>OZ005738.1:19868108-20470608 GCA_963930755.1 Eudasyphora cyanicolor
TTCTACTCATGTTTTGATAAAATTGTAAAAAGGTCAAAATTGTCTTCGTTTATATGTATTTGGCAAAATGGACTAGGTTTTTTTTTAATTTTTTCGAATTCAGTGTCAAGAGAACGTTAATATTGTTTTATATATTATTTTCATTTTTTAAATAATTAAATTAGTTAATTAAATTAAAATAAAATAAAATAAAATAAAATAAAATAAAATAAAATAAAATAAAATAAAATAAAATAAAATAAAATAAAATAAAATAAAATAAAATAAAATAAAATAAAATAAAATAAAATAAAATAAAATAAAATAAAATAAAATAAAATAAAATAAAATAAAATAAAATAAAATAAAATAAAATAAAATAAAATAAAATAAAATAAAATAAAATAAAATAAAATAAAATAAAATAAAATAAAATAAAATAAAATAAAATAAAATAAAATAAAATAAAATAAAATAAAATAAAATAAAATAAAATAAAATAAAATATTATTGTATATATTAATATTAATGTTATTTCAAACCAAAATATCTGACAGTTTACATGTCCATTTTAAATTCAATATATTTTAATGGCACATTATCTTTATTTAACAATATGTTTTCGTATACAATTCCTCTAGTTCATTTGAAAAATGTAAAGAAAAAATTTTTAAGGCTTTCCTTACACATTTTTATGCATAAACGCACATGCATATAAATTTGTCACACATGAATGTCTCTCCCTTAAATATGCCTTAATTATAATTTAATTATGCTGATGATTAATTAATTCATTATGAACAATATTTTATCAGAGATTAAATCATTTCACAGTAATTTGAAGTAATTAAATTTTAATTTTACAATTTAAAGATGAATTTAAGAATGAATGCTGAAGGAAAATGCATATTGATGGGAATTCGAATCAATTTACTTTTGCTATAAGGGAATGCTTATTATTCTGAGAGTAAATAATGGATTTTTGACGAAATTTGGGTAATTTAAAATTTAACATCACGTCACACACAACAGTTGGCAAAAATAGAATAGTAGATAATTCGACGTTAGAATTTTCCATACTTGAATGAGTAAATTATGAAAATCGGTGGCATAGTTCAAATGACATGAAAAGCATTCACCAAATAAAGGGTCTTACATCATGCCTTTAATGTTTTACCCTTTTTGCAGCAAATGATACTACGTTACGAATATTCCCCCTTCTCTAAAGTGACTGGTTACTACTTTAGGTTAAAATGTTTCTTGAAGTGTTTTATTATTTACACTCCGTTTTTGGAAAAGTGCGTGTAATGATTTAATCTACACAACAGCCACTAACGCCATCAGATTAAAACTGAAATACCATAGTCGTATGACATTTGTTGGCCACCTCAAATCGCGTGTCATATCACTGAGAAAATGCGATTATAAAACATTTGCTAAAAACCACAAAAATAATTAATTGCACGAGCGTTGGCGGGTACTTATCCATCTGGATGTTAATGTGAAAGGCCAAGGCTACAAACCAACCTTTCCCAAAAGGGTTGGAAACCACATGGATCATCTTAAATCCCAATAAACGCCTACATAAGGAACTAGGTACTTCCAAAAACAAGGGAATAAATTAAGTGGTAAATTTGCGGTTTGCAAGGGGGGCGAGCATTCTCGAAGAGGCAAAATAAAGTCCTCAACCTTATAAAATATTTGGCAAACATGTTTGTCCTATCCCCCCCTCTCCAAAAATATTGTCATGCAATTCATTACTATTCAACACTTAATCTGCACTTGAAATTGTGCAAAAGTTTTGGCAAATGGTGACGTATACTTAATTTGATTTATTTAATATGCATTATACGCTCCATGGAATGCGCGTTAATTTAGTCACCATAAGAGATTATTGATTACTCTCTGAAGTAATCGAAAATGGATGTTTATTTTTTAATTAAATTTCATTCAAAATTGTAGGTATGGTAAGAAAATGGAATAAAGACATTCATTTAATGTCATATTAAAAGAATGTCTATATAAAATTAATTTTTAAATTTGATTTTTGTGGTATACTTTTTGCTGCTTTAGTGATCGCAAATTTTATTAAACTGCAAGTCACAAAGAAGCCTAGTTACCAAAGACGTGCAGAATCGTATTTATAAATACCCATATCTACATGTATGGAGTAAACCGCCGGCGTAAAGGCAAACAGTAATCATCACAATCATCATAATATATGCTCCAGTCTGGTTTTGTGGTACAGTTCTTGTCACTTTAGTGCCCATAAATGGTAATAAAATATACATCAGTGGAAAGCACTTTTCCAATATAGTTGCAGAATAGTATTTGTGACACCCTAACTCACCTTCAATAAAGAGTTAACATCCAATTTCAGAGCAAACAAATGTAATTACAAATAAAATTTTGTGGAAAACTTTTCGGACTTTTAAAATTAAAAAATGTAATAAAATTTATATAGGTGAGAAGCTGCATTCCATAGATGTGCAGAATCATATAAATAACTCCCTATCGCACCCTCAGTATAGAGAAAACAGCCAATTCCACAGTAAAAAAATACGGGCATAAATAAAAACTCTGCAACAATTTTGTGGTACACTTTTTTGACCTTTTATAGGCGAAAATAAAATTATGTCGCTGGAGATCCCTTTTTCCAAAGATGTGCAGAATCATATTTATAACTTTATATCTCACTTTCAACAGAGAGACAACAGTCCATATCATAGTAAACTAATATGATCATAAATAAAACCTCTACAATCAATTTGTGGTACACTTCTGGTCAAATGGTAATACAATATATATCAGTGGCAAAAATTGTAATACAATATATATCAGTGAAAATTCCAGTAATCAAAGATGTGCTGGATCGTATTTATGATTCCCTATCTCACCATCAATAAAGAGGCAACAGCTAATTTTACCGCACACACACATGTTATCACAAATAAAAACTCTACAAGGATTTTGTGGTACACTTTTGGGGCCTGCCGCTGAACTTCTAATAACATTTATATCAATGAACAATTTTTTTCCGAAAGATGTGCAGAATAACAGTTAATAATCCCAATCTGAACCTCAATAGAGAGGCAACAGCCAAATGTACAGCAAACAAATATTATCACAATTAAAAGCTCTACAACTATTTTGTGGTACACTTTTTGGAACTTTAGTAGGTAAATCTGGTAATAAAATATATATCAGTGGAGACCACATTTTCCAGTTATGTGCAGAATAATAGCTATAAGTCCCTATATCACTATCAATAGACAGGCAACAACCAAATTCACCGCAAACAAATATTATCACAATTCAAAGCTCTACAACTATTTTGTGCTACACTTTTTGGAACTTGAGTAGGCAAATCTGGTAATAAAATTTCCAGATATGTGCAGAATCATAGCTGTAACTCCCTATCTCACCATCAATCGACAGGCAATAGCCAAATTCACCGCAAAAAACATGTGACCGTAAATAAAAGCATTTAAACGATTCTGTGGTACAATTTTTGAACCTCAAACGGGCAAAACTGGTATTAAAAGATATATCAGTGTAGATTCCTGTTTCTAAAGATGTGCAGAATCATATCTATAACTTTCTGTCTCACCCCCAATAAAGGAATAACAGCCGGAAACAAATATTATCATAAACAAAACATGTAGAACGATTTTGTGGTACACCTTTTGGACGTTTAATAACCAAAATTTGTATTAAAGTGTATATCAGTGGAAGTCGTTATCTCGAGATATGTGCAGAATCGATAACACCCAATCTCTCCCTCTACAGAGAAACAACAGCCAATTTCACAGCAAACCGATATGATCGTAAATAAAAACTCTAACACGATTTGGTGGTACACTTTTTGAACCCTTAGTAGGAAAAACTGATAATGACCTTTATATTAGTAGATAGCACATGTTCAAAAGATGTGCAGGATCATATTTATAATTTGGTACCTCACCCTCAATAAGAAGTAACGGTCAACTTCACCACAAACAAATATAATCATAAATAAAAGCTCTGCAACGATATTGTGGTAAACTTTTTGGGCATGTAAAATGCAAAACTCGCAACAAAGTGTATATCAAAGAACAGCTCCTTTTTCAAAGATGTGCAGAATAACATTTATAAATCCATATCTCACCCTGAATACCGAGACATCAGGCAATTTCACTGCAAACAAATATGATCATAAATAAGAGCTCTACAACGATTGGTGGTACACTTTTTAAAACTTTAGTAGACAAAATTGGTAATAAAATGTATATCATTGAAAAACTCATTTTCCAAAGATGCGCAGGATAAAATTTAGAAATCCATATCTCACACTCAGTAGAGAGGCAACAACCTATATCCCAGCAAACATGTATGCTCATAAATAAAATCTCAACAACGACATGTGGTACACTTTTTGGGCCTTTAACAGGAAACCTGGTAATAAAATGTATATCAGTGGAGATAACATTTTCCAAATATGTGCAGAAATATATTTATAACTGCCTATCTCACTCTCAATATAGAGGCACCAGCCAATTTCATCACAAACAAATAAGATCATAAAAGAAAGCCCGATAAAGATTTTGTGGTACACTTTTTGGACCTTCAGTAGGTAAAAATTTTAATAAAATGTATATCAATGAACAACTCATTTTCCAAAGATGTGCAGAATAACATTTATAAATCCCTATATCATCACCAATAGATAGGCCACAGCCAATTTCGCCGCAAACAAATTTGATCTCTTATAAAAGCTCTACAACAATTTTGTGGTACAATTTTGATAGTTATTTGGAAAAATTTAAAAAAAAGTATATATCAGCAGCTTCCAATACCACCCTATATAAGAGGCAATGGCCAATTTCAGTGCAAACAAATATAGTCATAAAAAAAAGCTTTACAACGATTTTGTGGTACACTTTTTGACCCTTAGTAAGCAAATTTTGTACCAAAGTTGATATCAGTGCCGATTACTAATTCCAAAGATGTGCAGAATCATATCTACAACTTCTTATCTCACTCTCAATTGAATGGCAACAGCCAATTTCAATGCAAAGAAATATCGTCATAAAAAAGGCTTTACAAACATTTTGTGGTACACTTTTTGACCCCTTAGTAAGCAAATTTGGTACCAAAGTTAATATCAGTGCTGATTACTAATCCCAAAGATGTACAGAATCTTATTTCTAACTTCCTATCTCACTCACAATAGAGTGACAACAGCCAATTTCAGTGCAAACAAATATGATCAGAAATAAAAGCTATACAGCGATTTTGTGGTACAGTTTTTGTAACTTTTGGAGAAAAAACTGGTAATAAATTGTATGTCAGTAAATACCACTGTTTCTGAATATTTGCACAATCGTATTTAAAACTCCCTGCCTTATCATCAATAGAGAGGCAACAGCTAATTTCAACGCAAACAAATATGAGCATAAAAAACTTTACAGCGATGTTGTGGTACACTTTTTGCACCTTTAATGGGTAACAGTTATAATATCATCTATATCAGTGGATATCCCTGTTTCCACAGATGTGCAGAATCCTAAATATATGTCCACATCGCACTATCAATAGAGCGACAACAGCCAATTTCGAAGCAAACAAATATGATCGGAAATAAAAGCTCCACAACTATTTGTGGTACACTTTTTGTATCTATTGTGCGCTCGAATAGTATTCATATTTGTATTAGTGAAAAACTCATTTTCCAAAGATGTGCAGAATCATACTTACACATTTATTTCTTCCCATCTATAGAGATTTAGCGTCTAATATCACGGCAAACAAAAAACTTCACAATTTAATGCCCTATATTGATTTCGTGGTACACTTTTTGACTATCTATTGTGTATAAATAATAATAATCTTTATATCAGTTGAAAGCTCTTTTTCCTAATACGTGCAGTATCATATTTCCAGTTAATTTTGGTAAGTTGAAACTTTTTCCACAATTTTTTTTTCGATACCCGTGAATCAGATTTCAATCCTTGAAATTCACGACAAACAAATATCCTAAAAAAAGTACGGCATACCAGTAAATTTCCTCCATTACCTCATCAAGGAAACTTAGTTAAGGCGATAGCGTCAATTCCAAAATATTGACTACCCCCACAAGTGCCGGTCGGACTTCCGCTGGCAAAACACCACCACTCACAGTTATGAGTTCTGAGTTTTATGTTTCTCAGGGAAAAACTTCTGTCAAAGAAAGTTCAACAGAAAAAAAGACAAACACAAAAATAGCAAGACAATCACGGGAACTCAACTCAATTGCTAAGAAACAAAACAGCACAGCGCCACACCGAAGCAAATCGTGAATGCTAATAATAGCCTCCGTCGAAAACCAAAGACAAACGAAAAAAAGACAAAAAAAGCTACAGAAAAATGACAACACCTGACAGGTGTCTTTAGTGTCTTTTCGTTAACAACGGCAGCGGCCAAACAAACGACACCGACCGAACAACAAAAACAAATTGTCCTAAACTAAAACTTGAAGCATTGTTTGTAAACGGATATCCTTCTATAGATTTCCAAGTGACACGAAAAAACCGGCTATGCTGGGGAATTTTATGGCGCCATGTTTGCTCCTGTTTCCTGCTATTACTGTGCACCAGGGGAGTCAGGGGATTGATCTCCGCCACCGGAATTGCTGGCTGTCCCTCCCAGTGTGCCAACCTCCTGCTGCTTCCGCTGGTTATGTTGATGATGGTTTTATTCTCTCCATTGTGCTAAAGTTTTTGTTCAGCTGTTCTTTTTTTCATTGGCTGGGTTTTGTTTTTTGTCTCAAGAACACTCGAGACAAAAAATTTGCAGGTGTATTGTAATTATAGAATATTGATAAAAAAAATGCAGTTTTGCAAAAAAATGCATGAACAAATAAACATTTTCAAGCTACTTTTTTAATTTTGTCAATAATGACTCCTAGACTGTGTGCCGATTTCCTGACTGATTAATGCTTGAAAATATAAGCAGCTGATAACAAAGACTCCTAGAGCAAGGGTCTTATTCTCAATCCACCTTAGCTTTTCATCAAATAAAATTTCCACTTAAATCACTATTAAATCACTTAAATAAAATAAAAACATAAATAAAAACTAAAACAAGTAGCTTAGACGAAATCATTTAATAATTTACCTTATCAAGAGTCTTATTTTTTGAATTTTCTGAAGCTTACCTAAAACGAAAAAGACACAAAAAGTTTATTAATAAATAGTATTAGAAGATTAGGAATGTACTACATAATTTTTCCACTCAATAAATATATTTAAAGTCTATATGTTCCTAATGTATTATATTTTTAACATATCAAACCTTTTATGATCATTCCAGGTACTCCAAAAATCAATGACCATTTAGATAGCCTATTAATTTGAGTGATAGCCCTTTTGGTCACGAAACAATAAAAATTTGTTTCATAAAAATCTTTACATAAATGCCAAAGATATGGCTAAATATTTTTTGCGGACCAGGGAGCGTATGATATATTATAATTATTGAAATTTTCCACAGTTCTGCATATATCACAAATCCTATATCATTTTAAGAAAAATATTATAAAGACGGATTTGTTAAAAATATAATTATTAAGATTTTGAAAAACTTTTCACTGCAATTGGTCCACAACAATACGAGATGTACTCAAGAAAATCAAAAATATATGTAATTTGTAATTCGAATTAAAACGCACAAGAGAAGTTCCTTGTCTCGGAAAGTCGTACATGCCAGAAATCCATATAAAATACATATGGTTAACACGCCATATATCAGATATAGCTAAATTGGTGTTAAATAGAAATATATCAAACAATTTCCCCAAATGTAGTTAGTATTCAAATTATGTACTTTAAATTTTAGGATAAATTGTCATTATGAAAACTGGACCACTGTGGTCAAACAAAAGTTTAAGTTTACGGGTTTTCAGCTGCAGTGGCTAAATCGATAATAAAACAAAAAATATTAACCATTTGTCCCAAATAAACTTAGTATTCAAATTATTGTGAATATTACGCAAAATTTTAATTATTGAAATTGCCCCACGGTGGCTACACCAAAATAGATGGAGAATGACTGTTTACTTAAGAAAGAACTAAGGCAGCAATTTAAATAAATATCCAAATAATTATGCCCAAAACTATTAAGTATTCGAATTATTTTTAATTTTAAGTCAAATTATTATTCTCCATCCACTATGGCTAAACACAAATGGAGGGAGCATTAAAAAACTATAAAATAAATTAAATGACTATTTAAATGTTATATTTACTTAAGTGACAACCCTTTTTCTCACGAAATAATTAAGACCTTTTTCACGAAAATCCATACATAAATGCCTGAGATTTGACTAAATATTTTCGGACCAGGGAGCGTATGATATATTTTAATTATTGCAATTTTCATATTTTTGTCTATGTCACAAAACCTATAAGTTTTTAAGGAAAATTTGCAAAGCACCATTTTTTAAGAATAGAATTGCCTAGATTTTGAAAGACTCATCTGTAAAATTGGTCCACAGCAATACGAGATGTAGCCAAAAAAAAATTGTCATATAATTTTAAATTAAATTCAAATGGCACAAATCGATACCCCCATTCTAAAACATGCTACGTCGACTTAGCATAGTGTTGAGGAGATTGCATTTTTAATTTCTAAGTATTCCAAATTATATTAGATCAAAATTTGGTATTTATCCGTCAACCCAATCAAAAGTTATTCATAAAACAGTACAGGTCCTTCGATTTGCACTATAAAGGAATTCCACACAAATTTAACAAATTAAACAAACTTTGATCGCCTCTCACGAAAAACTACATTTTTGCACTTAGCATAGTTAAGAATGGAGGTATCGGAATAGTGGTTGGTTTTATATACCATGAATGCAAACAGAAATATATGGTTAATCTCACCATATGGGGCTACTCATATCAAAACATGAACCTATGGCGACCGTTGTTCGTGTGAAGGGTTCTGGGTAAAAATACATCCAAGGTACCCATTTTCAGCCCGATCAATTGGAATTTGCAGGCTCTCTGGCCTTAAGATGTAAAATTGGACAGATGCTACACATGGGGACTATATCAAAAACAAGTAAAACCGTTAAGTTCGGCCATGCCGAATCTTATATACCCTCCACCACGGATAGCATGTGACCTCACAAAATAACTCAAACCTAAAGAAAGTAACACCGAAAACACAAAAAATATAGTAGATGAGAACAGTAGGAATCACAACAAGTTAGATGCTATATATGGGAGCTATATCTAAATATGGAACGATATGGCCCATTTGCAATCCCAAACAACCTGCAACTATAAGAAGTATTTGTACCAAATTTGATCAACCTAGCTCTATTATTGCGGACTGTAGCGTGATTACCACAGACGGACGGACGGACAGACGGACATGGCTAAATCGTCTTAGAATTTTACGACGATTAAGAATATATACTTTATGGGGTCTCAGATCAATATTTAGAGGTGTTACAAACGGAGTGACAAAATTAATATACCCCCCATCCTATGGTGGAGGGTATAATAAATATATTCCATTCCAGGTAGTCCGAACATATCAATGACTATTTAAATTTATTTACTGATTTGATAGTCCTTGATATCACGAAAAAACTAAGGCCTAATTCACGAAAATCCATAAATAAATGTCAAAGATATGGCTAATTATTTTCTTTACTGACCAGGGAGCGTATGATATATTTTAATTATTGAAATGTTTCATATTTTTTAATATTTCACAAAACCTATAAGTTTTTAAGGAAAATTTCGAAAGTAGCTTTTGCTAAGAATATAATTGTCTAGATTTTGAAAAACTTTCCAGCAAAATTTGTCCGCAACAACACGAGATACAGCCTAATAAATCAAGTAGATAACCAAAAATACAATACGTAACCATTAATTGCTTGATAGGAATGTCTAAAGCGATAGTATATCAAAATATATTAACAACTTTGCACAAATGTTGAGTCGGACTTTAAAATATTCATAATCATTTTGATATCCTTCTTTTACGGAAAAGTGTATGGCATGGAAGAAGTATCCTAAGTTCCTGTGAATGTTTGACAGAAATCTGTTTCTAAATCACTTTATTTGACTGGAGGGCAACATAGCTTATTAAATCAGTGACCGCTTGATATCAAATTTTGTGTTTAGTAACATTTTCATCTATCTCCAGCTAAGGTTGAAGGTGGATCATGTTGGTCTTATACGAATTCTTTGTATGTATCATACTGCGATCAATTTGAACTTTAAAATATTCTACAAAAATGTTCTCCGCCTAATTTCACAAGGCGCCATAGTCTATATCTATGTTTTGGAGGAATAGTAAATTTCACACAAACAAATTCTGTTAGAGATGTGCGAATTTTTGTATTTTCTCTTTCAGAGGGGGTAACGTTAATTCGTGCAAAAAGGCACATTTTTATGAGTTTTTGGGGGTAACGTCAATTCGTGCCAAAAAGGCACATTTTTATGATTTTTTGTGACAAAACGATTAAAATTTTTTGATTGCAACCAATGCTACATTACAGTATAACTTTCAAAGTTTATTGTGTAAAATATTCACAAAAAAATGTTAAAAAATATGGCAACGACAGCATTTATTCGGAAGCGTCTCGAAAAAAAGTTGAATTGCAGTGCCCCTCATAATTCGATACCGGATCATCTGATACTAAAAAAAATGTATTTGTTTAAATTTCATATTTGCGGGTGTATCACCAAAACCATTTAGTTTTGAGGGAAATATTGAAAGGATAGTTTGTTCGTAAGGATATTATCTTCAAAACAAATCATCAGAGAAAAATAGGCAAAATAATATGATTAAATTCTGACGATGATCTGTAATAAATCATATTCAAAATAAATCATTTTTCAGAGAAAAATAGGCAAAATAATATGATTAAATTCTGACGATGATCTGTAATAAATCATATTCCAGAATGAAAAATTGATAGAAGTAAATTATTGAATTATAGTCCAGACTTAATAGAAAAAATAATACAAATAAGCTACAGAAAATGATCTGCAATAAATCCCTAAACGAATAGTGCCATTTTCCTTAATGCGCTCCACAAAGAAAGAAAGGATATAACCGGGTGTATCTTTCGCTAATCTGGGAGCGTATGATTTACTTTAATTATTAAAATTATGTAGACCGGGGAGCGAATGATGTATTTTAATTGTTGAAATTATCCATATTTTTGCATATATCACAAAAACTATAATTTTTTAGAAAACAAAATTTTTTAAGAATAAAATAGTCCTCTTTAGGAAATATTTTCCAGGAAAATTGGTCTGCTACAATGCGAGATATAGCCCAAAAGTTAAGCTTTATAATCCAAAAAAAAATTTAAAAGAAATAATGAAAGGATAGTTTGTTCGTAAGGATATTATCTTCAAAACAAATCATCAGAGAAAAATAGGCAAAATAATATGATTAAATTCTGACGATGATCTGTAATAAATCATATTCAAAATAAATCATTTTTCAGAGAAAAATAGGCAAAATAATATGATTAAATTCTGACGATGATCTGTAATAAATCATATTCCAGAATGAAAAATTGATAGAAGTAAATTATTGAATTATAGTCCAGACTTAATAGAAAAAATAATACAAATAAGCTACAGAAAATGATCTGCAATAAATCCCTAAACGAATAGTGCCATTTTCCTTAATGCGCTCCACAAAGAAAGAAAGGATATAACCGGGTGTATCTTTCGCTAATCTGGGAGCGTATGATTTACTTTAATTATTAAAATTATGTAGACCGGGGAGCGAATGATGTATTTTAGTTGTTGAAATTATCCATATTTTTGCATATATCACAAAAACTATAATTTTTTAGAAAACAAAATTTTTTAAGAATAAAATAGTCCTCTTTAGGAAATATTTTCCAGGAAAATTGGTCTGCTACAATGCGAGATATAGCCCAAAAGTTAAGCTTCATAATCCAAAAAAAAATTTAAAAGATATTTCTATATATCTATGTATATATTTAATTTATAATATATATGTATGTATACACACATATATTTATATATATAAACAATTCCTTTTACAGACAAGAGCGTATGTTTTATTTTAATTATTAAAATATATTTTTTAAACAAAGTAACAAAAACAGATTCTGCTTGGATTGGAATACTCCGCAAGGATATTGCTCCAATACAATAGAAATATAGCCGGCAATGCAAAGTTTTTACTAAAAAAAAAAATCAATTAAATAATAAAAAGATAAAGACCAAAAATATAATAAACTCATAATACAATATAGTTTAAATTATTTAAAAAAAGCTTTTCATAAGTGCCGAAAATTTGATATGATTTATAATAATTGTCACGCAATTTCATGTTTTCGAACCTGAAGTCTAGAATATATTAGAGAAGGTGCTTCCATTTGAATGATAGCTTTTTTCACACAAAGAAATTCAAAATACAATTTTTCCATAAATGCCAAAGATATTGCCAATCCATTCCTTTACTGCGCCTACGACTTACCCATTATAAAAGAGGAGTATTCATTTGAATAATAGCGTTTTTTCTCGCAAAAAATTGAGACATATTTTGAAAAAAACTATCGATAAATACCAAAGATATGGCCAATTATTTCTTCGCTGACCGGGGAGCGTATGATTCATTTTAATTATTGTAATTTTTCATATTATTGAATGTATCACAAAAACTATTAACTTCAGGGAAATTATGAAAAGTAGCTTTTGTTTAGAATAGAATAATCCACATTTTGAAAAATTTTCCAGGAGAAATGGTCAACAATGTTGCGAAGTATACCCCAAGAAATCAAGTACATGAAGGAAAATGTAATTTTCCACAAAGTTCTGTTGAAAAAATTTGAGCTACAATTGGGAAAATTAATAAGTAAATTTTAAAAAATTTAATTTAAATTTTTAAAATTCGTATAGAGAATAGGTTAGACGATGACTTTTTAAAGTATGTAATCTATTTTTTAAAAATATATTTCTGCAACTAAAGAAAATTTTTCCTTACTGAGGACATACAATTCCATTATTTATTTTTTCTGAGGACATAAAATTGTATGTTATCTATAAAGTTACATTATTTATTTTTAATGGGGACATAAAATTCTATTTCTGCTACGATACACCCTAGTTCTATACATAAGTCATGAAATTTCTTAGAATCTCCATTTGACTCAATCTAATCTCAGATTTTCCTCGAGTGTATTTCGACGGAGCGGTAATAATGCAAAATGGTATTATGATTGTACAGGGAATATCTACAGATGATGTTGTTTAAGCGAATGAAGTGATTTTACCCCATCTGCCTACTCTCCTGACATGAAATCTGCCGCCTCCCAAAAACCTCCCAGGACATGTCTTTTACCTGCCACCGCATGAAGGTGGCATCTTTTAGTTGGAGTTATTTACTGTTAAGCGAAATCAAACAAAGGTAATTGAGCTTAGGAATCATTAAACGAGGCTAAACGCAAAAGGCCAAACCACACAGGTGAGTGATGATGACAGCGATGGTGTCAAGGAAACGGGACGTGCATTGCTCCATAATTTGGAGAACGCGTGTTTGGTTAAAAAGTTATTGCTAACAGGAGATTTAAACAAAATCAATAAATCATTTTTTCGGTTTGGTACTGACAGACGATAGGCTAAAAGACCAATAATCTAAATGAAGGAAGAAAGTTGGCTAGCTATTAAAATGAGTACATGTCCACGTGTTTTCTTTTTTTTGGATTTTATTTTCTTCTACTTTATTATTATGGCACCGGGATGCATAATTAATTATTTTTTTACACCGGCGGTGGGAGTTTACTCCCTCCCGCCCATTAACACTCGCTCGGGCGACAAAACATACTAGGACCTGTGGCCAAGTGTATTTCAGTAAGTCCTACTTTTTGACTTTACTGTCACCGAACTTATGTTTATTCAGTTGCTGTGTTGTTCTCTGTGATTTAATTGAAATGTTAATGATTTTATGCTAAAGTTGAAAATGTTTTTCCTTATGTTCTTGGGCTCTTAAAATGGCACGGAAAAAAACAAAATTACTGTACAAGTGTACAGCTACCGTGTTTACACGTGTCCACAAAAATACCCCCTAAAGCTTAATGTTGTGTCTGGTCGTGAACGTTTTTACATATACTTCGTTCTTTCGTCCGGCCTCCAGTCTTTACGCCCGTAGAGCAAGCAATTAATAAATTATCCTGTGTAAACATATGTAAAAAATTATCGACATCAACCTCAGGCATATCTCTGAAAAGACCTGAAGGCAAGGATGTAATAGAGAGGGACACAAAAAATTGATAACATTGCTATCGAGTACTCTAAAAACTCTATAAATTTGTAGATGCTGTATCTATTTGAAAGATAGCCATATGACTCAATAAAACATTAAAACCTTTTTCAAAAAATTCTACACATAAATGCCAAAGATATGGCTAAATATTTTCTTTGCATACCGGGGAGCGTATGATGTATTTTAATTATTGCAATTATTCCTATTTTTGTGTATATCACAAAAACTATAATATTTTGAGTAAATTATGAAAAGTAACTTTTTTCTAGAATAAAATTATCCTCCTTTTGAAAAACTTCCTAGCAAAATTGGTCTACAAAAATGAGAGATATAGATTCAAAAATCTTGTTGCAATATCAAAAATTAAATAATTGGAAAAAAAGAAGGATATATTGAGATGGGAAAATAAAAAAAAATCAAGCTTCGTTATCAAAAACAATATAATTGACACCAAATAAGGATATATTAAAAAGAACAAAAAAAAATTAATAACATTTTTGTCAGGTTCTCAAAAAACAATAAATATCTAAATGGTATATCAATTTGAATGATAAACCTTTTTCTCACTACGAAATTAAGATCTGTTTCAGTAAAATCAGTACATAAATGCCTAAGATATGGCCAAATCTTTTCTTGCGGAAAAAATCTTTTCTTTTAATTTTTGTAATTATTCGTATTTTTATATATATATATCACTAGAACACAAGAACTATAATTTTTTGAGGATAGTGTGGAAAGTAACATTTGTCTAGCATAAAATGTTCCTTCTTTTAAAAATCTTCCCAGGATAATTGGTCTACAACTATAAGAGATAAAAATCCATAAATCTAGTTTCAATATCAAAATTAAATAGTTGGAACAAAACAAGGATATATTGAGATGGGAAAATACAATTGTTGTCAGGTTCTGAAAAGAAACGAAAAATTATTAAATGGTATACCGATTTGAATGATAAACCTATTTCTCGCTACGAAATTAAGACTTTTTTAGAAAAATCTATACATAAATGACAAAGATGTATTTGTACGATGTGTTTTAATTATTGTAATTATTCCTATTTTTGCGTATATCACAAAAACTATAATTGTTTTAGTTAATTATGAAAAGTAACTTTTGTCTAAAATAAAATTATGCTCCTTTTGCAGAACTTCGAAAGAAAATTGGTCTACAACAATTCGAGATATAGATACAAGAACTCAAGATTCATTATTAAAAAAAAAATTGTTGTCAGGTTCTCAAAAATCAAAAAATACTTAAATGGTATATCGATTTGAAAGATTAACTTTTTCTCACTAGGAAATTAAGACCTATTTCAGAAAAATCTGTACATAAATGCCAAAGATAAGGCTACCCCTTTTCTAGCGGACCGGGGAGCGTATGATGTATATTAATTATTGTAATTATTCATATTTTTGCATATATCACAAAAACTATAATATTTTGAGGAAAGTAGGAAAAGTAACATTTGTCTAGAATGAATATATCCTGCTTTTGAAAAATGTCCCAGGATAATTGGTTCACAATAATACAATATATGTATTCAAAATGTAAATTTTCATTATCAAAAACAAAATAATTGAAACAAAAACTCATATATTTTGAGATGGGAAAATAAAATTGTTGTCAGGTTCCCAAAAAACAATAAATACGTAAATGGTACATCGATTTGGATGATAAACCTTTTACCCACTAGGAAATTAACGGACCGGGGTGCGTATGATGTATTTTAAATATAGTAATTATTCATATTTTTGAATATATCACAGACACTATAATTTTTTGAGAAAAGTAATATTTGTTTTGAATAAAATTATACTCGTTTTAAAAAGGAAAAACGAAAATTGGTCCACAGCAATACGAGATAAAGATCCAAAAACTTTAAATCATTAGAAAAAACAGGTTCTCAAAAAAAAACAATAAATATTTAAATGTTATATCGGCTTGAATAAATAATCGTTTTCTCACTACGAAAAAAAGACCTGTTGCAGAAAAAACCATACATATATGGCAAAGACATGGCTAAATCTTTTCTTGCCAACCGGGGGAGCGTATGATGTATATTAATTGTTGTAATTATTAATATTTTTGCATATATCATAGAAACTATAATAGATACGAACGATACAAAATCATCTTGACTGATGAGGCCCATTACCACCCCGGTGGCTACGTCAACAAGCAAAATTGTCGCATCTGGGGCTCGGAAAACTCAAGAGTTATTTTTGAGAAGCCTCTCCATCCTCAACGTCTGACTGTTTGTTGCGGTTTATGGTCCGGCGGGGTCATTGGACCTTACTTTTTCAACAATGAGGTTGGATCAACAGTTACGGTGAATGGATTGCGCTATCGAGAGATGATTAATGATTTTTTATGGTCGGAGTTGGATGGTATTGATCTGGACAACGTTTACTTTCAACAAGACGGCGCCACACAAGCAACGAAACCATTGCTCTGTTACGAGAAAAGTTTCCGGACCGTGTTATCTCTCAAAGAGGTGATTACAATTGGCCACCGAGATCTTGTAATTTAACACTTTGTGACTTCTTCCTTTGGGGCCACGTGAAAGATAAGGTCTACGCCAACAGCCCAGCGTCGATTCAAGACCCCAAAGATATAATTAGTGGGGCTATCGAGGACATAGGGCAGCCACTTTGCGATTTGGTTATGGAAAATTTCATGAGAAGGATATGGTCCTGTAAGCGTGGTCGTGGTAGCCATTTGTCTGATGTTGTTCTTCATTATTTATTATGAAATAAACATCCGATCATTTATCTAAAGAAATTAAATTTTTCTTTGAATACCAAAATAACACCTCTTGTTGAAATTATTTCCTTCTGTAACACTGCATATTATGATTGGTATTTATAATGGTATATAAAAATAAAAGAATATTGTTCTCAGCAACTACAAAAAATCAATTTTTAAAATTAAAATTATAGGGCCTTATTCATAAAAAGTTAAAGAAGGTTTGAGGAACGCTTTAGCAGTGTTAAAGCGTTCTTCAACCCTTCATTTAATTTTTATGAATAAGGGCCATATTTATAAACGCCAAAGTTATTACTTATTTACATTCCCAGGAACAGTGGTGCGTATAATTCATATTAATTTTGTTAATTTTTCATATTTTAAGGAATACCGTAAAATTTAGTAGACTGCGAGGAAAACATTCCAGGTAACATTTGTTAATTATAATATTCTCCACATTTTACAAATGTTTCCAGGAAGATTGGTTAAAACAGATACAGGATATAGTCCAAAGAAAAAATAAAATAATTATTACGAATAATATTTTCATTTTTTATTTGAATTACAGTGGTTTTTTGATATCTTTTTAGTAACCCACTTCAATGTTTGTTGCCCGCATTGACAAAAAATTAAGTGCCTCTGCAAATTGGCAGCATAAACCACAACAGCAGCAGTAATAACGTATGTGGTAACAGAGACTGAGAGAGAGAGATGGAGATCTGACCGCACCGAAACAGAAAACTATAAATACAATTAACTTGATTTAACATATCAACACACGCATTCAATACACACACACATACGCCATACACAGAAAAATTTTCTGTATGATGTATATAGCCATCAGGCCATGCCACCAGCAACCGCTGGAGGGCGTAGCCTTTTGAAATGTCGAATGTTATATACTCGTTTATGTAAAATTTGTAAAACAAATTAAATTAATTTGGTTAAAATTACTATTTTTAAGAAGTCTAGGAAATTTCTTAAAAAACCTGTTTGAAAATAAACAAATGAAATAAAAATTAAGAGAAACTATATTAATTGAAGGATATTTTTTTCAAGGCAAAATGTTCCACCTAGGAACTTCTTGGAAAATATATACATATATAGTCTCAAGCAGCCTCCAAAAATATTTGTATTTTAATAAAATAAATCATATTTCCCTAAAAAATTTCTCTAATAATAAAAAAAAATGAATGCCTTTTCAAATTTCCTGTCCTTTAAAAACCCCTCTCATAACTATGTCTGCATGCATGTTTATAATAATTTGATTTTGCGTAAAAGTTTTTGGACATTTCTTTGTTTCGCAACCCCCACTTTTCTGGTTTCGTTTGCATAAACTATCGTTTTAATTATGACACAACTTTTACACGCAATTTTATCGGGTTTCCCACAAACTGTAAACAAAGCAAGAGGGAAAATTCTCCAAAAATTTCAAAAACATTTTGAAATATTTGGTATTTATTACTACAGCTACAACCAAGGTAAATGTGTGGACGATTGAGTGGACAATTGTTTGAGGTCATTTTTGCATTTTAATTAATTTGCAGCAGCATTTAATTGGATTTTTACCACCGCACGATAAAATCAATGAGTTTTCCTAACAAACAAAGGTCTAGCATATATTTTTGTGGCACTGATTTCGGCCTGGTGATATCGAAGTAAAATTTGATCTCAATTAAATGGGGAAATTTATGAAATTATTTGGATGAATGAAATGCAATTTTCTACATATATGCAGGTTAAGCGGTTGTGTAATGAAAAATTGAGCAATCAAAATGTGATGTCAAGATAATGTTTATTGACAATTGGAAAATTTGTTTCGACTAATGAAGATTCTGATATACCTGTACAACTGAAAATATTATTATTCTATGAATAATAAAAATTATAACACAGAAAAGCATATATTTCATTAGGAAAATAGGACTTTTTCCACGAAAATGTATACATAAATACCAAAGTTATAATGATATCATTTCTAGAGGAAGAGGGAGCGTATGATACATATTAATTATGGTCAAATTTTATATTTTAATAATATAGCACAAACAATAAATTTCTGCGAAAAACAATGAAAGAAGCATATCTCTACAACATTATTATCTCCATTTTAAAACAATTTGCAGTACAGAAACTGTATAATAAAAGCGAGGACTATACATTTCATGAGAACAGCGCAGAACGAGACTAATTTTCAGTAGTAATGAATCTTCCTGGAAAAGTTTTTCAAAGTGGGGGAAAATTTTGTTGTTAAGAAAAGTTAAATTGAATGCATTCCACATAATTTTGTAGATTTTGCGGTATTGTCTAAAGTATAACAAATTGCAGAAATGAATATGAAACTACTAAACACAGTTTCATCAGTGAATAAAAATTGAGAGAGATTTGATTGCTTTACAATGCTGACTAATTTTTTCTTCGGACTATATCTTCTATTTGTTTCAGTAAATCCTCCTGGAAACATTCTCAAAATGTGGGAAATATTATAGTTAACAGAAGCTATTTTAAACACTTTCCTCTCAATTTCATAGTTTAGGATGCACACCTCAAAATACGGAAAATTCCAAAATTAATATGAATCATACGCACCACTGTTACAGTGAAAGTAAATTCGATATAACATTGGCGTTTTCGCATGGATTTTTATGATAAGTGTCTTATTTTCTTTGCGAAAATAATTTCTGCATAATTCTCAGGGCATAAATGGAGATAGAGAAGATATATGCCTCCAATAGGCTTTTATCTATAGATTAGGTGATAAACCTTACTGAACATTATTAAAATAATAGATAAGGAGCCTTACTCTATAGAATAGTATGAACCTTAAGTCCCATTTTCTATGGAGTAGACAGTGAGCAATAAGGCTTATTTTCTATATACCATTGTGGTCTTCCTCTATAATAGAGTCGACCACTGTGGTCTTCCTCTATAATAGAGTCGACCACTGTGGTCTTCGTCTTCCTCTATACTAGAGTCGACCACTGTGGTCTTCCTATATACTAGAATCGACTCCTGTTTCTATAAAATATATGAAGAGCCTTAAGGCCCTTTTTCTACAGAATAGATGAAGAGCCTTAAGGCTCGTTTTCTACAGAATAGATGAAGAGCCTTAAAGCTTCTTTTCTATAGAATAGATAAAGAGCCTTAAGGCTCTTTTTCTATAGAATAGATGAAGAGCCTTAAGGCTTTTTTTCTATAGAATAGATGAAGAGCCTTAAGGCTCTTTTTCTATAGAATAGATGAAGAGCCTTAAGTCTCTTTTTCTATAGAATAGATGAAGAGCCTTAATGCTCTTTTTCTATAGAATAGATGAAGAGCCTTAAGGCTCTTTTTCTATAGAATAGATGAAGAGCCTTAAGGCTCTTTTTCTATAGAATAGATGAAGAGCCTTAAGGCTCTTTTTCTATAGAATAGATGAAGAGCCTTAAGGCTCTTTTTCTATAGAATAGATGAAGAGCCTTAAGGCTCTTTTTCTATAGAATAGATGAAGAGCCTTAAGGCTCTTTTTCTATAGAATAGATGAAGAGCCTTAAGGCTCTTTTTCTATAGAATAGATGAAGAGCCTTAAGGCTCTTTTTCTATAGAATAGATGAAGAGCCTTAAGGCTCTTCTTCTATAGAATAGATGAAGAGCCTTAAGGCTCTTTTTCTATAGAATAGATGAAGAGCCTTTAGGCTCTTTTTCTATAGAATAGATGAAGAGCCTTAAGGCTCTTTTGTTCTATGGAATAGATGAAGAGCCTTAAGGCTCTTTTTCTATAGAATAGATGAAGAGCCTTAAGGCTCTTTTTCTATAAAATAGATGAAGAGCCTTAAGGCTCTTTTTCTATAAAATAGATGAAGAGCCTTAAGGCTCTTTTTCTATAGAATAGATGAAGAGCCTTAAGGCTCTTTTTCTATAGAATAGATGAAGAGCCTTAAGGCTCTTTTTCTATAGAATAGATGAAGAGCCTTAAGGCTCTTTTTCTATAGAATAGATGAAGAACCTTAAGGCTCTTTTTCTATCGAATAGATGAAGAACCTTAAGGCTCTTTTTCTATCGAATAGATGAAGAGACTTCAGGCTCTTTTTCTATCGAATAAATGAAGAGACTTCAGGCTCTTTTTCTATAGAATAGATGAAGAGCCTTCAGGCTCTTTTTCTATAGAATAGATGATGAGCCTTCAAGCTCTTTTTCTATAGAATAGATGACGAACCTTAAGTCCATAAGGCTCTTTTTCTATAGAATGGATAAAAAACTTTATGGTTTTTATACATAATTTTGTAGATTAGTTGATGAGCCCCAAGGCTCCTTCGTAAAATATTATTCATCAGATCTCTTAATGTCATAAAGTTTTAATATTAATTAAATTAATACCTTAAACCATTTTCTGTTTACCTGCTGTGCTTCCTCTCATTCCTTGCTTATGTTAAATTTCGCCTATTTCGCGCTGAAGCCTATAATGCTTCAAAAACAAATTGAAAGCTATTATTTTTAAGACTTTACCATATTTCGGGCATTAGCTAAAAAATTATCATTTTGCTTACAGGGAAAAATGTGCGTACATAAGAGGATTTTCTGCACCTTTTTCACTCTGCTCTCGCCAACATAAAGAGAAGCCATTTTCGCAACCTATTTTCCCAACCATGACGTATGAGTGTTGTCATTAACCTAATAAACTTTAGCGAAAATCTGTAAGAGAAGACAATGTTCCCCGAATCTTAGACAAATGAGTTTGGAGGAGATGGAACAGCCTTAATTCGACAAAAGCTGATGGTAAAAACATAAACAAACACTTCGGAGCACCAAATTGGCATTGTCTAACAACAATACATCCCTAAGGAAAAACGGTGAAAAAGGAAGTCATTGGCAAAAAAATAAAGGAAAACAAGAAAAAAAACGGCCACATAATAGAATAACAAAAGACAATAGACTAAAATTGGCTTTTTAATACTCCCACAGACTTCCGCAGAAGTCTTCTTCCTTCCACTCTCTTTGGCACTCACTCATCTCCCTCCCTTTTGCGGTCTTGGCTTTGGTGGGCGGGTAAAGTCCTTTGCCCACGACCATTACAATAAACAAAACAATGAGAAACACCATTAATGACGCCATTTTTGTGGTCATCCATTGTTGTTGTTAAGGGGGAAGTGGTAGGGAGTTCTTCTCTTGGTTGCTAAAGAATTTCCGGAAACGGAAGTAAAATCTAACGAAATAACACAATACCAAAACTCGATGAAATAAAAGCAAAAACACATCATTATTTACTTGAAAAGAATCATAGCCGTGAAACGACAAGAACAGCAATAACATCCTGAAAAAACCGAGAGAGAGGTTTGCGAACAATAAACATAAAATAGTGACTCTGTTTAACATCAAATTTCAGGAGCTTTTTTACGAGCCACATTTTTTTGGGGTTTCCTTATTATTTTATTATTTTAACAACCACATAGAAGGAAAAACAAAGACCTAACTTCCCATCTTCAATCACCTTTGATTTTTGTTAAGATCAGAGTCATCCTCTCCCCCTATACTCGTGTTATAAGAGGTTTAGTTGGCTAGACTGAGAAAAAAAGTTGCCCTAATTTTTATATTTTGGGGCCAAAGACATCTTTATATTTAAAATAAGGAAATGTTGTACTTAAATTGGAAATAATTTACTTCATTTTAAGGAGAATGTGTTAATCTATAACACTAAATGTCCTCATTCCAAAATTTTTGATGTTTTCGTAGTCTTTAAAATCTTTAAAATTATTTCAAATAAAGCCATTTTGTACTTAAAATAATGATAATTTACTTAAAATTAAGGACAATACAAATATTAAGGAAATTGGCTTCATTTTAAATATAAAAAGCCCTTATCGTAAAATTTTTTAGGTTTTTGTAGCAAAACCTTTAAACAAAGACATTTCATACTTAACATAACTATAATTTACTTAAAATAAATGACATTATTTCAAAGATTAAGACGTTTTTCCCGATTTTTTTCTAATTTTAAAGCTTTTGAACAAAAACCTCCTAACTTCTAATATAAGGATATCTCGTACTTAAAGCAAGACAAATTTACTTAATATTAAAGAAGATTGCCTTATTTTAAACAGTACATTGTTTAATATAAGAAAATTTCATACTTAAAATATTGGCAATATACTTAAAATTAAGGACAACGACTTACTTTTAAATATTAAATGACATAATTTCAAAAAATTTTATATTTTTGATGCAAATTCTTTAGAATTGCTTAATATAATTTCAATTCGTATTTCAATAAGGATAGCTTACTTAAAATTGAGGACTACAACTTAAATTTAAGTACTAAATTCATATTTCAATGATTTGAAAGTTTTGCAGAAAAATGTTTTCTAATTTTAAAGGTCATTTTTGATGTAAGATCTTTGAAATTATTTAAAATAAACGTATTTCATACTTAAAATAATGATAACTTAATTATAAATAAGGACAAAGGCTTAAGTTTAAATACGAAATTTTCTTATTTCAGAACCTTTCTGATTTTGCAGAACCTTTTCTGATTTTAAATCCTTCAAAAACGGCCTAATCTTTACTGTAAGAATATTTCAAACTTAAAATGATGATAATTTACTTAAAATTAAAGATAAATATAAAATGTTTTTATTTCAAAAATATATAGTTGAAGTGAATCTTTACAATTGTTGAATAAAACAATATATCATACAAAAAAGTGTGATGATTTGTTTAAAATTAAGGACAACGACTTTAGTTTCAACATTTAGAGTCCTTATTTCAAAGATTTGAACATATTTGTGGATTTTTTTTCCAAATTTTAAAGATTTTAAGCCAAAAAAGAAAATATTCAAAATAAAGACATCTCATAATGAAAATTAAGATAATTTACTCAATATTAAGCAAAAATGCCTTATTTTAAACATAAAATGTCCTAATCAAGAATTTGTTATTTTTGAAGCAACAACTATTTAAAATAGGGATACAGTAGAATCTCGAAAAAGTTAAGTCGCGAAAAAGTTAATTGCTCGGTTAAGTTAACCGATTTTCAGCGTACACGTTCAGCTCTAAAAAGTAAATTTTTCAGTTAACTTTTCTGAGCGTATTCATTTTTCAAAAAACCCGTTTTTTTCTACTACATTTAAGTGGCAATTTGGTCAGTTTTTAATAATTCTCAGAGGCAACGCTGAGCTCTAATTTTGTTATACATATTCGGGTATTCACAGAATTTCTTTTCTGCTTTGATCTGCGAAAACCTGTGGTCGTCTTCATCATCAAACAAAATTGATTTAGTCAGTCGGGAACATTTGAATTTGTGAGTTGTGTATTGTTTACTTAAAAAAATGTTAACAAAGCAGAAGAAATCATCGCAGATCAGATTAGATTTACAGCAGAAAGTGGAGATTTAAAAAAAAAGAGATCAGGGTATTCACGGAAAAAGATTGGCGTTGGATTATAGTGTATCTGAAGCAGCCATCTCAAAAATAAAGAGAAAACGTCATGAAATTTTGGAGGCTGTGGCGAACACATATGAAAAAGCTCAGAAGAAAACACTACATAAACCGGAATATGCTGATCTTGAGGCAAGCTTGTATAAATGGTTCTTGGACCTACGACAGCGTAATTGTGCAATGTCTGGTCCAATTTTAAAATCAAGAGCTAAGCACGAATTCGCATTACTGCACCCTGGAAACAAATTTAATGCCAGTGATGGATGGCTGGCAAATTTCAAGAAAAGACACGGTATTCGCCATCTCAAAATTTGTGGGGTAATTCTTTCAAGCGATACGTCGGATGTTACACCTTTCATTCATAATTTACGAGCAAAAATGGATGAAATGGACATCTCCGACTCGCAACTATATAACGATGATTTCGAAGTGTCCGATAATGAAAGCGATGAACTAATTATCGAGCAAGATATTCAACAAGCAAAAGTGAGCTTCTCGAAAGCAATTGAAAGCATCAATAACTTGATAAAATGGTTTGAAGACAATGACGATGCAAATCAAGTGGCAGACCTTGTCAATATTCGCACAAAAATGGTCAAGAGCTATTACACAAAAGAAAAAAAAGCAAAGTTTCTGCTCCAGAAAATGGTCAAGAGTGACTGAGAATTTTAAACCAGCCGGTACAAAATAAATCTAAGTTTCCTTTTTGTAAAATTGATAAAACCTAAGTCATTGAAATAAATTTAACGTGTTATTTTTATAAAATCTATGTTTATTACAGTATTTTTTTTCTTTTTTGAAAACCTCTTAGAAAAGTTAATATTTCGAAAAAGTTAATTACCCTAGGAACATGTTGGTTAACTTTTTCGAGATTCTACTGTATTTCATACCAACAATAAGGACAATTTACTCAAAATTAAGGTAAACAATATAATTTTAAATATTATATGTCCTTATTAAAGATTTGAAAGTAAAAATATTATAAATTCAAAGATTTTGGGACAACAACATCCTAAACTATATTTAAAATTTATGTTTAAAATTAAGAAAAATTACGTACAATTAAGGAATATATTTTAAGTTATAATATTTATTGATCTTATTAAAATTTTTTTGAAAATAGGGGCATTTCGTATCTAAGATAATAATAATGTACTTAAGATTAAGGACAACGATATATTTTTATTAATAAATGTTCTTATTGCAATGGTTTGCATGTTTTTTCTGAACCCAATTATTCTAATTTTGAAACTTTAAAATGAGGACCTCTGGCACTAAAATGAAGATTAATTACATAATATTAAGTAAAAATGTTAAATGTTCCTGTTTCAAATATTTTGCCATTTTTGAAGCAAAATCATTACAACTATTTAAAATAAAGACATTTCTTACCTAAAATAATGATAAACTACTCAAAATAAAATAAAAACGACATGATTTTAATTATCAAATGTCCAAATATGAAAGATTTTGGGCTTGGAATAAGAATATTTGATATTTTAACATTAATTACTTAATATTAATAATTTTGTCTTAATTTATAATATTAAATGTCCTAATTTCAAAATATTGTTTTTTTTAAACAACCTTAAAAATAACATATGATAAGAACATTTCATTCTTAAATAAGAGACATTTCAACTAAAATGATTGGGCCAACATGATCTTAATCTATAAAATAAGGATGATTTGTATTAAAAATAAATATATTTACCTCAAATTTAAATTTAATTGCTAAATTTCTTGTTTTAAATATTCCAGAAAATTTTATTTGAAATTTGCACCAAAGAAAACGTAATCTTTAAAATAATTCGAACTAATTTACTTAAATTTATGGAGAATTGTCTTATTTTGAATATTAAATGTTCTTACTAAATTCCTTATTTCAAACATCTGGCTGTTTTTGCAGAAACATTTTTATAATTTTAAAGGACATTTTTGAAGCAAGATCTTTAAAATTAGTTAAAGTAAGGCCATTTCATCCATAAAAGAATGATAACTTAGCTAGTAATATGGACAAAGACTTAAGTTTAAATATGAAATGTTCTTATTTAAATCATTTTGAGGTTTTTACGAAATTGTATTAAAATTTTAAAGCCTTATCATTAAAATAACGACATTTCATACCTAAAATGTTGATAATTTATTTTTAAGTTTAAATATAGAAAGTCTGTATTTTCTCAAAGTATTGGATGTTTAGGTAGAAAAATTTATTCTAGTTTTAAAAAACTTTAAATAAAAAGAACCTAATCTTTAAAATAAGGACATCTCTTACTAAAAATAATAATATTTATTAATATTGATTTAATTTTACAGATTTTGCGATAAAAAAGGCATAATCTTTAAAATAATGTTAATTTGTACTAATTTCATAGAAAAGTATTTATTTTATACATTATCTTATTTTAAATATTTAATGAGCTTATTTCCACAAATTGAAATTTTTTGCAATTGCATATATATTTAAAATTGTTTCAAATATGGATATTTCATACTAAAAAATTAAGACTATTAATCTTTAAAATAAGTACATCTCGTACTAAAAATAATATTATTAATTTATTTTGTTTTAATTTAATAGATATTGCTTAAAAAAAAGCATAATCTTTAAAATAATGTTAATTTGTACTAACTAACTTAATTTTATAGAAAAGTAGTTATTTTATAAATTATCTTGTTTTAAATAATAAATGTGCTTATTTCCACAAATTGAAAATTTTTGCAATTATATCTTTACAATTGTTTCAAATATGGAAATTTCATACTCACAAATTAAGACTAGTAACCTTACAAATAAGAACATCTCGAACTAAAAATAATATTATTAATTAATTTTGTTTTAATTTTATAGATTTTGCTTCAAAAAAAGCATAATCTTTAAAATAAGGTTATTTTGTACTAAATTACTTAATTTTATGAAAACGTTTTTATCTTAGTTATTATCTTTATTATATATTAAATGTGCTTATTTCCACAAACCGAAATTTTTGCAACTATATCTTTACAATCGTTTCAAATATGGAAAATTCATACTTAAAATCAAGACTATTAAGTTAATATTAAAGAAAATAATTTTAAGTAACCTTCGTTTATACGACATTCATTGTTATTTTATTAAATTGTTTAAATTAAACTCGTTTGAGAGAACTTAATATATTTAAAAAAAAAATCCTTAAATTTAAGTACCAAATAAACTGATTGCAAAAATTTAAATTTTTTTCAGAAAATCTTTCAAATTACTGTAACAATTTTTTTAGTGTACTTTGTATACCTTTATGTGTTTTCTTTTGTTTTTAGTTTAATATATTATGGTCGTTTTACTACTTTAAATTTTATGATGTATCCTCATCATTTTGGCCATGCAAACATCGGTTTTATTACTTTCTGGCATTATTTAATAAATATAAAATTTAGTAAAATTACTTTGGGACATTTAGTAATAAAAAGATCTTACGAAACAATGCTTAATAAATAAGGGATTATTTTTTAACACTCTTCAGTAAATTAACAGCTTAGCTTTTGAGGGAACTCAGTGAGAGGGATATAGTATATTGTATTTTTATTTTGAGAACAAGATTCAATTTCCTTGAAAACGAAAATTAACTGCAATGTTTATTCTTTTTTGTAGTTTTAATATCTTTTAAATTGAACACGTGTTTCCACTTTAAGAATAGAGACCTTTTAAACAATTTTCTCCCAAAAAAAGGGATTAATAGCTTGCAAGGATATTATGTTAAGCATAAAATGCTAACATTAAAAGGTATAACCTGAGGCTAATTTAATTAGGTTTTAGGATTAAAAGTAAATAAAGCTTCTTCTAATAGGGTTTCGTCAAGTAATTAGACTGAAGTATGTCGCCCACCTTCAAAAAATAAATAATGGATGATTCGCGTTGAGCCACCACAAGACAGTGGTTAATATTTGTTTTTATATTTCCTTTATTTATTATGGGATTGCCGAGAAAAAAACACATTTCCAGCGCCTATACGAAGTTAAATATTATAAGTAAGTGATATATGCTCTAAATCGAAAAATCCCTTCAAAAATCAGCGCTACTTCAGCAGCTTGTAAAGGTAATCATACTGCATGTCTCCTACTTAAAGCTTAAGATATTTTCTTTGTCATAAACCCAATTTACAGAAAGGATATTTTGCAGTTCATATGTCAACCTGTATTTAAAGGATTGCTGTTTGTTCAATCTGAATTATTAATACTCAGAAAAAACATTAAAAATCAAACAATCTTATAAGAAGAAAAATCAATTTTAAAATAACTATAGCAGCAAAAGACACTTTATTACTAAATCTTGTTTGCCTCGTGTCCCCCTCGTTTCTATGGAAAATTTAATTCAAGTCCAACAAACTTTTCTCAATATACTTGGACTTATTGCCGAAAACTCTTCTCAAAAATACTAATATTCACATCAGTTTCTTGAGAAAAAAAAAATTGATTGGCATTGCTTTGGCATTGCTTTGGCAACGACAACAGTTGATTGGGTTTTCCTTCAATATATGTATGTATATACGAGAACTCATCCATTTGTAAGTCTTCCCTTAAAATCAATTATTTCTTTTGGCAAATTTACAGTATTTTTTTCTGGGAAGATTGTTGTTCTGCAGCCCTTTTAAAAGTTATTTAACAATAAAGGGAGAGGAAAAAAACCACTTCACTCCAAGAAACCCACACAATTTTAGTTGGCAAATTTGTATTTTTAATTGAGTTTCATTTCACAGCATTGCTTCAATTGAATTTTTACATTTTTTTCTCATTGTTGGCCTGCAGCTGATTGTTGTTGTTTGTGCCCCCCTCCCCACCCAAAAAAAACTTTTGGAAATTTGAATATAATTGTTTTGGAAATTTTTACCATTCCACTATAAAATATTCAATACCCTTTTGGAGATACATGGGGGAGGTGAGGGAAAGAAGGGAGATGAATTTCCTCTTTGGCGGGGTGTGGAGTTGGAGCAGCAACTGTAGGTGTTTGCCGCACGTGTATGTCTTCTCATTTGTTTGGGGTTTTGTAAATGATGTTATAACAAATTCAATTTCCATTTATGATACTTCAAATCAACCACTTTTATGCAATGAATTCACCATAAACGGTCATATTCAAACTTTAACAAAGGCACATTTTCGCACACAACAATACAATCACAACCTCACTCACAGCATTGCCACACAATACAACCACAAATGTATACAACTTACACAGTATTCTGACAAAAAGTTTTTTTTTTGGTGTTTTGTTTTCATTGTTAAGTTAAAAAATATTTTGGTTTTTTGTTGGTATCGCAAAGTGGGAAATTTAAGCCTTGGGAAAAATAAATTATAAATAAATATTTGAAAATTAATTTTAAAACAAATACTACATAAGGAAAGCATTGAAAGCTTAAGTAATTTCATAGAATTTGAAGAAAGAAATAAAAAAATTGGTTTCAATGATATATATATATTAGAATAACACAGTACAACAAACAATTTTAGGACTCAATTCTGTGAATTGGATGTGAAAATAGCCCCAAAAATAAGAACTTCTGCATCATTTGTTTAGTCAAGTTGGCTCAATTAATAATTTAATGGCCATACGATTTTTTTTTGCTCAAGGTGGATTTTTAGCACTTTTTCTATATTTTGTTCTCGGTATATTGTACGGAATATCTCTTTTGTGTCTGAGGCAAGGTTTTAGGTATTGAATAGGAGAAAAAAATGCTGAACATAAAATAAATAAATTATTAATTCTAAGATGATTTAGCCATGTATGTACGTCTGTCCGTCCATTCGGCCGTTTGTCCGTCCGTCTGTTGTAATCACGCTACAGTCCGTAATAATAGAGCCAGGTTGATCAAATTTGGTAGAAATATTTCTTATAGTTGCAGGATGTTTGGGTTTGCAAATGGGCCATATCGGTCAATGTTTTGATATAGCTCCCCAGTAGAGGTCGCTCCAAAATAGGGTTTTTGAGCCCTTGATACCTCCTTGTTAAAGCAATTTAGCAGAAACTTTGCAGTTTGTATTCTATTATTGACACGAATTCATCACAGCAAAAATTTTACAAATCGGGTAATATTTTGTTGTAGTCACCCTATAGAGGTCGCTGCAAAATATACGTATTTAAGCCATAAATACCAGATTTTCTAAGCATTTTAACTGAATCTTTGCAGTTTGTTTTTAATTAAGAAAAGAATTTATCGCAGTAAAAAATTTTTAAATCGTTTCATATTGTATTATAATCCAACTATTGATGTCGCTCACAAAAAGGCTCATTTAAGCCATAAATACCACATTTTCTTAGAAATTTAGCTGAAACTTTACAGTTTGTATTTTATTTTGTCAGGAATTCATTTCAATTAAATTTATACAAATCAAGTTTTATTTTGTTGTAGTCCACGTGTAGATGTAGCTTTCAATAATGTATTTTAAGCTATAAATACCACATTTTTTAGGTGAAGAGTTTGGCTAAAGAATTTGCGGCCTAAAATTTGGCTAGAAATTGCAGCGATCGTTTTTTTGATATTCTACTTAAACAAAAAGGGTCTTTTCATGATTTGCTCCATATCCAAAGGTTTTTCCAGTAACAAACTTGAATGCAATCCATGGCGGAGGGTATATAAGATTCGGCATGGCCGAACCTAAGGCTTTTATTTGTTTTTTTATTTAATTTTTGTTTAAAGTTTCTATTTTCTTGGAAGGTGCCTTTAGTATTTGGATCATATTTATTGAACTGTATGCTCGATAAAGCCGGAATACACATCAAATTAAAGGAAATTATGAGGACTAGAAATGCTAACAATGATAAACTAAGAGTTTAATAACTGTCGTTAAAACAAATCATTTTTTAATGGCGCGAAAAAAACATAAAAAATAGAAAAAAACGCAAAAAAAAATATTTTGAAAGCCAGTATCCTAATGAAGTAAACAATGCTGATTTGAAGTTAATCTATGGATAAATGCAGAAAATAGCAATTTCATTGCTGAAAACAAGAAAATTTCAACATAATTCGGGTTTTATACAACCACTATTGCGAACATGGGTATATGTATATTAAACCAGGTTGGCCTCCATGTAAAAAAAAAGTTCCAGAATGCGAGGTGGAATATGAAAGCTTAAATCGCAAAAACATTTTTTAAATTTTTTCCAAGCCCGCGGATTTGGCCCAAAATGTTTTTTTTTTATCGTAACTATTTTGTTTGTAGCCCGATATTCACATGCGATACATCAATGTATTGGTATCGATAAGTACTACATTTCCCTCATAGATGGAAGCTGATGTACAAAGTCAATTTCTAATTTCTACACCTAAAATTTCAAAACATTCTTCCATAGGATTAAAGCGCTTTAAAAACCATGAACATTTTGCTTTGGGTGTACGCACTTTTATTGAAAAACAAAAAAGTTATGCCTACATTAGAAAATTACGTGGTACATCGGCGACATCTATGAGACAATGTAGTACTCGTCTAGACAAACATATTGATGTATCGCATGTGACAATCGTCATACAAACAAAAACGTTACGATAAAAAAACGATCTTATGTCGAATCCGCGGGCTTCAAAAAATTAAAAAAAAATGTTTTTGCGATTGTCTCGAAGTGAGCATTCATATTCCGCCTCACATTTTATAATTTTTTTTGGTGACCCAATACGATAAAAAAAAAAGATTTTGGGCCGATTCCGCGAGCTCGAAAAAAAATTTACCAAATGTTTTTGCAATTGTCTCGAGGTAAGCTTTAAAATTCCGCCTAGCGTTTTATAACTTTTTTGGTGACCCGGTATAGTATATATCAGTTGCTACGGACCAAAAGTGTAACACATCAATGAAGGGACCTAAGAGACACCAAGAATATTTGGCGGAAATCCGTTTTGGGCCATTTTAAGTAATTTTAGCTATGTCCGCCAAACTGTCCGTCTGTGTGTGTCTGATTGGCTTCAAATTTGGTATGTGTCAATATTTGTTTATACCCTCCACCATAGGATAGGGGGTATATTCATTTTGTCACTCTGTTTGTAACACTACTAAATAATGATCTGAGACCCCACTAAGTATATATATTATTAATCGTCGTAAAGTCATAAGACAATTTAGCCATGTCCGTCCATCCGTCTGTTGTAATCACGCTACAGTCTATAATCCTTGAGCTAAGTGGCTGAAATTTGGTACATATGTATACTTCTTATATCTGCACGTATGTTGGAATAGGGAATAGACAATATCGGACCATTTTTGGATATAGCCCCCATATATAGCATCTCCGCGATTTGACTTCTTAACGTCATAGAGACCACAAATATCAACTGATAGGGCTGAAAATTGGTAACTAGGGTTTATTTATACCCAGCATCTTTCACATGAGCAACGGTAGTCATAGGTCTCTGTTTTGATGTAGTCCCCATACAAAGGTCCCACTAGATTTGACTTCGTAACGCAACAAAAACCTCAAATTTCAACGAATTGGGCTGAAATTTGGTATAATGAGTTTATTAGTACCCGTAACCATTTACATGCGATCCATGGTGGATGGTATATAAGTTTCGGCATGGCCGAACTTAATCCGTCTTTACTTCTTTATTATGCTCTAATAGGGCAACAAGTATTTTTTAATATTTATAATAGGGCTTTATTTCCAATTCTTCCCTTTTCATTGAAAATATTGACGGATTTGCAGATATGTGCAGAGAATTAGATGTTATTTTAAATAATTACTTTAAAACAAATTATTTTAAAAAAAATTAATTACACTTGAATGTACGAGTATGCATTTTTAAGCAGATTTCTTAGGAATATACGAGTATCTGCCGGAAAAAATGGTGAAAGTTCTTATTAATTCTTATTGTATTTTCGTTTGTTTTATTTTGGTCTTGATTAGTAACTAGGATATTCTCCAGGCTTTAGACCATCCGTGAGAATATAATGTTATAGAATGCAAAGTATTTTCAAATCGGTATGGCAAATACAATTACTTGACAGCGAATTTGAACAATTTCACTATTTTTAGACCAGATTTTTCTTTGTTAAACTTTTATAGATAAATAATGATGAAAATACTCAAAAAGTTTAGTGAATAGTAAAGATTCTGCTCTTTCATTGTAACGGGTTTTTCAATAGGGATGATATGATTTTGTAGTGACGTTTCGACCATTTGTAATATGTCATGATTTGTCATTTGTTTTTTATTGTATCCAGTAGTGTTTACAATTTCATCCTGGAGAGATATACGCAAGAGCAACGTTTACAAATTATTCAGTTTTATTATCAAAATAGTCGTTCCCCAGTTGCAACTTTTCGTACGCTAAGTCCATTTTTTTTAAATCCAAAAATAAACCCCTATGACCTTGACACCCATGAGCAATCTTTTAGCTCTCGTTAAAAGATATCTTTTTGCCATTAACAGATTCCCGATCCGACGTACCGTTAAGGAGCTAGAGCAAAAATAAACTTTCCGTTAAGAATATGTGATATTGATTATTTCAAGAATATGTGATATTGAATGGCCTCCAAGAAGTTGTGATTTAACACCATTAGACTATTTCTTGTGGGGTTATTTGAAGTCATTGGTCTTTCGAAATAAACAAGTCTGGTTCCTCAAGCTTTACAAGTCAATATTGAACGTACCATTCATGACATACAACTTGATTTAGTGGAAAAAGTGCTCGAAAATTTGGATCGTCGAATTCGTTCCTGCAGAAGAAGTGGCCTCCACCATTTGAATGACTTTATATTTAGAACTTAATTGTATCGATTGTTCTTCACACATGGGTTTTTTTTTCAAAGAAATCATATCACTCTTATTGGAAAAACCTGTATAATCACTAAAATAGAGGATTTCTCAAATAACTGTTTGAGACGGGTTAAGGTTATTTTGGAATTTTATTTTTGTAAAAATGTTACAATTTGCCCATGATTCGTTTCAGTCTCTTTTATAACTGATTGCAAATCTAGAAACATTTAGAATTTTTGACTAACATATTTATTATTCTAGTTGTACAGAAAAAAGGGTCCACAAAATTATTTTTCAATGCTTATCCTTGGGATTTTCATAAGTCCGGTAAAATGTTGTATGCTTGAACAATGTTATTTTTTTCCTTTAACAAACTATCCTGTCCAATAAATCCTCCACAAACATTTTCCCAAACACTGTGCGCACACGTACATATGTACAGGGTTGCCCATATTCGACGGACCCACGGACTCGTTGGGCCCATTCCAATCGACGAGGCTTGTCCGCAGGCAACAATCTTTGCGTCAATTGAATTTTATACGGGAACAAATGCAAATCAACGCGAATAATCCGTTGTAAAGTGGACCGAGCCATGCCCAACTGCTGAGAACGGCGTTTTTGGGATGTTCTTGGGGACCTCTCAACACTGGCTCGTACGGCAGCGATATTCTCGACCGATCGCCTTGGTCGACTTTTATTTGGCCTCTTCGGATTAGAAAGAGTCTCACCAGTCGAAAATTTTTCGTATAAACGCTTAATGGTGTTCTTAGAAGGCGCACTTCTCACATTTTTTAATATTTTAAAAGCACGTTGACTTGACTTCTTCTGTTGAATGTAAATTTCAACTATTTCAGAGCGCCCGCGTGGCGTGTATTGTTCCATGGTAAAAATCTGCTTGGACTGACGCTTCAAACGCGGTATGTCATTAAGCGATCTGACATCTCTGTCAAAAGTTATGGCGTTGCCAGATGGGTCCGTCGAATATGGGAGACCCTGTATGTACATACATCCGAATTCTCCACTGCTGTTTTTGTTATTGCCAAATAACCCAAAACCTAAACTAAACCAAATGACAGACAACAACAATGGAGGCATTTGCAAAAAAAAAACCGCTCTCGAAAAATGAAATCATGCTCGTATTAGGTTAACGACATGATTGACAACAACACAATACAACATAACACACACACACCCACCCACCGGCGGCGACAGAAACTACAACAGCAAAAACACCGGTAACAAAAGGCAGCAGAAGCGGCAGCAGCTATAACAATAATAATGCTCTTCTCCCCGATATACGTATAACATAACAACGATAGCTAAACAACAATGACAACATCTATCTCTGTCTACTTACAACGCATTCAATGCTTAGTGGCGAGGCGAGAGCTCAAAAGCCGTATGTTTATAAGAGTGTATGGGTATACACATATGAAGAACATTCAGTATCACGGTTAGGTGGGTGTGGATATTTGCTAAAATGCCACAATCGTATTTGCTTTGATGGGTGGTGTTTGTAAGGGAGAGTGAGAGTAAAAATACGAATGGGAGTGGGAGTACGAGTATGATTACGATTACAAATATAAGTGTGTGTCTGCGCTGCGTTGTATGAATGCCTATTGCTCTGACATCCTCTAATGATGGTATAACAAACATTTATGAAAGACCACAATATTCATTGGTGTACCACTTTAACTCAACAGCAGACACACACACACACATCCACACCCAACTACACACGTTGCTACATTCATTTGCCCACACTAAGCCTCTCTCTCGCATATGTTAACTCCAATGTCGCACACGCGAGAGGTACATCAGAACCTCTAATGCCAAATAGCAAATCCAAATACTCCCATACTCCAGTTTTGACGCAAATCCTTTTATAGATATGTTAGTGTGTGTGTTTAAACGCATATTTGTGTGTGTGTTTTTGGCATTTTCGTTTTGTTTGTAATGTTAGTTATGACGTTTATTCGCCGGCACACAAACTGCGGTGATATTTTGCGCAAAATTTAATCTTTTCGATTAATTGTCAAACGCTGTTGCCTATATACATACATATACGTATATATGTATACCTATATATCAGTATTTTCAGATGCAAAGATTTGGGAGTATTTTATACAAAGAAAATAAAGTTATCGAGTAGTCTATCAGTGACCAACGAATAGAAATTTAATTTCAACGAGAGATTGCTTTGCATATTTTAAGACCGATTTTCCCGATTTTTTTTTTAAATTATCACATTAAGAAAATTAATATCGATCGTTAGGTACAAAAAAAAGTTCAAAAAAGATTCCAGGAAACAATTTTATCGCGTGTTAAAATCATTTCTATTCGTTCGTAACTCCCGAAAATGTAAACAAAGTCACGACGGCACATCTGTATAATAGACAGTCTGTGATTTTATAGACCAACGAAACAATAAAAATTATGAAATTATTCTAAGTTGTTTAGAATTTGTTTCTATTCAAGGATAGCATTTCAGGGTATTGAATGATTTCTAAAAAGAAATAACTCAATAAGAAAAAAAAATATTGGAATTTTATATATTGATAACAGCATTAGAAAACATGCGAAGTCGAAACCGATAGTTTCTTAGGAGATTCGATCAAAGTTGTATACTATTTTGAAACTTGTGTAGAATTCCTTTATAATGCAATTCGAATGATGTTAAAATAAACTCCAACTTTTGTCTGAAATTAATTTAGAAATTAATTTGGAGTATTTAGAATTTACAATTGAAATGTCCCTGAAAATATGCCAAGTCGAGTTAACGTACTTTTAAATGGAGGAACTTGGAATTGCCACATTTTGTATGTTATTTAAAAAACTATACAGATTTCGAATTCCCTCGTCATAGGCAAAATTGTAGAGGTTAAAAAGATCTATAGGAATGCCTTTACCCAGTCTTGCTCCAATCATTAATACAAGAAATATAAGGAAGCCAATTCCGTTCGGGCATTACAAAATTTCCCAAAAATGGGTAGCGTCCGAACACGGTTTGATTTCTTTTTATACTAATGATGGAAACAAGGTCGCGTAAAAGCTATTTTATAGGTCTCTTTATGATCTACAATTTAGCTTAAGACAAAAAAAAATACGAAAACTGTGTATTTTTAAAAAAATCTTGCGAACATGACAAAATTTCGTAAGTCCGGGATTTGAAATTACCCTTATTTTTTAAGGTTTCTTTGCGGTTCCTTTTTTATTTTCGTTTTACATCAATCTTCCTGAATACTATATTAGAACAGGGATAATCGCTTTCTGAACATATGTTAAACTTAATACATTCCTCATAACTTGTCAGTTTTTAAAATATACGCAAAAATATCAAAATTAAAGAGAATTAATATCATTCATACGCTCCCCTGTTCTTAAAGAAAACAATTGGTCAAAACTTTTGTCCATTTCTACCATTTTTTATATGCTCCCATATTTGCTTTATCCGGTAACATCCTTGTTCGGACCGCTTGCATTCTTAAGGCATAAGCAGATCATTTTCCAAACTTATTTTTAGAATTTTGAAATTATTTATTATGTATTAATTGCAAAGAAAATTTATATTTTGATGGTACATTCCATAGATATGTTGGGTAACATCCGGCTTTTTTTATATATTTCACAGCAACATCATCACATTTTAAAACATCACGTTTAGGATACACACAAAAATATAAAAATACATAATTTATATGAATCATACGCACCGCTGTACCGAAGGAAACAATTACCTATATTTCTGGTGTTTACGTACATTTCCTTTTCTTTTCGAAAATATGATAACAAAATTATACAAGGTGGCGCAAAAGTAATCCTCCTATCAGAAAATGCTATAAATTTTGCGAGGCCCCTAATGTCAGTTCTGTTTTGACATTTGGGTAGTAAACACATGCGAAATACACGTTAATAAACAATGTTACGCTACACTGCTCCAGAACGCGGAATATTGCTGACTATTTAAGTTTTTAATTTTTTTTAAATTACAGCCAAAAAACATCGAAATGTTACTTTTGCGCCACCTGTTACTTTCAGTTTAAACCTCAAACAGTAAATTACATGAGAAAAATCTTTTGTATTTGAAAAAAATACAAATGGTCGAAACGGTTTGTATCGGTTAATGTTTAAGAGAAGCTTCCATCTCTCCTTGAGAAGGAAATTTATATTACTTTCGTTTGCAGCCTCCTCATTCTTAGAGGTTTCTGAACATATTATCTTGTTTTGAACCTTTTGACTGAGTGACATTGATAAACATATCGCTCGACTACTTCAAGAATGACATAACCCAAAATTTAAATATTCTTAAGTTGCCTCAATGTCCATAAATTAATCTCAGCGAGTATTAGCTTCTATATTAATAATCATATTACGGACCAGTCCAGTGTTTATAAACATATTATTTTATGTAATTTATTCTTATACGAAAAGGTCATCGTTGATGACTTTTCTATACGAAAAGGTCATCGTTGATGACTTTTCTATACGAAAAGGACATCATTGATGACTTTTCTATACGAAAAGGTCATCGTTGATGACTTTTCTATACGAAATGGTCATCGCTGATGACTTTTCTATACGAAAAGGTCATCGTTGATGACTTTTCTATACGAAAAGGTCATCGTTGATGACTTTTCTATACAAAAAGGTCATCGTTGATAACTTTTCTATACGAAAAGGTCATGGTTCGTATAGAAAAGTCATCAACGATGACCTTTTCCTATAGAATAGTCATCGTTGATGACTTTTCTATACGACAAGGTCATCGTTGATGGCTTTTCTATACGAAAAGGTCATCTTTGATGACTTTTCTATACGAAAAGGTCATCTTTGATGACTTTTTTATACGACTACTTCAAGAATGACATAACCCAAAATTTAAATATTCTTAAGTTGCCTCAATGTCCATAAATTAATCTCAGCGAGTATTAGTTTCTATATTAATAATCATATTACGGACCAGTCCAGTGTTTATAAACATATTATTTTATGTAATTTATTCTTATACGAAAAGGTCATCGTTGATGACTTTTCTATACGAAAAGGTCATCGTTGATGACTTTTCTATACGAAAAGGACATCATTGATGACTTTTCTATACGAAAAGGTCATCGTTGATGACTTTTCTATACGAAATGGTCATCGCTGATGACTTTTCTATACGAAAAGGTCATCGTTGATGACTTTTCTATACGAAAAGGTCATCGTTGATGACTTTTCTATACAAAAAGGTCATCGTTGATAACTTTTCTATACGAAAAGGTCATGGTTCGTATAGAAAAGTCATCAACGATGACCTTTTCCTATAGAATAGTCATCGTTGATGACTTTTCTATACGACAAGGTCATCGTTGATGGCTTTTCTATACGAAAAGGTCATCTTTGATGACTTTTCTATACGAAAAGGTCATCTTTGATGACTTTTTTATACGAAAAGGTCATCGTTGATGACTTTTCTATACGAAAAGGTCATCGTTGATGACCTTTTCCTATAGAATAGTCATCGTTGATGACTTTTCTATACGACAAGGTCATCGTTGATGGCTTTTCTATACGAAAAGGTCATCGTTGATGACTTTTCTATACGAAAAGGTCATCGTTGATGACTTTTCTATACGAAAAGGTCATCGTTGATGACTTTTCTATACGAAAAGGTCATCGTTGATGACTTTTCTATACGAAAAGGTCATCGTTGATGACTTTTCTATACGAAAAGGTCATCGTTGATGACTTTTCTATACGAAAAGGTCATCGTTGATGACTTTTCTATACGAAAAGGTCATCGTTGATGACTTTTCTATACGAAAAGGTCATCGTTGATGACTTTTCTATACGAAAAGGTCATCGTTGATGACTTTTCTATACGCAAAGGTCATCGTTGATGGCTTTTCTATACGAAAAGGTCATCTTTGATGACTTTTCTATACGAAAAGGTCATCGTTGATGACTTTTCTATACGAAAAGGTCATCGTTGATGACTTTTCTATACGAAAAGGTCATCGTTGATGACTTTTCTATACGAAAAGGTCATCGTTGATGACTTTTCTATACGAAAAGGTCATCGTTGATGACTTTTCTATACGAAAAGGTCATCGTTGATGACTTTACTATACGAAAAGGTCATCGTTGATGACTTTTCTATACGAAAAGGTCATCGTTGATGACTTTTCTATACGAAAAGGTTATAGTTGATGACTTTTCTACACGAAAAGGTCATCCTTGATGAATTTTCTATACGAAAAGGTCATCGTTGATGACTTTTCTATACGAAAAGGTCATCGTTGATGACTTTTCTATACGAAAAAGTCATCGTTGATGACTTTTCTATACGAAAAGGTCATCGTTGATGACTTTTCTATACGAAAAGGTCATCGTTGATGACTTTTCTATACCAAAAGGTCATTGTTGATGACTTCTCTATACGAACAGGTCATTGTTGATGACTTTTCTATACGAAAAGGTCATCGTGGATGACTTTTCTATACGAAAAGGTCTTCGTGGATGACTTTTGTATACGAAAAGGTCTTCGTGGGTGACTTTCTATACAAAAAGGTCATTGTTGATGACTTCTCTATACGAACAGGTCATTGTTGATGACTTTTCTATACGAAAAGGTCATCGTGGATGACTTTTCTATACGAAAATGTCTTCGTGGATGACTTTTCTATACGAAAAGGTCATCGTTGATGACTTTTCTATACGAAAAGGTCATCGTGGATGACTTTTCTATACGAAAAGGTCATCGTGGATGACTTTTCTATACGAAAAGGTCATCGTGGATTACTTTTCTATACGTAAAGGTCATCGTTGATGACTTTTCTATACGAAAAGATCATCGTTGATGACTTTTCTATACGAAAAGATCCTCGTTGATGACTTTTCTATACGAAAAGATCATCGTTGATGACTTTTCTACACGAAAAGGTCATCGTTGATGACTTTTCTATACGAAAAGGTCGTCGTTTTCTATACGAAAAGGTCATCGTTGATGACTTTTCTATACGAAAAGGTCATTGTTGATGACTTTTCTATACGAAAAGGTCATCGTTGATGACTTCACTGTACGACAAGGTCATCGTTGATGACTTTTCTATACGAAAAGGTCATCGTTGATGACTTTTCTATACGAAAAGGTCATCGTTGATGACTCTTCTATACGAAAAGGTCATCGTTGATGACTTTTCTATACCAAAAGGTCATTGTTGATGACTTCTCTATACGAACAGGTCATTGTTGATGACTTTTCTATACGAAAAGGTCATCGTGGATGACTTTTCTATACGAAAAGGTCTTCGTGGATGACTTTTGTATACGAAAAGGTCTTCGTGGGTGACTTTCTATACAAAAAGGTCATCGTGAATGACTTTTCTATGCGAAAAGGTCATCGTGGATGACTTTTCTATGCGAAAAGGTCATCGTGGATGACTTTTCTATGCGAAAAGGTCATCGTGGATGACTTTTCTAGACAAAAAGGTCATCGTGGATGACTTTCTATGCGAAAAGGTCATCGTGGATGACTTTTCTATACGAAAAGGTCATAGTTGATGACTTTTCTATACGAAAAGGTCATCGTTGATGACTTTTCTATACCAAAAGGTCATTGTTGATGACTTCTCTATACGAACAGGTCATTGTTGATGACTTTTCTATACGAAAAGGTTATCGTGGATGACTTTTCTATACGAAAAGGTCATCGTGGATGACTTTTCTATACGAAAAGGTCATCGTGGATGACTTTTCTATACGAAAAGGTCATCGTTGATGACTTTTCTATACGAAAAGGTCATCGTTGATGACTTTTCTATACGAAAAGGTCATCGTTGATGACTTTTCTATACGAAAAGTTCATCACTGATGACTTTTCTATACGAAAAGTTAATGATTGATGACTTTTCTATACGAAATGGTCATCGTTGATGATTTTTCTATACGAAAATGTCATCGTTTTTGATTTTTCTATACGAAACCTACTGTATATGCATCAGTGTTATTTTTCTGGATGAATAATGATAAATGTTACTAAAACACAGAGAAATCCCCAACATTACCCCAATGTTAACCTCCCTCGTTATGCGCTAGAAAATTCCATATATATTTTTATGATTGTACAGAAGAAAAAACAATATTTGTTATGCAAATATTCAATAAATTTCTATCCAGAAATACCGCACTTTTTATTGTCTTCTCAGCGCCGCACGGAGCTGCTCAACATCTGTTTTAGTTTTAAAAATGCAGAATATATTTTTAATAAAATATTTGTTATCCAAAGAGATGTTTTTCAACATCAGGAAAAAATATATTTTCTAGTGAATAATTCATTTTGAGCAAAACAAGAAAAAATGCGCAAATCCAATAAATAACAAATGCCCTCCAAAAAAAACAGATGTAAAAGTTGTAAAATGACTAACACTGAAAAACGACGAACAAAACAGAGATCAAGATGTTTCTGGAGAAATAGAAAAAACGAGAACAAAGGTAACTAAATCAAAGCATAGAATAATTCAATTTCAGTTTAATTTTACAACTTTGGAAAAATGCAAGAAAAAGTTTTTTTTCTTTTAATAAATAATTTATTAGGAATTGAAAAGGAAATATTTATATTTTCTCTCCGCTTTGCTCTGCTGACATGTTTCACATATCATCATTAGCTTCCTTCAGAAACACACAAAGAACAAATTAATTGTTAAATAAATGATGTTCATCATTGTTCTAAAGGACCTTTTGTCCGAGAGAGACAATATAAAGCAACTTCCGCTTAAAACACTTGAGAATGACAACGAGTCATTCATTGTATTTATTTACTCACACACATACACGCATGATTGTGTGATTGATTGATGTGGTGGTGGTGGTGGTGGTGTTTGTGGTCCTGGTGAAGCTAGTGTCTCTCGCACAAACGAACAAACCAACGAAAAAATAAATAAATATTAATCATACGCCTTTGTGTTTACTCGCCTATTCAGGACTTTTAACACACACACACACAAAACAGGCACGTTCGACCGACCGCTCGACCGTCCGATCAACCAACCATTTGACCACCAACTCTGATGAATTTTGAATGAAATCATCAGAAACATTTACATTCATAACTGACACATGTTTGCTTAAAGTCCGGCATATTTAATTATATTCCACTTTTGCCGTTCTGTAGTATTTAATGGGGATTTTCAAAAATTCAACACATCATAATTGTGCGGCCGAGGGAATATGAATGAAAAATATGAAAATCATGTTTATGAGAGGGCAAAGCCGACAATGACGAGCCACAATATAATTTAATCAAAATTAAATATAAACATAAATGAAAACGAAAAATAAAAATAAAAATAATAAACTCAACTGGCTTTCGTCGGTAAGGGCCATTGGGAAAAGTGGCTAAGGGGTCAAAAGAACAAATAAAGCAATTACTATATTGTGGAAACTCATACAACCACTTAAGGCCATAAATAAAAAAACGGCTGCAAATACTCGTAACACATAATCCCGCATATGGATCTGTATATGAAATAATAGCTGGTCAAGGACAATCCATGAACAGTCAAGTTATTCGGCTTTATATGAAAAACTCATGATTTATAACTGTCTCCTTAAATTTATGAAAATGGAACAATAAATGTTAGATTGAGCCTGCAATTCGAGAAATATGTGCAACAATATTTATATAAAATTATTAAATTAGAAATAAAACTTTAAACAAATGATCTTTTGCATTTTTAGAAATCTTAAGTGGAAGTGAGAAATAATAGGTTCGGTCTAAAATTTCGACAAATACGCCCACAAATAAAAGGAAGAAATTAATGGTTATTTTGGTGTGATTCTATGGTCTCCACAGCTTAAAGTGAAACTTTTTCTTTTCCTCAATTCCCTTTCCCTTTTACATTATTACGCTATTACTCTATTACTCTATTACTCTATTACTCTATTACTCTATTACTCTATTACTCTATTACTCTATTACTCTATTACTCTATTACTCTATTACTCTATTACTCTATTACTCTATTACTCTATTACTCTATTACTCTATTACTCTATTACTCTATTACTCTATTACTCTATTACTCTATTACTCTATTACTCTATTACTCTATTACTCTATTACTCTATTACTCTATTACTCTATTACTCTATTACTCTATTACTCTATTACTCTATTACTCTATTACTCTATTACTCTATTACTCTATTACTCTATTACTCTATTACTCTATTACTCTATTACTCTATTACTCTATTACTCTATTACTCTATTACTCTATTACTCTATTACTCTATTACTCTATTACACTATTACTCTATTACTCTATTACTCTATTACTCTATTACTCTATTACTCTATTACTCTATTACTCTATTACTCTATTACACTATTACTCTATTACTCTATTACTCTATTACTCTATTACTCTATTACTCTATTACTCTATTACTCTATTACTCTATTACTCTATTACTCTATTACTCTATTACTCTATTACTCTATTACTCTATTACTCTATTACTCTATTACTCTATTACTCTATTACTCTATTACTCTATTACTCTATTACTCTATTACTCTATTACTCGATTACTCTATTACTCTATTACTCTATTACTCTATTACTCTATTACTCTATTACTCTATTACTCTATTACTCTATTACTCTATTACTCTATTACTCTATTACTCTATTACTCTATTACTCTATTACTCTATTACTCTATTACTCTATTACTCTATTACTCTATTACTCTATTACTCTATTACTCTATTACTCTATTACTCTATTACTCTATTACTCTATTACTCTATTACTCTATTACTCTATTACTCTATTACTCTATTACTCTATTACTCTATTCCTCTATTACTCTATTACTCTATTACTCTATTACTCTATTACTCTATTACTCTATTCCTCTATTACTCTATTACTCTATTACTCTATTACTCTATTACTCTATTACTCTATTACTCTATTACTCTATTACTCTATTACTCTATTACTCTATTACTCTATTACTCTATTACTCTATTACTCTATTACTCTATTACTCTATTACTCTATTACTCTATTACTCTATTACTCTATTACTCTATTACTCTATTACTCTATTACTCTATTACTCTATTACTCTATTACTCTATTACTCTATTACTCTATTACTCTATTACTCTATTACTCTATTACTCTATTACTCTATTACTCTATTACTCTATTACTCTATTACTCTATTACTCTATTACTCTATTACTCTATTACTCTATTACTCTATTACTCTATTACTCTATTACTCTATTACTCTATTACTCTATTACTCTATTACTCTATTACTCTATTACTCTATTACTCTATTACTCTATTACTCTATTACTCTATTACTCTATTACTCTATTACTCTATTACTCTATTACTCTATTACTCTATTACTCTATTACTCTATTACTCTATTACTCTATTACTCTATTACTCTATTACTCTATTACTCTATTACTCCATTACTCTATTACTCTATTACTCTATTACTCTATTACTCTATTACTCTATTACTATATTACTATATTACTCTATTACTCTATTACTCTATTACTCTATTACTCTATTACTCTATTACTCTATTACTCTATTACTCTATTACTATATTACTCTATTACTCTATTACTCTATTACTCTATTACTCTATTACTCTATTACTCTATTACTCTATTACTCTATTACTATATTACTATATTACTCTATTACTCTATTACTCTATTACTCTATTACTCTATTACTCTATTACTCTATTACTCTATTACTCTACTACTCTATTACTCTATTACTCCATTTCTCTATTACTCCATTACTCTATTACTCTTATATTTACCATTTAAAAATCTTAATAATTTTCGTGGAAAATGGTATCTACTGGACGCGATATAACTTTTTAATAAACTTTAAAAATGTAGATAAAATTCGTAAAAATAGTAATCCTCTTTTGTAGAGTAAAAAATTAATATAAAATATCTCCACTACATTCTATTTACCTAATTTTTACCCAAAATCCTTTCTGCTGCTTCAACATTTATTTGCTGACTGAATTCCTTTATTTTTCCAAATATCATGTTATTTATAAAAAAATAAAGCAAAACGAAAAGTCATCAATAAAAGCCATACCAAAGGCAACTAAATTCCATAAAACTTGTGTAACCTGTCATGACGGGGTTATTGTGCCTTATGGCTGCGATTGACAGTTACAAATATTCGCAAAGTGGAAAAAAATCACAACAAAAAATGGCACAATAATAACTGCAGCCAAATATCGAACGAATAGCCAAAATATTTCACTCATAACTATAGTCTGGGACAAAATTCCGACATAACCCTCGAACAAATATACATACATACAAACAAACACAAGAGAACAAATCGTTTCAATATTATATGAATGATATTTGTTTGTATACAATCTGCAATTGGTACATATTCATAGTTCGTATATATTTCAATATCTATACACAAATACGAGTATATGTGAGTGTGTTTGGGAGGAAAACGAAATCTATCGATATTAAATGCAATAAGGACATAACAAATACTTATACATAAATATTCGTATATAACAACAAAAGACACAACAATAACCATCGACTTAACAACTCTATTTTCGAATACCATAAATACACTTGGAGACCCACAACGTCAGAGGGAGCAAAAAATCGGCAACAAGAATAACGAAATAAAAATATATTTAAATGCTTTTTGCCTTCCCCTCACAAAAAAAAAGAATATTTTTACAAAGGATTTGCTTGTTTGCCAAGGCAACCAATATTTAACCAAGTCAGAAACAACAATCAACATTTGGAGATGGGGGGGGGGGGGGGGGTTGAACACAAAATTCAGTTAACGAAGGATGTCTCTGTGACTTCGTGAAAAATGATTGGAATCATGTCATGAATAGAGGGTGAAAGACAAAAAAGAACTTAAAAAGTATAAAAAAATAAAAAAAAATCAAGAAGAGCTTTTGGTTAAATTAACCATTCAAATACCCCACACATATTTAAGCAAAAATAAATATTAATTAAAATGCCATAAATAGAAAGACTGAATATATAAGAGAATTTATAGAAAGTAGCAAAAATTCTAAAATTTATTGAAATAGAAGACCTTTGGTCGATAGAAGGCCTTTGGTGGATAGAAGACCTTTGGTCGATGGAAGACCATTGGTCGATAGAAGACCTTTGGTCTATAGAAGTCCTCTTGTCTGCAGAAGACCTTTGGTCGATAGCAGACCTTTGGTCTATAGAAGTCCTCTGGTCGGCAGAAGACCTCTTGTCGACAGAAGACCTTTGGTCGAGAGAAGACCTCTGGTCGACAAAAGACCTCTGGTTGACAGAAGTCCTCTGGTCGACAAAAGACGTCTGGTCGACAGAAGACCTCTGGTCTACAGAAGACCTCTGGTCTACAGAAGACCTCTAGTCGACATAAGACCTCTGGTCGATAGAAGACCATGGGACGACAGAAGACCTCTGATTGACAGAAGACCACTGGCCAACAGAAGACCTCTGGTCGATAGAATACCTCTGGTCGATAGAAGACCTCTGGTCGATAGAAGACCTCTGGTCGATAGAAGACCTCTGGTCAATAGAAGACCTCTGGTCGATAGAAGACCTCTGGTCAATGCAAGACCTCTGGTCGATAGAAAACCATTGGTGGATAGAAGACATCAGGACGATAGAAGACCTCTGGTCGATAGAAGACCTCTGGTCGACAGAAGACCTCTGGTCGGCAGAAGACCTCTGGTTGGCAGAAGACCATTGGTGGATAGAAGACATCAGGTCGATAGAAGACCTCTGAGCGATAGAAGACCTCTTGTCGGCAGAAGACCTCTGGTCGGCAGAAGACCTCTGGTCGGCAGAAGACCTCTGGTCGGCAGAAGACCTCTGGTCTGCAGCAGACCTCTAGTCGATAGAAGACCTCTGGTCGGCAGAAGACCTCTAGTCGATAGAAGACCTCTGATTAAGAGAAGACTTCTGGTCGATAGAAGATCTCTGGTCGATAGAAGACCTGTGGTCGACAGAAGACCTCTGATCGATAGAAGACCTCTGGTCGATAGAAGACATCTATTCGATAGAAGACCTCTGATCGATAGAAGACCTCTGGTCGATAGAAGACATCTATTCGATAGAAGACCTCTGATCGATAGAAGACCTCTGGTCGATAGATGACCTATGGTCGATGGAAGGACTCTGGTCGATAGAAGACCTGGTCGGTTGAAGACCTCTGGTCGATAGAAGGCCTCTGGTCGATAAAAGGCGTCTGGTCGATAGAAGACCTCTGGTCGATAGAAGACCTCTGGTCGATAGAAGACCTCTGGTCGATAGAAGACCTCTGGTCGATAGAAAATCTCTGGTCGATAGAAGACCTCTGGTCGATAGAAGACCTCTGGTCGATAGAAGACCTCTGGTCGATAGAAGACCTCTGGTCGATAGAAGACCTCTGGTCGATAGAAGACCTCTGGTCGATAGAAAATCTCTGGTCGATAGAAGACCTCTGGTCACTAGAAGTGCGCCAATCTATAGAAGATCTATGGTCGACAGTAGTCCTCTGGATATACCTAAATCTGAGCTCTATTACTGTAATCTGATATATCATGTTTCGAATTAATCTAAGGGCATAACATGTATGGAAGATGACCTAAGCCGAATCTGGAATAGAAGGCGAACAACGATCGTATCTGGTAAAAAATACGTCAACTCAATTGTCGGCTCCACTACATAGGAAGGCCTTAGGTCAACTCTGGTATAAAGTAGGATCTTAGGTAGACTCTGGTAAAGTGGATGTTTTAGGTCACTCCAGAGGAAGATTGTAGGTCAAATCTAATAAAGACCAACTTCTTAGCTTGACTCTATTACATAGGAAGGATTAGGGTTTACTCTATTATAGACGAAGTCTTTCAGTCGACTCTATGATAGAGAAAAGGTACGGTCGACTATATCAGAGAGGATGACCTTAAGCCGATTCTTTCATACAAGATGACCTTAAGTCGACTCTATCATGGAGGGACACCATAGGTTGACTCTATCATAGAGGGAGGCCTTAGGTTGACTCTATCATAGAGGGAGACCTTAGTTTGACTCTATCATAGAGGAAGGCCTTAGGTAGATTTGTGTTGGCGGAGAAAACCCATATGTGGACTCCAGAGGCCTCTGGTCGACTCTGGTACAGAAGAAGGCCGACCCTATTATATGTATCCCTAAGGCTGACTCTAGTTTGGATGAAGATCTCCACTCTGGTATATAAAAATACATTAGGTCGATTTGCCTCATTTATCGACTGTACAATTATATGTGTCGAGTGTGTCAATGGTCACACGTACAAATAAGGGGAAACTACGAGTAGTATCATTAATATTATAATATAAAAAATATGATTATTTAAATTATATTTATGAAGGGGAGAGAGAGACAATCATAAAGTTTCCCTATGTTAAGGATATATATTTTGATATTTTTCTCTATTCAAATCACAAAATGTAAATGTGAAATATTTTCCAAATAAACTGTTTACTTTTTGGGGGATTTGCGAACAAAAATTTAATGCCAAAAATGCCTCATTTAAATCTAACCAAATGAGGATTAAGGGACTACATTAACTGAACTGACATGCACACACCACAGAAGTATATGGTAACCCAAAAAGGATTCCCCATATCCTTTTGTTTTTTTTTTTGTTGGGATATGTTATAGAACATGCAAACATGTATGGAACGTGTAAGGAAAACTACCCAGCAAAAAATAAAAGAAGTACTTCCAAAAGAATAACATTATAAGTACTTCCAATTCATAAGTGTGAACATTTTTTCGGCATTTAATGAAGTTCTTCTAAATAACTAACCAAAATGTAATTTCGGAATATAAATTATTAACCCAAGAATGCATAATTTTAAAACGATTGGATGTAAAATGAATCTTGTGAAGTGATAAAAGTCCAGATCGGAAGGAACATATGTATGAGGGCTATGATATATATGAGTCATTCCATGCCAAACGGGACGGTTTTTGACATCACTATTTTTGATTGCTTCGAAATTTTGGGTATGCATGATTTACCTAAAAATATCTTATACGTAGCTCAAGAAAAAATTTTAAAAATTTTTCTTTAAGAGTTATGAGCAATTTAAAGTTGACGAAATTACGTTTTTTTCTAAAAGTTGTGTTCATTCTTTTACTTGTATCTCCTGAAATACGTGGCCGATTTTAATGTGCTATACCTTGTTTTGAAGGTAATTTCAACTACTACAAACAACTTGGTTAAGCACTACAACGAATATACTACTTTTTAATGTTTTTGCCCTATTATACTTTCTATTGCGATTTTCAAAATGATTACACCCTTCGATTTTTTTGAAATTTTAATGTCGTGTTCTTAGATGTCTTTGTTAGCTACTGTATGAATTTGGAAGTGGTGAATTGATGGGAACTATTTTTTACGATTTTTTATAAAAAAAAACCATTTGCATAAATTCTGTGAATGTGCTTTAAATAATTAACAGAATGATAATTTTTAGTCATTAGTTTACTAAAACAGTAAGAACAATAAAACATTTAAGAAAAGAATGACAATTATTAATAATCAGTATACTAATGTAAAAATAAGAACAATAAAAATGTATTAGAAAGATTCGAATCAAGTATTTTATTAACAGTAAAAAAGATGAAAATGGGTATAAAAATATTAATCATTGTACACCGTCTTAACACAGTACTTTTCGGAAGTTGATGATGTCTGAACTCTAATTTTTTTTATCGGACGTTGTAGTTTTAAGTTCAAAAAATTACTTTTGCTTTATTATTGCTTTCCATTTTCTTTGAGTTGTCGAATTTAATGTGAAAAACGGACTAACAAAGTTATTGTATTTTATTCGAATCAAGTATTCTATTAACAGTAAAAAAGATGAAAATGGGTATAAAAATATTAATCATTGTACACCGTCTTAACACAGTACTTTTCGGAAGTTGATGATGTCTGAACTCTAATTTTTTTATCGGACGTGGTAGTTTTAAGTTCAAAAAATTACTTTTGCTTTATTATTGCTTTCCATTTTCTTTGAGTTGTCGAATTTAATGTGAAAAACGGACTAACAAAGTTATTGTATTTTTATCTTCATCAAAAACTGAAATCCAGGTTGCTGTGATTTAAAAAAAAAAATCATCTCAGAGTATAGTTTAACAAGTACTTTCTTATCTTTTGACTCTTGCTATTGTTTAATGAGTTTTGTTTTTTAAATATCAATTCATCGCTAATTTTTGCGTTTTTGCAAATAATTTTGCAAAATTAATAATATTTATTGTTGTATTGTTATATTAATAAACTAACGGCTAAAAATTATCATTCCGTTAATTATTTAAAGCACACTCAAAGAAATTATGCAAATGGTTCTTTTTATAAAAAATCGTAAAAAATAGTTCCCATCAATTCACCACTTCCAAATTCATACAGTAGCTAACAAAGACATCTCAGAACACGACATTAAAATTAAAAAAAAATCGAAGGGTGTAATCATTTTGAAAATCGCAATAGAAAGTATAAAAGGGCAAAAACATTAAAAATTAGTATTTTTGTTGCAGTGCTTAATTTACGTTAGTTGTAGTAGTTGAAATTACCTTCAAAACAAGGTATATCACATTAAAATAGGTCACGTATTTTAGGAGATACAAGCTAAAGGATAAACACACCTTTTAGAAAAAACGTAATTTCGTCAACTTTAAATTGCTCATAACTCTTAAAGAAATTTTTTTAAAATTTTTTCTTGAACTACGTATAAGATATTTTTAGGTAAATAATGCATACACAAAATTTCGAAGCAATCAAAAATAGTGATGTCAAAAATCGTCCCGTTTGGCGTGGAATGACTCATATGTAAAATACTGCGTCTAATGCAAAATTCTATATGGGTCTGTATTTAAATTTGGCCTTTATCTGAAGGGTATCCATTTTTTTATCAAATTTCGCAGTGTTCGTGATTCTATAAACTAATCTCTGCCAAATTTAATAATGCTCTGATGTAAAACATGAAATCACATTTTTCCAACCTTGCTAGTGACCGTTTCTTCTCGGATTATAAAATTCTTTGTGCAAAATATAGTACATTTGGCTAAAATATGACTTCTATGGAGCTTAGATGCTAAATCGGAAGGTACACATCCATGCGAGTATGTGGGGCTATATGTACATTTGAACCGATATTGTTCACACAGATATTAACTGTTAAAATAAGACACTCTTTACCAAATTTCATGAACATCGAAAGGAAATTATATCTTCTATAGAGGGTATAAGCTAAATCGAAGGTACATTCATATATATTACGATATCTGGTTCTAAACTGATATTCAAATAGTTAAGAGATTTTTGATCGTTCTCCGTAGACGAAAGAAATACGGATTGTCTTTCAATTTCAATACGAATTGTCTTGTCCCAAAATAAAGATATGTACAAAATTTCTTTGAGATCGGACTATATTTGTGACCTGCACATAGATTACAAGAACGCATGCACAAACTAACATAGCTAAATCGGTTCAGAAAGTGATTCTAAGTCGATCGGTAGAATAAACGATGGTTCTATATATCTCTTCTCATTTTTGGTGTTAGAAACAAATGCATAAAATCATAATAAATTGTACCACAGTGTGGTGTAGGTTATAATTAAATAATTTTAAAAGAAATTATGGTAATTAAATATACCATACATACTGTACCACACTGTGGTACTTTACTATTCTCTGAACCGGGGCTACGGAAAACTTTTTTTTTTGTGAGAATGTTAATTACACTATGGGGTCACACTTTTCAAGAGCCATCTACACCATACAGATTACAGACATCTTCAAATGTCCTAAACAAACATACATATGTATATATGATCGTTAATCTGTTTGGCCAATAGTATATTATTTATACGTTCCCTTCCCTATGTCAACATTTGTATTCCTTTAAAATATGAAATCTCTGGACCCAAAGATGTTAATAAGAATGACATACATTCATCAAATAAATACAACACCAAAAAAGCAAATCTTACAGTGCTTTAAAAGAGTTGTGCAAAAGTGGTGACAAAGAAGTACTTCCCCGGCGCGACAACCCCTTGTTAAATTCATTGGTGAAAATCCAAATTAGAACAACTTCCGGATAATAAGTTGGGGATTTTTATTGCTTCTTTGGGTGCTCTTTTTTTGCTGGGTATGTGCGGATTTCAACAAATGACTGTGGGATGCCATGCCGCTCATTAACGTAATGACAGCCTAAATGACAAAAATATTTTTCAACTTTTTTAAGGTTCTGTCAATTAAAGATAGAACAGCTATGAATCTCAGGTGATGCTGTATTTTTTAAATTTTCTTTTTAATAAAATTTAATTTCAATGTAAAAGTGAATCCTTCTACTCACTGGCAAGGAGGTTAAATAACTCTAGTACAGTGAAACGAATCAATAACAATATACGTAGCTATGAATAAGCTTCTGCCTGGTTGGTGTGCATGATAACACCCGAATGGAATAACCAAATGATTTGTTGTTCTAAAGGGACGAGATTCCTAGATTTAAATAGAATTTTCTCCGACAGGAAATTATGGCAAAATTATTGGATTTTTGTTTTGAGGAACAACATTTTTTCCAGTGTAGCGGGAGAAAATGCGTTTTGTCTATCCACATCCTTATTAAAAATAAAAAAAATGCCTACTACATTCATAGTAGTCAATGCTCATCATATGGTCTCAACCACAAACTGATCTATGTATATATAAATATATTTCGCAACATAAAGGACCTCATATTGAATTGAGAAATAAAACCTGAAAACATGAATTGAATAAGAGCAAAAGAAAAAATTTCCAAGAATGGAGAAAAACATAAATAAATAACATTACAAAAAAATGGAACAAACCGGGAATGTTGTAAGCAGTTTTCCCTCAGTATTTAAAAGAAATTCTTAAATTCTGAAAAAAGGTTTTCTCCATCCATAAATCTATGTGAATTTCCTGGAATAAATACTTCATTCAAGTATTTCGACCTTTTGTAACTATTTTCTCTATTTCTTGTTTTCATTACAAAACCTACAGCTATAAAACACCCACAAATTTGCCGCTGCACTTCTCAGAAACTTCAATATTGCTTCGAGATATTATTTCCCAGAAAACGGAGGAAAAAAAGCTCTATCAAATACTTTTCAACATTTTTGTGATAAATTTCTTTGCCCTGTATGATTTAATACAACTTCAGATCCCAGTAAATGTCTAAATGGTGGCTGTGGTGAGGGAAGAAAAAGGGATAAATACAAAATGACATTGATTTAATTTAGAAAGTAGAACATTTCCCTGCCTTATGATGAATGTAATGGAAGGAAAAGAAAAAAGCTGCCAATGAGATTGAAGTTAGATTGAAATGCTGATTAAATTGTTACAAAATAAAAAAAGAATGCTGGCTGCCCGCTTTGATGATGATTCGAAAGTGATGATTAAGTATAATATTTCTGAGAAGTTGCAAAAATAACAGAAATTTAAAAATATATTTAAAATGCTTATAAAACAATGTGGAGGTTATTCGCAGATGAGGACCTTTGAAGCTTAGACAGTTGACCACAAAGCCATAAGAGCAAGGCACTGAAGTATTTCTGTGGTTTAGTAATAAAGTTAATGGCGGTAATATAAGGACCTAACAGATTCCACCTATTTTCTTGAGTTTATAGCCCTGAGAAAACTATTTAGTGTGCAATTACAAAATATTGTGAAAAGTATTATAAAAGTTATATAAAATATTCAAATAATTATAGTAATAGATCACTTGTCCGATGTGTATCACCACTTATTCGGTAAATACTTTAATTTTGAGATCTATTGCTCAAAATTAAAGTATTTACCGAATGTGCGTATGACATACATATGTCGATTTTTCATAAAAGCGGTGCAAGGGGTCGTATGAATGATAATATTTTTTCTTAATATGGTACTCTAGAGCGTATGAATGAGCATCATTTAATACACAGCAAAATAAAATAATTTAGAATTTCCGATTCAAAATTTCTGATCTTTAAATTATGTTGTAGACTGATGAAGAGAAAAGGGAAACAAAGGAGAAATTATCTAGTATTATCGATATGATAAAACGTCTACAACTTTCCCTGGATCGCAGAGTTTCTGCTGGCATAGGGTCTTCGAGCTGCTCTGGAAAATAAAATACATCTCATCTGCAGCGTTGGAGGTTAGGTTAGCCGTAAAAACTGACACTAACTTAGACTGCCTTTTCCTCTCTAGAACGAGGAGATAGTCGAAGTGGTCTAGTGCGTATAATTTATATTGGTTTTGCTTAAAGCGGTACACGGGATCGAATGACTGATATAAACTTTTCTTAATGTGGTACATTAGAGCGTATGATTGTGCGTATGATTTATATTGATTATGCTTAAAGCGATACACGGGATCGTATGACTGATATTATTTTTTCTTAATTTGGTACACTAAAGCGTATGAATGATTTCATACACAGCAAAATTCCAATGCGTATAACTAATGAAATTAAGTAAAGGAATGAAGGGTGGGGTCTCTATATGCGACTACGAAGGAGTCCTTATAGACGACTGAGAATATATTATTTATTGACGACTAGGAAGTAGGTCCTTATAGACGACTGAGAATATATTATTTATTGACGACTGGGAAGTACGAGTAGTCCTTAAAGAAGACTGAGAAGAAGTATCTGTAGACGACTGGAAAGGAGTCTCTATATACGACTGGAAATGAGACTCTATAGACGACTGGAAAGGAGTCTCTACAGACGACTGGAAAGGAGTCTCTATAGACGACTGGAAAGGAGTCTCTATAGACGAATGGAAAGGAGTCTCTATAGACGAATGGAAAGGAGTCTCTATAGACGACTGGAAAGGTGTCTCTATAGACGACTGGAAAGGTGTCAAAATAGACGACTGGAAAGGACTCTCTATGGACGACTGGGATGCAGACTCTATAGACGACTGGGAAGGAGTCTCTATAGACGACTGGGAAGGAGTCTCTATAGACGACTGGGAAGAAGTCTCTATAAACGACTGGTAAGGAGTCTCTATCGACGACTGAGAAGGAGTCTCTATAGACGACTGGGATGGAGTCTCTATAGACGACTGGGAAGGAGTCTCTATAGACGACTGGGAAGGAGTCTCTATAGACGACTGGGAAGGAGTCTCTATAGACGACTGGGAAGGAGTCTCTATAGACGACTGGGAAGGAGTCTCTATAGACGACTGGGAAGGAGTCTCTGTAGACCACTGGGAAGGAGTACCTATAGGCGACTGAGAAGGAGTCTGTATAGACCACTGGGAAGGAGTATCTGTAGACGACTGAGAAGGAGTCTGTATAGACGCTGGAGAAGGAGTCTCTATAGACGACTGAGAAGGAGTCTCTATAGACGACTGAGAAGGAGTCTCTATAGACGACTGAGAAGGAGTCTCTATAGACGACTGAGAAGGAGACTCTATAGACGACTGAGGAGGCGACTCTATAGACGACTGGGAATGAGTCTCTATTGACGACTAGGAAGGATTCTCTAAGGACGACTGGGAATGAGCCCCTATAGACAACTGGGATGAAGTATCTATAGACGACTGGGAAGGAGTCGCTATAGACGACTGTGAAGGAGCCTCTATATACGACTGAGAAGGAGTCTCTATAGACAACTGTGAAGAAGTTTCTATAGACGACTGTGAAGAAGTTTCTATAGACGACAGGGAAGACGTTTCTATAGACAATTCGGAAGGTATATCTATTGACAGAGAAGTGATATTTACATTTTACTGGAAGGAGAATATATAGATCGTAGGTATAGAGAATGGGAATGAATCTTTTTATACGACTAGGGAAAATGGATAGGCGACTGGTAAAATCATTATATACGACTCGTGGTCTTAGTAGAATACTGGGAAGGAGTATCAATAATTACCTGTGGTTTCTAAATTTCTTTTTTTAACTTGTAATAGATAGAATTAGAGAAAGGAAAACTAATGTTATATTTATAATATTAATGATATGAAAAACGTTTACAACAATTATCTTGGATCGCGGTGTTTCTACTGTATCGTAGGGTCTTAGAGCTGCTGTGGAAAATATGATCTATCTCCTCTAGAGCGTTGGGGCTTACGTTAGATTAAGGTGGCAGTCACATTTACCAATTTAACAGATCAATTGAGGTCCCTAGTGCTACGACGGGCCCAGTTACCGCTCATCGGAACCTACACGATAGATACACAAAGATATCAATAACACGAATGGATCTGTCAGACTTCCTAGAAAGGCCGACTCTAGTGTACCCGGACGTCGTTTGCTCAATGCGGGACAATAACAAAAACGTTGCTCAATGCTATTAACTTCCTCCTGATCTTCACAACTTCTGCAGAAATCATTGCACTCCATTTCCGACCTCCTGGCGTGTTCGCCGATTAGGCAATGTCCCGTCAGAACTGACACTAACGTAGACTGTATTTTCCTCTCTAGTGCGAGGAGATATTTAGACTTATAACTTCTAGTGCGTATGATTTATATTGATTTAGCTTAAGGTGGTACACGTCGTATGACTGATATTAACTTTTCTTAATGTGGTACCCTAGAGCGTATGGATGAATATCATTCCCCATACACAGCAAAACCCCAAAGCAACGAAGCAGGTGATCGGTGTTCTCCACTTCTTCCTTATCATCACAGCTTTTGCAGAAGTCATTGGAATCAACTCGCAACCTCCTGGCGTGTTCGCCGATTATGCAATGTGCAGTCAGAACTGACACAAATGACGACTGTCTTTTCCTCTGTGAGCGATGAGATATTTTGACATTCTTAGGTCGTATTTTGAACAGATACGTGCGGCTACCTTAAAGGTAGCCGGATTTCTGTCTATCCCTCATTGGACTGTCAGATTGCCTTGTCGACCCTTTCCTAGCAAGTTCATCGGATTTGCAGTTCTCCGAGATATCCTTATGCCCATGTTCCCATATGAGATTGTATGTTAAACTGCTCTGCCATCTCGTTACGAGATCTGCGACAGTCGAGGGTTGTTTGTGAATTTAGGGATATAGCCTCCAAAGCCGTTATGGAAGCCTGACTGCCAGAAAATGACGACGTCAGTGTTGGTATGTTTTGACTCAGCCACTTGGCAACTTCCCGTATTGCCATTATATCGGCTTAATAGACTCTGCAGGTATCTGATAGTCTGTGAGCTATATCAAGACTATGTTCTTTATAGAATAATCCGAAGCCAAACTTCATATCAAGCTTCGAATCATTAGTATAAAGGTGAATATACTTTCTATTACCTGGCATTCTGCCAATCCATTCCTCTCTGGCGGGTATCTTAGTGGTAAAATTCCTCACGAAGGTGTACAACGTTGGTATATACTCCACTCGGTCGGTGATATCTTCATGTGGCCATAGTTCGTAGTTCTTGTGTTTCCACAGTGATAGACAGTTTAATCGTAATGCCGCTCTGGCTGCAATCTCTCTAACCACAATATCAATCGTCATTAGATGCAGTAGGTCTTGTAGAGATTATTTCGATATAGCCCTTTTTGCACTTTCAGAACAGACTAACTCAATTCCATTTAGCCGAGGAGGGTCCACATGTGGAATGAAATACTTCCTGGTAAATATAGCAGTATACGTAAGTGCATTCATAACCTTCTGATTGAGAGGCGCAATTCAGCTAGCTTTGGGTCAACTGAACTCCAATAGATTTTTTCAGTAGGGGAACGCCCAAAGGTGTCTTCTGTCTTCTCTGCTATGGAATCTCTTCATGAACAATATTCTGCTTTCGCTGAAGAAGATGATATACAATGGATCGCATGAATTGAAAGTTATATACTTGTAAATTATTGTCCTTATTTGTTTAAAAAATATTTATTGTGCATCTGTTAGGCTCAATTTTTAACAGTTTATAGCAAAAATCTGATATTAACTTATTTATATAAAGTATACGCAACCGTATACACATATTATAATAAATCATACACCACCATATACTCTCCATGGCTCTGGCGACTGGAGTGTATAATAAATATTAATTACTCGTTAATCTGGGAGCCGACTTCATTTAATGCCACATTTTAAAATTTGCCTAACTTCTTCTTCTAAAAATTTTTCTGTAGACAGAAATTTTTTTGGGCCAACATGATTTTAATGTTTTTCCATTATTCACAACATTAACTCTTCATCATGATAGCACTTAATTTGTAGCTGTAAAATTGTCATAATAAATCTTAATTTTATGTACAAGAAAGTGAACAAAAATCTTTCGCCAAAAAAAAACACAATCCCAACAATTTGTTAAGCAATCTTTTGCTATTCATCAGAAGCTCTAGAAAAGGAAAAACAAAACAAAACACCGTAGAACAACGACAAATGTTAAGTACTAAAAGAAGAAGAATAAAAACCACAAAAGAGGAGAAAATTTGTATTTTATGTTTCATACAAAGAGCCATCCACCCCCTAAAGGCGATAAATGAATTAAAAACTTTTTTCTTCGTTTTTATGAGCTCAGAAAAATAGCGAAGTTCCAAGCCTTCGGAAAAAGGACCTTTTTATACTCGTATATCTATCTATCTGCTTATGTTCGAGTACATAACCAGCGGAAACTGAAGAAAAATGTCTGGCAGTAAACAACATTTATAATCAGCCACAGCCGCTTAATCAGACAGCCAAACAGGAAGAGTTCATCATGTTTTTGTTTTCCTTGATTTTCTGTTTTTTCGCTGAAGCAGCTGTGGGTTTAGCTTGTTCTGAGAAACGAGGTCTGATAAGTGGGTTGTATAATGTGCTAAATCATAAAACCCGGCCTGGCCTGGCATTCTGCACATTATATATTTTCCCCGAGGAGGTTCTTGCATTAATTCCCTGCTTCAATTATTTATGTCTGCTTTTGAAACTGTCTTCATTTGCCTTTTTTGTCTGCACTGTAGGGCGGAGAGTGCCCCACGTCACCGCTCGCTCCGTCTGCGCGGACTTCTACATGTAATATTATAATCTAGGAAATTGTACTTATGTTCATGTAATTAACTAAAAACTCTTGCCATCATCTCTCCGCATATCCTTTGCATTTATCTGCTGGCTGCGGTGTCTTTCCTGGGGATGTTTCTTATTTTTCTGTGTGGGCTCTTCTTTACATTCCTTCCGCTGTTGTTCATTTAATGTGGTGTCTACAAGGACTTCATAAAACCGGGACATACCATCATCAGGAGCATATGTTAATGTTTGAGATGATATTTTGCCACGGAAGCAGACTAAAAGTTGCAAAGCGTTTTTGAAGTTTTGGAAAAGGACAAAAAAGCTTTTTATTTTGAAGATTTTTTTTTCAACAAGTACAAACATATTTGATTTTATAGTGCTGGATGAGAAAATATTTTCAAAAACTAAATTTATATTAAGTGAGAAAGTCTTGCTTTGATAAAGTAACCGAAATAATGTAAGAAATATATATACTCGTATAATAAATATTACATAGGAAATGTGACCTATTTCCCATCCTTTCTGGATGAATTGGAATTTTTTTCATAACAAATAATATATATACTCCGCCACGTAATCTATATATTAGCTGTGGAAAATTTAACCTACCTCAGTTAATATAAACCATACGTCGTAAACATCCAAGAGTGTCCATGGTTGTGTATGACTAATAATAATATTTGACACAGCGGCGTATAATTAATACTAATTCAAAATCGACAGGGAAATTAAATGATTTACGGCCCAAAAAAGCAGCATGCCATCAGTTGGAAAAGTTCAACATATTATGGCCTTTATGATAATTCAAAATAGAATTATATCCAATTAATATAGTAGACGATTCTTATAGTAAGGATAACATTATTCTACATCACAAACTTAATTGTCTAAAATTACTCAAATGACTCAAATATATATTTCCAAATATTAGCTATGATCATTTAAAATTAAATCGAAATTACTATGAATCATACGCTCCACAGAACAACGATAGTGTGTGGTTGCGTATGATTAATATCTATATGAGAATAATTAATACGAAAGCGAAAGGAAAATAAATGTACCAATATATTTCACAAATTTTCGAAAATATTTACCAAAAGATGAAGGACATTCTGTATTATGGAAAAACTGCGCTACTTCGAAAATATATAAAATGCAAAAAAAACCTTCCCTTTATTAGTACAAGTATTATGCAAACAGGGGGAAAGAATGAATGTTTGAAATTAAAATCCCAGGTTTATTAGATATTAAGAAAAAATCCCCTGTATGTTAAGGAGACAAATATATATATTATAATATTAGATATGAACGTTTTAAATTAATATGAATCATTCGTCCCATAGAACCGAGGCAGTGTTTAGTTGCAATGATCTACATTAATTACACAGTACAACATTTTTCAGCTTTTTGATTTGGGACTCATTACTGAGAATTGGACGTGAAAGTAGCCCCAAAAAAATAACTTCTGCAACATTTGTTTAGTCAAGTTGGTTCAATTAATAGTTTAATGGCCATACGAATTTTTTTGCTCAAGGTGGATTTTCTCAAAATCATGTGTTGTAGTGCATTAGCTATGGGAATTTTAATTTAAATCTTAATTAGTATTAATCATACGCACCATAGAACCAATGGAGTATAAGGTTGCGTATGATTGGTAATAAAAGCATAAAAGGGAATCGATGGATTTTTGGGTGATTGAAAAGTTTCCTAAAAATTTATTTTTATTGAAAAAGTTTCCTGAAAATTTCAATTTTATGGAAAAAGTTTCCTGAAAATTGCATTTTTATAGAAAAAGTTTCCTGAAAATTGCATTTTTATAGAAAAAGTTTCCTGAAAATTGCATTTTTATAGAAAAAGTTTCCTGACATCTGAATTTTTATAGAAAAAGTTTCCTGAAAATTTAATTTTTATAGAAAAAGTTTCCTGATATTTTTATCTTTATAGAAAAAGTTTCCTGAAAATTTAATTTTTATAGAAAAAGTTTCCTGAAAATTTAATTTTTATAGAATTGTTTCCTGAAAATTTTATTTTTATAGAAAAAGTTTCCTGAAAATTGAATTTTTATAGAAAAACTTTCCTGAAAATTGAATTTTTATAGAAAAAGTTTTCTAAAAATTTAATTTTAATAGAAAAAGGTTCCTGAAAATTTAATTTTTATAGAAAAAGTTTTCTGAAAATTAAATTTTAATAGAAAAAGTTTCCTGAAAATTGAATTTTTATAGAAAAAGTTTCCTGAAAATTGAATTTTTATAGAAAAACTTTCCTGAAAATTTAATTTTTATAGAAAAATTTTCCTGAAGATTAAATTTTTGTAGAAAAAGTTTCCTGGAAAATGGATTTTTTTAGGAAAAGTTTCCTGGAAATTGATATTTTATAGAAAAAGTTTACTGGAAATTGAATTTTTATAGAAAATTTCCCGGAAATTGAATTTTTAAAGAAAAAGTTTCCTGAAAATTGAATTTTTAAAAAAAAAGTTTCCTGAAAATTTAATTTTTATAGAAAAAAGTTTCGTTAAAATTTAATTTTTATAGAAAAAGTTTCCTGAAAATTTAATTTTTATAGAAAAAGTTTCCTGAAAATTAAATTTTTTCTTTAATTTCCTAAAAATTTAATTTTTATAGAAAAAGTTTCCTGATAATTTTATTTTTATAGAAAACGTTTCCTGAAAATTTAATTTTTATAGAAAAAGTTTCCTTAAAATTTAATTTTTATAGAAAATTTCCCGGAAATTGAATTTTTATAGAAAATTTTCTGGAAATTGAATTTTTATAGAAAATTTCCTGGAAATTGAATTTTTATAGAAAATTTCCTGGAAATTGAATTTTTATAGAAAATTTCCTGGAAATTGAATTTTTATAGAAAATTTCCTGGAAATTGAATTTTTATAGAAAATTTCCTGGAAATTGAATTTTTATAGAAAATTTCCTGGAAATTGAATTTTTATAGAAAATTTCCTGGAAATTGAATTTTTATAGAAAATTTCCTGGAAATTGAATTTTTATAGAAAATTTCCTAGAAATTGAATTTTTATAGAAAATTTCCTGGAAATTGAATTTTTATAGAAAATTTCCTGGAAATTGAATTTTTATAGAAAATTTCCTGGAAATTGAATTTTTATAGAAAATTTCCTGGAAATTGAATTTTTATAGAAAATTTCCTGGAAATTGAATTTTTATAGAAAATTTCCTGGAAATTGAATTTTTATAGAAAATTTCCTGGAAATTGAATTTTTATAGAAAATTTCCTGGAAATTGAATTTTTATAGAAAATTTCCTGGAAATTGAATTTTTATAGAAAATTTCCTGGAAATTGAATTTTTATAGAAAATTTCCTGGAAATTGAATTTTTATAGAAAATTTCCTGGAAATTGAATTTTTATAGAAAATTTCCTGGAAATTGAATTTTTATAGAAAATTTCCTGGAAATTGAATTTTTATAGAAAATTTCCTGGAAATTGAATTTTTATAGAAAATTTCCTGGAAATTGAATTTTTATAGAAAATTTCCTGGAAATTGAATTTTTATAGAAAATTTCCTGGAAATTGAATTTTTATAGAAAATTTCCTTGAAATTGAATTTTTATAGAAAATTTCCTGGAAATTGAATTTTTATAGAAAATTTCCTGGAAATTGAATTTTTATAGAAAATTTCCTGGAAATTGAATTTTTATAGAAAATTTCCTGGAAATTGAATTTTTATAGAAAATTTCCTGGAAATTGAATTTTTATAGAAAATTTCCTGGAAATTGAATTTTTATAGAAAATTTCCTGGAAATTGAATTTTTATAGAAAATTTCCTGGAAATTGAATTTTTATAGAAAATTTCCTGGAAATTGAATTTTTATAGAAAATTTCCTGGAAATTGAATTTTTATAGAAAATTTCCTGGAAATTGAATTTTTATAGAAAATTTCCTGGAAATTGAATTTTTATAGAAAATTTCCTGGAAATTGAATTTTTATAGAAAATTTCCTGGAAATTGAATTTTTATAGAAAATTTCCTGGAAATTGAATTTTTATAGAAAATTTCCTGGAAATTGAATTTTTATAGAAAATTTCCTGGAAATTGAATTTTTATAGAAAATTTCCTGGAAATTGAATTTTTATAGAAAATTTCCTGGAAATTGAATTTTTATAGAAAATTTCCTGGAAATTTAATTTTTATGAAAAATTTCCTGGAAATTTAATTTTTATGAAAAATTTCCTGGAAATTTAATTTTTATGAAAAATTTCCTGGAAATTTAATTTTTATGAAAAATTTCCTGGAAATTTAATTTTTATATAAAATTTCTTTTAAATTGAATTTTTATAAAAAATTTCCTGGAAATTAAATTTTTATAGAAAATTTCCTGGAAATTGCATTTTTATAGAAAAAGTTTCCTGAAAATTTAATTTTTATAGTAAAAGATTCCTGAAAATTAAATTTTTATAGTAAAAGATTCCTGAAAATTTAATTTTTATAGAAAAAGTTTCGTGAAAATTTAATTTTAATGGGAAAAGTTACCTGAAAATTGAACTTTAATATTAATTTTGGATGGCCAACATTTTTGTAGAACATTTCATCCCCGCCCTTCCCATTTTGAGCGTTATGTGAGGGAGCTTAAGGGCTTATATCACACTACAGCATTTTTCAGTTCATTGATTTGGGACTTAATTCTAAGAATTGGACGTAAAAGTAGCCACAGAAATAAGAACTTCTGCATCATTCGTTTGTTCAATTAATAATTAATGGCCATACGAATTTTTTGCTCAAGTAGGATTTTTAGTATAAGTTTTTCTATATTTATTTTGTGTCTGAAGCAAAGTTGTAGATATGGAATTGGAGAAAAAAATGTGGAACAAACCTAGCCGAAAAAAGTGGATCCAGTGCCTTAGATCCAAATGCTTAGAAATCGCAAAAAATCTTTAAAATATGTAGGGCAGTCTGGCGTATAATTAACAATAATTGTTGACTATAAGAAGTATGCATATTAATAATAACAATATTAGGCTATATGACGTATAAATAATGTTGTTAAATAATTCCTCAATTTCAGTTGGAATCTTATTTGTAACATTGTCTATGAAAGGAAAAAAATATTAAATGATAATTGAATTTTTTAAAATAACATCTATCGCTCATACAACAGTCGTTCTGATTATTTGTTTTATTTAACTTAAACACTCCATTCAATCAAGGTTCTTAAATATATTAAAAAACATTACTATAGAGTTGAGTCCTTAAATTTTCATTTATGTATTAATTTATTCCTCTCAACATTGACCTTTTCCATTCTGTTGCTGCCATAAAAATACATTTTAAATTAGCTACAATTTCGGCTATTAATTTCCCATGAAACACAACATGGTTCCAAGGTATAGCAAATTTAAAATTCCTCAGCATCAAATATTCTTTTATTATATTATATGTTTTTTCTTCTTTTTCCCCAAAATGCTTTAATGGTGGCAAAACAATTTTTGTATTAAAGATGATTATCGTTAAGTCAAAATGTAATGGACGAATTTTGTGGTACTAGCTTTGAAGAGAGCTTTTACAAAAACACACAGATCTCGAGAATGAAATTTAGACCTCTTAAACAAACATATTGTTGGATATTGTATTACCAGATATTATCATTTCAAACAGATTTTGGCCAACACAAAGAGGGGGAAAAATGGGGGGAAAACCAACCAAAGAACGACTATGACCAAAGACCCACAACCAGCAAACCAACCGAAGCGTGAGAAAAAAACCCATTGTATCAAAATGAAAGAGAATCTAGAGAAAAAACTGCCAAAAAATGAAACGAAACATTAACTTCAAACACATTTGTCACGGTTGGCAAATAATCTTTGGCTGCCGGTTTTTCACTCTCACGCCTTGCACAAAAGAAAACCTCGCCATTTCCCTCCACCCCTGCGTACAGGACATAAATAATCAACACAATCATCAGCAAACTCGTCATTCTCATCCTGCGGCTTCAACAAGGAAATATGTAAGTAAAAGCCTCCCCTGTTTTTTTCCTTTTTTGTTTCTTTCTTCCAGGCAAATATACAGAACCACTGTAGCTTTAGGTTAAACGGGAAATCACCCAAACCAGTAGAAACCTTCAAAAAAGCTTCAGTTCGAAAAAAAGAGAGGAAACAAATGCTCCTAAACAGCAAATGACTGTTATGCTCAAAACTAGGAATATTTCCTGAAACATTTCCTCTTCAAGTCGTCGGCGGTAAGTGTTTTGTGTTAAGGATTTTCCCGTCCACAACGACGAAAGAAAAATCACTTAAAGTTGTAACCATTTAAATGAAATAAGACAGACTTTTGGTATTTTCTACCAAATTTGATGGTGGCTAAGTTGCTTAGCCGTGTTTTGTCGCGAAAAAAAATAGAATTCTGTATGAGAAAGTTCAGAGAAAATAATCTTGATGGATGAATTTGTATTATAGTCCTAAGATAAAAATTAATCGGAAAGACGCTAAGGATATATTTTAATTTGCAACATCACAGAATTTTTCCCTTACTTGAACTTGGGGACAAATCGTGGCATTCGATATCGAGTACTTTACCATCGAATTTTGTATTTTATTATCTTTAAAAGAGTATAAGCTTCTGTTGAATTCAAGTAGACTCTTTAAATATATTCTTATACAGCTTATCTGTATTGTTATTAATTAATTCCAATGTTCACTTTTTCTTATTAACAAAAATTTAAAAAAGGGTTTTCGATAGAAAAGTTCTCTTTAACGAATGCCGTGATTTGCCCCCTGATCTCACTGGATGCAAAGAGCGTACACTAAAACTTTCTTGAAAGAATAATTTAAAAAAGGACCATATAGCGAATGATTAATAATAATTTGTGACTATCGGTCGTATGAATAATAACAATTTATGACTATCAGGCGTATACTTATTGTAATTGTATCTAAGGAAGTTAGTTCAATTTAGTGATAATTAATATCCCGAAAATACATCCATTAAATCTGATATTCAAATAAAATCATATTTTGAACATTGTTTTAAGGTGACCAAAAAGACAGAAAAAGCTGAATGAAATCTTTTTTATTTTTTATACTAGCTGGACCCGGTCCACTTCGTTACCCCAGATTAAGATTTCCGATCCCGTCCATTTTTGAACCAATCACGAATTCTGCCACCAAATACGTATACATAAAATAACAGCACTCTCGCTATCAGATTGTGCAAGATATCTCAATTTCAAAATGTGGCTTATATGGACGGGGCCACGCCCTTTACTCTGATCTCGCCCACTTTTTAACTAACCACGTAGACTGCAACCAGAAACATATAAACAGAATTACCGTACTATCACTACTAAATTGTGCAAGATAGCTCAAATTTGGGTTACATGGGCGGGGCACACCCTTTGGTCTGATCCCGCTCATTTTTAGACCAATCACGTAGGCTGCCACCAGACACATATATACAAAATTACAGTACTCTCGCAAACAGATTGTGCAAAATACCTCAATTTCAAAAGGTTGCTTATATTGGCAAGGCCTCGCCCATTGATCCGATTCCTCCCATTTTTAAACCAATCACGTAGACTACCACCAGCTATCAATGCACAAAATAACAGCACTCTCTCTAACATATTGTGAAAAATATCTAAATTTAAAAATTCGGCTTATATAGGCGGTGCCAAGCCCATTAGTCAGATCCCGCTCATTTTTAGACCAATCACGTAGGCTTCCACCAGACACACATATACAAAATTACAGTACTCTCGCAAACAGATTGTGCAAGATAGCTCAATTTCAAAATTTGGTTTATGTGAGCGGTGCCACGCCCTTTGGTCCGATCCCGGCTATTTTTAGAAAACTCTCGTAGGCTACCACCAGATATATATGTACAAAATTGCAGCACTCTCGCTAACAAAATTTTCAAGGTATCTCAATTTCAAAATTTGACTTATATGACCGGGGCCACGCCCATTGGTCCGATCCCGCCCATTTTTAAACCAATCAGGTAGACTACCACCAGATACACATGCACTAAATTACAGCACTCTCGCCAAAAAATTGTGGAAGATTTACAGTATTCACAATTGTTACTTATATGGACGGGGTCACGCCCATTGTTCCGATCACACACATTTTTGAACCAATCACGTAGACTACCACCAGATACATATACACAGAATTACAACACTCTCTCTAACATATTGTGAAAAATATCTAAATTTAAAAATTCGGCTTATATAGGCGGTGCCAAGCCCATTAGTCAGATCCCGCCCATTTTTTAACAAATCACGTAGACTACCAACAGATACATATGCACAAAATTACAGCACTCTCGCTAACAAATTGTGCAAAATATCTCAATTTCAAAATTTGGCTTGTAAGGGCGGGGCCACGCCCATTGGCCCGATTCCGCCCATTTTTACCAATCACGTAGACTGCCACCAGATACATATACACAAAATTCCAGCACTCTCGCTAACAAATTGTGCAAGATATATCATTTTGAAAATTTGGATTGAAGGGGCGGGCCACGCCCATTAGTCCGACCCTCCCCCCCCAATTTTTGGACCAATCACGTAGACAGATATATATATACAAAATTCCAGTTCCCTCGCTAACAAATTGTGCAAAATATCTGAAATTCAAAATTTTGCTTGTATAGGCGGGGCTACGCCCATTGGTCCGATCCCGCCCATGTTTGGACCCATCACGTAGATCGCCAACAGATATATATATATACAAAATTCCAGCTCCTTCGCTAATAAATTGTGCAAGATATCTCAATTTTGGTTTATATGGGTGGTGCCACGCCTATTGGCCCGATTCCGCCCATTTTTGGACCAATCACGTAGACTGCCACCAGATACATATACACAAAATTCCAGCACTCTCGCTAACAAATTGTGCAAGATATATCATTTTTAAAATTTGGCTTATATGGGCGGTGCCACGCCCATTGGTCCGATCCCGCCTATTTCTGGACCAATCACGTAGACTGCCATTAGATGCATATGTGCAAAATTACAGCACTCTCGCTAACAAATTGTGTAAGATATCGCAATTTAAAAATTTGTCTTATGTGGGCGTGGGCGTGGCCACGTCCATTGATCCGATCCCGCCCTTTTTTGGACCAATCCCGTAGACTACCACCAGATACATATGCACCAAAGTACAACACTCTCACCAACAAATTGTGTAAGATATCTCAATTGCAAAATTTGGCTTCTATGGGCGGTGCCACGCCCATTGGTCCGATCCCGCCCATTTTTGGACCAATCACGTAGACTGCCACCAGATACATATGTACAAAATTTCAGCACTCTCGCTAATAAATTGTGCAAGATATCTCAATTTTAAAATTTGTCTTATATGGGCGGGGCCACGCCCACTTGATATATCGAAAATTCAAGTACCCTATTTTCACCACGCCCCACATATGTACATTCTGTGAAAATTTCAAGAAGATCGGTCCAGCCGTTTAGACGTCTATTCGGTACAAACAAACCAACAAACAAACAAACACACATTCTTCTTTATATATATAGATTACAAATTTATTTCTCTAGACCCTGCTTAGTAAACCTGAGTATTATAACATTAAAGAAAGTTTTGAAAAACATATTAGACTAAGTATGACATGTGTATTTCCATCCTAAGAGATCAGGTTAACATCAGAAAAAATGAGACATCACATGAGAACAAAGTCAGTCATTTGTCTTTTTATTTTTTTTATCAAAGTCAGCAAACATATCTATAATATTACAATTTGACCGAAACAATGACATATTAAAATTTATAAGATTAATTAGGTACTGCTTCTTTTATTTAGAATATAAGTTAATATCATTGCATTTTCTTCAGTGACACAGAGAAAATTGTAAATTTCTTAAACAAAAATTAAGAACAATTCCTCAAATAGCATAGCTTTTCAGCAATTACCTTCTTAGGTTATCCACGATTTTAATATACTCCAAAAATTTGTCAAACCTACCTAAAAAGAAAGTAATAATAAAACTTTATTAGTCATTAGTCAATCATTATATAATCGTTAAGGAATAAAATATGATAGTAATGTAAAATATATTACCTATTCACGTTTATATTATTAGGGAGGCGTATAATGAATATTAATTAATTTACTTTGGGTCGTATAAGTGATAATAATTGTTGCCTACTAGGCGTATAATGATTTTTAATGTTGTTTTAATAAGTTGAATAATGCAATGAAAACTTTCAGTAATAAAAAATAGGCAAATTGTTCAAAAAAATAGGCAAATTGTACAATATAATAATAATAATAATACAACGCAATAATTAGGACTACTTTAATTCACAATTTTTAGCAGTAGAATAAATATTGCATGGGATACAAAAATGCTCAATAATGCTTAACACATATTAGTTTTGGACAAAACTTTCAAATATTAAATTGCAAGATATTTCCGAAAGTCCTACTTTGAGGGAATTAAAAGAAATTGGTCAGAATCAAACCGATTTTTTATATAAAGTATAATAAAACTTTAAGTAATAATAAAACTTTATTAGTATTATTCATTATATAATCGTTAAGGAATAAAATATGATAGTAATGTAAAATATATTACCTATTCACGTTTATATTATTAGGGAGGCGTATTATGAATAATAATTAATTTACTTTGGGTCGTATAAGTGATAATAATTGTTGCCTACTAGGCGTATAATGATTTTTAATGTTGTTTTAATAAGTTGAATAATGCAATGAAAACTTTCAGTAATAAAAAATAGGCAAATTGTCCAAAAAAATAGGCAAATTTTACAATATAATATAAACGCAATAATTAGGACTACTTTAATTCACAATTTTTAGCAGTAGAATAAATATTGCATGGGATACAAAAATGCTCAATAATGCTTAACACATATTAGTTTTGGACAAAACTTTCAAATATTAAATTGCAAGATATTTCCGAAAGTCCTACTTTGAGGGAATTAAAAGAAATTGGTCAGAATCAAACCGATTTTTTATATAAAACTATGAAAAATTGGTTAAAAACGCAAATATTTTATTTACAAAATAATAATAAATTATTAAAATTAGCACTTTAGCCAAATAAAAAAAAAATAAACAAAAAGGGACAATAGAATGTGAATCCGAACCGTGTTGTGGAGAAAACTGTCTTCACAAGCCATCTGATAGTATTTATTAAAGTCTCACTGATCTTGACAAGGAGCACAATCGGGAATGCAATAAAAATTTAACTGCATTGTCTAACAGTCTCCTGTCAGGCTTACAAACTGTCTGCTAAGCGACAGGTTAAAGCTCGGGAATGCATTACGGAACTTTAAGATTTCCTTCTCTGGGCATTATCCAGAGAAGAAAATCTTAAAGGTTCTCAGAAAATGTGCCCTAGTATGTGGGAGAATGACCCCACAATATATGATTTTTTCCTCTGTAATGGGTTTTTGAAGTAAATTTTAATGCTACAAAGCATAAGAAATTAATAATAGAAAATATAATGTTTTAAAGCTTTTTCCGCGTTTTTTACCAAAGTACAAAGAAAAAATATTTTTATGTGTTTTTAACTATATTTTGTTTGTTGATTTTTTTCTTTGTAATTTGGTGAGGATTTTCAGTATTTATAATGTAACTTTTTGAACAAAGTTCTGCTTCTCCAAAATTTACACCATCTGTAGAGTACAAATGGACATCTTTTTTAAAAAATTTAAGGAAAAAAAAATTTTTTTCCGCGAAAAAATACCAAAATAAATTGTTTATTATAAAATTAATATTTTTATCAAAAATGCACGGAAAATCCTTTAAGAAACAATATTTTCTGTTTTCAATTTCTTATTCTTTGTTGCATTAAAATTAGCTTCAAAAAGCCATTACAGAAGAGAAAATATTATTTTTTAACCCTATCTCCAATTTTCAATTAAATTTTTTAATATTGTGGGTCATTACTACGGCAACATTTTCTGAGAATTTGAGAAAGATCTAATTTTAAACCAGTGACACTTGAGAAAGACCTACCCATATGATAAAAAATTTCTAAAATTGCCAGACCTGTCTTAGTATATCGTCCATAAGTTTAACAAATATTGCGTCCCCAAAAATCAAATTACTGTTGGATTTGTGAGAGTCGGGTGCTGAGTAAATTTGAAACAAATCGAAGGGGGTAGCATTTTTTTAAATTAAAGTTTTTAAAAAAAAAATCGAAAAACAAACATTTACAATTTTTTTACAATATAATGCCATACAAAAGGACCCCTGATGTTCTGTATCAAACAACGTTAACTTTGTAAAAATTGGTTCAGTCGCTAAAAAGTAATAGAAAATTTCGTAAAACCCAAAAAAGCATTTTTCCCATTTTTTAAATTTCAAATCCCCATAAAAATAAATGATTTCTTATTTTTTACATTTTGCAACTTTTGCAACTTTTTATAAAATTGTAAGGCAAAAATGATATTAAAAGGTCTGACCCTATTGCCATTTTTTGTAAAATTAGAGTTTTAAATTTGTCGTTTTTGATTCTATGCGATTTTTCACTAAAAAGAAATAAAATGGGAAATATTTTTCAAAAATTATGAAACATCATTCATTTCAAGGATATATTTTGTAAAAAAAAAATTTCAGCCATTTTTAGGACTTTTTAAATGTTTATACCCTCCACCATAGCATGGAGGTATATTCATTTGGTCACTCCGTTTGTAACACCTCTTAATATTGATCCGAGACCCCTTAAAGTACATACGTATATTCGTAATTGTCGTAAAATTCTAAGACGATTAAGCCATGTCTGTCTGTCCGTCCGCCCGTCTGTTATAATCACGCTACAGTCCGTAATAATAGAGCTAGGTTGATCAAATTTGGTAGAAATATATCTAATATTTGCAGGTTGTTTGGGATTGCAAATAGCCAATATCAGTGAATGTTTTGATATAGCTCCCCTATAGAGGTCGCTCCAAAATACGGTTGAGCCATAGATATTCAATTTTGACAATAATTCATCACACCAAACATTTTGCAAATCGGTTTATATTTTGTTATATTCACCCTATAAAGGTCGCTCCAATATATACGTATTTAAGCCATAAAGACCACATTTATTAAGTATTTTAACGGAATCTCTGCAGTTTGAATTTAATTAAGACAATAATTCATCGCAGTAAAAAGTTTTTAAATCAGTTCATATTTTGCAATTTTAAGCCATAAATACAACATTTTTCAGGTGAAGAGTTTGCCTAAAGAATTTGCGGCCTAAAAATTGCAGCATTCGTTTTTTTAATAATTTACTTAAACAAAAATGATCGTTTCATGATTTGCTCCATATTCAAAGATTTTTCCAGTAACAATTTAATGCAATCCATGGTGGAGGGTATATAAGATGCATCACGGCCGAAATTAGCCCTTTTACTTGTTACCATTTCAGAATGGTTAGTACATCGTAGACCCATTTTTTGTATTTAATGACTAGAACCCTTTTCAATTTACAAAAAAATATTTTTGGAAAAAATATATTGTTTATGCATTTTCAGCTATTATTTATGATTTTTTTTTTTTTTTGTAAATTCATACATTATTCTTTTATGAATTTACAAAAAAATTGGTCAATAACTCGGAGCTCCCATTTCAGTAAATAAATAATCGCTTTACAATAAAGAGCTCTTTAATAAGTATCAACTGATGACAAACAAATATAATTATTTTAAACACTGTAGTGCACATTTTACAAGAAATACAATTTCATTTCATGCCAAAGTCCTCTTAAGCCTTTCCAAAAGTCCTTTTCAATGGCATTTTTCAAACTGATGCTATTGGTGAACTATAGACAGAGAAATACAAGGTCTCCAACTATTTGAATTGGGGATTGCCAAGTCAATAACGTACAAATGGAAATTTCAATCAAGACCGGGAATTGTCAGCTATTATGGCAGTTCAATATTTGTAGAGAGTTTTGCAATTTCAAGACGAGCAAACTGGAATGATAGAATCATAATAACCAGCACCAGTATCATTAGAATGTCTGCCAGAGTTCCCAATTTCCGGGGTTTCCCACCGCCAAGTCTTTTCCAACACAATGTCTCATATGTCACCGCTGATGGAATACTTCAAATGAATGATGAGGACTTGTTGGAACACAAGTGTTCAACGAAAAAAAAAAACAAAAAAATCATATAAAAAATAAATGCTGCAGCAAAACAGACAAAAAAATACAACAATTTAAAGTACACTTGTTCTATATAAGGCATATCATAACGAAATATTGTAAAAAAAATGCGAATATAACAGCAACAATAATAACAATTTCAACCATGAAAAGAAGATTTTTTTTTTGCTTTTTCATATTTTTTTTGTAGATGTAACTGCTGCCACCACTCGCTTTTTTGCACGCCTGGGACTGAAGGCTGTTGTATGACTTCTAAAATTTCAGCTTTAGTTCTTAAATGCCTTCTTCATGTTTGGCTTCTTTGGCACGGAGTGGAGTGGAGGACAAGGGGAAAGGAAGGCGGTTGAAGAAAGCCCTTAAGCGTTTCCATTATTATGTTAAATTCAATGTCATTTACATGTTAAGTACTACACACATGCCTACAACCACCATCACCACCATCAAATGACACACTTACATATATGTATATGTAGAGGAATGTTAAGTCAGCATAGTCATAGATATGTAAAATATAAAAGGGTTATCTAGAGAAGACTATAGATTTTTTGAAATTTCGAAATTTCTAGGATCATTTTTTGTCAAAATGCTAATTTCGTCAATATAAATTTTATTCAAATTTCCGGATTTATTTTAGGATTAATAATAATTTATAATTTTCTTATTGCATTTCAGTTAATACTACATAGGCCTATGGAACGTATGATTATATACATTAAGTATTCAACATATAGTGCAATATATTCATCAATTTGTAATATGGACCGAAGTTCTTTTCTAACAATAGATTTTAAAAAACAATTTTATATTTATAGAAAATTTCATAGAAAGTTTATATTTATAGAAAATTTCGTAGAAAGTTTATATTTATAGAAAATTTCTGAGAAATTTTATATTTATAGAAAATTTCTTAGAAATTTTATATTTATAGAAAATTTCTCCAAAGTTTTACATTTATAGAAAATTTCTGCGAAATTTTATATTTATAGAAAATTTCTGAGAAATTTTATATTTAAAGAAAATTTCTCCGAAATTTTATGTTTATAGAAAATATCTTAGAAACTTTATATTTATAGAAAATTTCTTAGAAATTTTATATTTATAGAAAATTTCTTCGAAATTTTATATTTATAGAAAATTTCTTCGAAATTTTATATTTATAGAACATTTTTTCGGAATTTTTTATTTATAGAAAATTTTTTCGGAATTTTTTATTTATAGAAAATTTCTTCGGAATTTTATATTTATAGAAAATTTCTTCGGAATTTTATATTTATAAAAAATTTCTTCGGAATTTTATATTTATAGAAAATTTTTTCGGAATTTTACATTTATAGAAAATTTTGTAGAAATTTTTTATAAATATAAAAAATTTCGTAGAAATTTTATATTTATAGAAAATTTCGTAGAAATTTTATATTTATAGAAAATTTCGTAGAAATTTTATATTTATAGAAAATTTCGTAGAAATTTTATATTTATAGAAAATTTCGTAGAAATTTTATATTTGTAGAAAATTTCTTAAAAATTATATATTTATAGAAAATTTCTCCGAAATTTTATATTTATAGAAAATTTCTCCGAAATTTTATATTTATAGAAAATTTCTCCGAAATTTTATATTTATAGAAAATTTCTCCGAAATTTTATATTTATAGAAAATTTCTCCGAAATTTTATATTTATAGAAAATTTCTCCGAAATTTTATATTTATAGAAAATTTCTCCGAAATTTTATATTTATAGAAAATTTCTCCGAAATTTTATATTTATAGAAAATTTCTCCGAAATTTTATATTTATAGAAAATTTCTCCGAAATTTTATATTTATAGAAAATTTCTCCGAAATTTTATATTTATATAAAATTTCTCCGAAATTTTATATTTATAGAAAATTTCTCCGAAATTTTATATTTATAGAAAATTTCTCCGAAATTTTAAATTTATAGAAAATTTCTCCGAAATTTTATATTTATAGAATATTTCTCCGAAATTTTATATTTATAGAAAATTTCTCCGAAATTTTATATTTATAGAAAATTTCTCCGAAATTTTATATTTATAGAAAATTTCTCCGAAATTTTATATTTATAGAAAATTTCTCCGAAATTTTATATTTATAGAAAATTTCTCCGAAATTTTATATTTATAGAAAATTTCTCCGAAATTTTATATTTATAGAAAATTTCTTAGAAATTTTATATTTATAGAAAATTTCTTAGAAATTTTATATTTATAGAAAATTTCTTAGAAATTTTATATTTATAGAAAATTTCTTAGAAATTAAGAAATTTTATATTTATAGAAATTTTATATTTAATTAGATTTATTTTTTGAATGTTTTCACATTCGAATTGTTCAGCTTTTTCGACCAACTCTTCCTTTCTTTTCCAATACACCACAAAAAACCTCTATTTCGAAAGGAAGAGTTGAACGAAAAAGCTGAACAATTCGAATGTGAAAACATTCCATAAATAAATCTAATTAAAAATTAAATCGATCATTAACAAAAAACTTCTAAAAACATTTAAATTTTATACTTTTAGAAAATATCTTAGAAATTTTATATTTTGTAGAAAATTTCTTAGAAATTTTATATTTTGTAGAACATTTTTAGAAATTTTATATTTATAGAAAATTTCTCAGAAATTTGATATTTATAAAAAATTTCTCAGAAATTTTATATTTATAGAAAATTTCTTCAAAATTTTACATTTATAGAAAATTTCTTAGAAATTTTATATTTATGGAAAATTTCTTAGAAATTTTATATTTATGGAAAATTCAATAACCCTTTCAAAATATGAATATCTTTATAAATTGGTGATCCACAAACACACACCCACATTCATGTGTGTATTGTATGTCTGTGTGTGCGTGTGTTTAAACAAGTGAATGTATTTGTTTTACTTGAGGCATTTAAACACAGTTTAAATTGCCTCCATTTTTCCACGAACCTCCAGCCACTCGATTCCTTACTCCCCCACTTCGCTTCCATATTCCGCTCGTCCCTTCCCAAACCTAAAACTTAACCATTGCCTTGATTTCTGTTTACCCCTTTTCTTGTTTAGTTTTCTCAAGTAATAGTTCTTGTTGCCAGAAGTAGTCCATGGTCCATGTAATCCATGCATCCTAACCAACTTGAAGAGGCTGAAACCAGGGACGGCCATTTGATGGTGCTTTAAAGAAGGAATGCGTGTATCTATGATATGAGTTCTTACACACATTTGTTTTTGTTTTCTTTAAGGTCCTTTTCGGTATTATTACATACTAAACTAAACACTTATAAGCAGAATAACATATACAGTTTTTTGTATTGCTTCACCTTTTTTGTTTCTTAGTTTTGAAGTTATGACAATTATTATTTTTTTTTGTATCATTGTGTTTTCTATTTTCTTGGGATAATCTTTAAGGCTCTGAGGATTTGTAGTTAGTAAAGAATAATACATATATGTAGGTTAAGAAGCAGAGAGATTTAAACTATTGTATATTTGAATTTCAACATTATAATATTTAGAGTAGACCTTCGTAAATCTTGGAGCTAAGCTTGTTCATTACACAACCTTATGATTAATAATTTTTATGCCCCGAAAATCAGTTTGTACAAATATATATTTTTAATTGTTAGTGCCCACCGTTCTCACAATACAGTGATTAAAGCTAGATTAGGTTATGTTAAGAGTGGTAGTCTGTATTACTGACTCACTTAGGCTATATAGTCCATAGTGTTCGAAATGATCGGGTCAACTAAGCGTATAATTGATATTTAGTGAGAACAATGTTGCGTATGAGTTACATTTACGGTGCACACTAGTGCGTATGGTTGATATAAAATAAACATATTCCCCTTTTGGTATTTAGATATATCGATTAATCCAATTTAAAGGTTTCTACCATACTAGAGCCGACACATAAGGTCTTCTCGACATCCGAAGTCTTCCTCTATATAAGAGTCTACCTCTCAGATCTTCCTATATTCGGAAGGCGACCTCTGATGCCTACTTCTTAAAAAGTTACGACCTCCAAAATCTTCTTCTTAAAAAGACACGAACTCTAAGGCCTTCCTTGGTACTAGAGTCGACTATTAAAACTATTATGATCTTCTACTAGGGTGATCAAAAAACCGGTTATTTTGAAAATACGGTTTTCGGTTTCTTCGAAAATTAAGTTAACTCTAAAACCGGTTTTCGGTTTAACCGAAAATAAAAAACCGGTGAACCGGTTGTTTTCGGTTTTATATTTTTTAATAAAAATGCATAAATAATGGTCAAAATTTTGTTAGATGACGTAAAATACGCGTAGTGAAAATTCAATACGCAACCATATTTCAATTAAATTAAGAATTATTTGAAAATTGTATTTTGAACACTTGATATTTTTACGAGTATTTATAATAGGTAATTGTTTCGATTTCATTTATGATATAATATTATAATATCTGCGATATTTATAATATTTATGTTCAATTTTTAAAAAGATTTCTTTACAAAAAAAAATATATATATAGTGAAGATCGGCAAAATCTTAGGTTTTAGCATCATATGAATGGCTCAAATGGCAAACCGATTATATACATATATTATCAGTAGTAGCGGATTCTGACTTGAGCATACTATAGAGATGAAAACTTGTCGAAATGTGAAACTGGACAAATGTATTTTTATTTATACCTACATACATTTCAATTAGAAAGGATTGTTAATTAATTTCTATACCGCAATAATCACCTAGACCCTCGATAAAATATGCATTTATACTGCATATTGAAATCGATGGATAGCACAAATGAAGTCAACGGTTTTTATACTGATGTTTTCAAAATTTTAGGTAGGTTCCTATTTCAAAAATAATATTTTCTTTATCATTTTATAATGGTTTCAAAAAACCGAAAAGTCGAATAAACCGAGTTGAGAAAACCGACGGTACGAGTTATTCGAAAATGCAGAAAACCCGAAAACCAATAGGCGGTTTTTAAAGAGAAACCGATTAACCGGGTAACCGTTGCGGTTTTTGATTACCCTATCTTCCACCATACTAGAGTCGACCTATAAGGTCTTCTCGACATCTGAAGTCTTCCTCTATATAAGAGTCTACCTCTTAGGTCTTCTCTTACACCAAAGATGACGATTGAGGCCTTCATCTATACTCGAGTCAATCTCTGAGGTTTGGCTCTAAACTGAGATTGACATCTAAGATGTTACTCTATACTAGAGTCGAACTCTGGGGTACTCCTCTATATTACAAATGACAATTATGTAATATGGGCATGCGTTTCATAGCAAAGGAAAATATATTGCGTAAGTAAAATATTATTAAAGAAATCCAATTTTTGTCAACCATTCGCTCCGAGGGTTAGTGTAGCAAATAATATTTTTCAGACGTTCATAAGTTATTAATAATAATATTTTCAGCGAGAGAGCTAAAGGGAATTGTCTTAATATTTAAAGGATTTGTGGAGTAGAAAGAAGAATTTCAGAAAATCAATATTATTATATAAAGTCTATTTATATCAATCATTCGCACCGAGGGTTCGCCCAACTAATCACATTTATCATACGTCCGCCAGGTAAACTGTACTATTGAGGTATTTTTCTGTGGTCACATTTTTTGCAGCAAAGGAAAGTATAGGTTGGACCATTTAAAATGTTTAATTTGAACTACCGATTACTTTGACTTGTTATTTGAGCCCTTTAGATAATTTTCTGTGGGGAGCCGTTAAGGACAAATTTTACGCAAAGCATCCAGAGACAACTGAAGCGTTGAAATATGAAATCGAATTTGACGTTGTAGAGATTCAACCAGAAACTATTGAAAATTTACTGAAAAATTGGGTTGATCGGATGAGAGACTGCCGAGCCAGTCGTGGTAGTCATGTGAGCGATATTGTGTTCCATTATTATTTCAAAAAAATATCTGTACCTTTTTTTATAGCCGATTTAGATTTAACATTTTAAATGGCCCACCCTCAAGCAGGGTAATTCCAAAGCAGTTCGACCAACTCAAAAATAATCCGTATACATTTTTACAAAATTTAGTAAATTTTTGACGTTTTTAGTTTTTCAAAATACATTGTAGTTTTTGTGGTAAAGAGCTCCAAAGTAACCTATCTCAAGGATTTTTCTCACAATAAAAATTTGCTAAATTAGCCGTATCTTCTTAACCGCTTTTCGTATTTTGAAGATATAAATTCAAATGAAAAGCACCGCTACTCCTCTTCAATGAAATATTTATGACCTTTTGCGAAATATTATTAATGAAATCCTATTTATATCATTCATTCGCCCCGAGGGCTAGCCCTTCATAAAGATTTTATTCAAAGACCCACTGTGCAGTATACTCGTATACCTCAAGGCATACCTAGAAAAATATTTACAATATACACATTATTCAGATGTACACATAGACATAAACATATTTAACTCCCCCAGAAATACAAATATACAACTACAGTATGTATTCAAAAATAAATATTTACAGAGAAAATATAAAATTGCATTTCAGCATAATATTTATAATTGGCTCCATTAAAAATATAAACATACACATCATACGAGTATGTGTTTGTGTACAAAACAGGACCTCTGCTGAGTCATAAATATGTAGATGAACTACAAACATAAATTTCTGCATAAAATGCATCAAAAAGGATTAGTGGCTGTGCTGACCTTTGATGTGGGCATTTAATTGAATTACTTTCACATTACACATGAACATGGAAACCAAACAAAATAATTTATATTATATATTAATAATAAAAAAAATGAAGCACAACACACACACACTCACAAACTCACACAATACACCACAAGGCATATCAAATAAATTGCGAGAATTGTTTTTATAAATTATGCAAGAAATGCTATAAAATCTCAAAAGCAAAAACGCCACAAAACATAAAGATTTCTGTTCAATATTAATTATTTAGAAATTCCATATCAAAAAAGGAAAGTCCATTTGTATATATTTTAAAGAATTCAGAGAATTTTATAGGTATTTATTTTGAAGCCGCTCTTAACAATTATATTTAATTTATTATTTATATATTGTTCTTTACACATTATGTCTTTTTTAATCCCTGCTCGTTGCATAAATGGTAATATGTTTTCAACGGGGGACTATTCATAACACTTTATCATTTAATGTAAATAATTGCAAACACAATTTGTAAATCCATTAACATTATCAAACATTTATTGAATTGCTATTTTTGCCTAATGTGGGAAACAGGAAAAGGACATCACAACAGAGGATGCGTTAGAATATAATATACATATATGATTATCTGTAGAAAATGTTTTAGGCAATTACATATTTGTAATGGCATGATTTGCAGTCCGTATCTAACGTTATAAGGTAATAGTTCATTTAAATGCAAACCCTAAGATAAATGTTGTGCCACTTTATCTGAGTCTATCAATCCCAGTCCTGGTTAAATTGGGTCCTTACACTGATCGGAAGACGTAGCAGCTGATTTGAATACATACTTATTAGACGACATGTTGGTTTATCTACACATTAGTATACGAAAAGTTGGGTTATCTGCTCCCTAGTAGAGGACTATTTGGCTTATCTAAGCCTTAGCAGTGGACCAGATCGGATATCTACTCCTTAGTTGACGACCAGTTGAGTTATCTACCCATTAGTAGATGTCCAGTTGGGTTATCTACTTCTTTGTAGCTGACCAGTTTGGTTATATGTACCTCTAGTTGACGACCAGTAGGGCTATCATCTTAGTATATAACAAGTTGGGTTATATGTTCCTTAGTTGACGACCAGTACGGCTATTTATGCCTTAGTAAAATACCAGTTGGTTATCTACTCCTTAGTAGGTGACCTAATGGGTTATCTACTCTCTAGTTGACGATGATTTTTAATTTAGTTGATCTACTCCTTAGTACCTAGTACCTGATGGATTATATACCCTTTAGTTGGCGATACGCCGGGTTATCTACATATTCTTTGACGACCAGTTGGGTTATCTGCTTCATTGTACAGGTCCAGTTGGGTTATATACTTCTAACTAGACGACTAGTTTGGTTATATGTTCCTTAGTTGATCAGTTGGGTTTTCTAACCCTTAGTAGGCAGCCAGTTCTGTTATCTACTCCTTAGCAGAGGACCAGTTGGGTTATCTACCCATTAGTAGTGGTCCAGTTGGGTTATCTACTTCTTAGTAGATAAGTTATCTACTTCTCAGTTGAGTTATCTGTTCCTTAGTTGATGATCAATAGGGTTACCTACTCCTTCGTAAAAGACCAATTGGTTATGTACTCCTTAGTAGACGATCTAATGGGTGATCTTTTTGACGACATACCGGGATATCTACTCCTTAGATGATGACCCGTTGGGTTATCTACTCCTTTGTAGAGGTCCAGTGGGGATATCTACTTCTACCTAGACGACCAGTTGGGTTATATGTTCCATAGTTTACGATCAGTTGGGTTATCTATTCATTAGTAGGCGGCCAGTTTGGTTATCTACTCATTATTAAGATAACAGTTGGTTATCTACTCCTTAGTAGAGGATCAGTTGGGTTAGTAGAATATCAGATGGGATTCCAACTTCTTAGTAGATGACCAGTTATCTACTCCTTAGTTAGGTTGTCTGGTTGTTAGAAGAGGCCCGGTTAGGCTCTATATATTTTCCTTAGAAGAGAGCCAATTGTTTTATCAAATCCTTAGTCGACTACTAGTTGGATCATCTACTCCTTATTTGACTAACAGTTGGGCTATCTACCACGTAGTAGAGGACCATTTGCTTATATGCACCTTGGTAGAGGACTAGTTAGGTTATCTGCTCCTAAGTAGTAGATAAGTTTGTATTTCGAATACATAGTTGATGACAAGTAGGGATTTCTACTCTTTAGTAGAGTAACAGTTGGGTTATCTTCTCCTTGACAGAGGACGAGTTGGGTTATATACTCCTTCATAGAGGACCATCTATGTTATCTACTCCTTCACAAATAAACAGTTGGGTGGTCTGCTCCTTAGTAGAGAACGAGTTGCGTTATCTACATACTTCTTATGAGAGGACTAGTTGGGTTATCTGCTTCTTCGACTATCAGTTGCGTTATCTACTCCTTATTTTAGGACCAGTTGGGATATCTACTCCTTAGTATGTAGCCAGTTTGGTTATGTACTCCTTTTTAAAATACCAGTTGGTTATCTGCCTCTTAGTTAACGACATGTCGGTTATCTACTCCCTAGTAGAGGACAAGATGGATTATCTAATATTTAGTAGAGGATTAATTGGGTTACCTACTCCATAGTAGACGACCAGTTGGGATATCTACTCCTTAGTAGACCACCAGTTGGGTTATCTACTCCATAAAAGGCTGCCACTTGGGTTATCTACTCCTTAGTAGAGGATAAGTTTGTATTTCTAATACATAGTTGATACAAGTTGGGATTTCTACTCTTTAGTAGACTAACAGTGGGGTTATCTTCTCCTTGACAGAGGACAATTAGCAGTGTAATCTACTCCTTAGTCTAAGTATTGCTCCAGTTGGGTTTTCAACTTCTTATTAGACGACCAGTTGGGTTATCTTATCCGTTGTTGACGACAACATGAGTTATCTACCCCTTAAAAGGAAGCCAGTCTGGTTATCTACTCCCTAGTAGGGGACAAGATGGATTATCTGATATTTAGCAGAATATCAGATGTATTATCTAATATTTAGTAGGGTTATCTAGTCCATAGGAGACGACCAGTTGGGTTATCAACTCCTAAGTAGCCACAAAAGTCGGTTATTTATTCCTTAGTAGACCAGCAGCTGGGTTATCTACTCCATAAAAGGCGGCCACTTGAATAACCTACTCCTTAGTATAGCTCTAGTTGGGTTATAATATATATAGTTGTCGGCCATTTGGGTTATCTACTGCTTAGTTGAAGACCAGTTGGGCTATCTATTCCTTAGCGAACAACCTGCTAGGTTATCTACTTCTTATAAAACGTCCAGTTGGGTTATCTACTTCCTACTAGAAGACCAGCTGGGGTATCTACATCATAGTTGACTACCAGTTGGGTTATAAACTCCCTAGTAGAGGACCAGTTGGGTTAGTAGAGGAAAAGTTGGGATCACTACTCCTTAGTAGAGTACCTGTTGGGTATTGTAACTTGTATTTAGAGGATCAGTTAGGTAACCTGGTATTAAGTAAAGGACCCAACTCGACTTTTAAGTATTTCTTTATGTTAGAATCGACCACTGAGGTCGCCCTTTATTCAGAGTCGACATCCTTTTTACTATAGTCGAACTCCGAGGTCTTCCTCTATACTAGAGTCGACCTCTACGGTATTCCTCTGTACTAGTGTCAACCTCTAAGCATCCTCTGAGGTCTTCCTCTATATTAGAGTCGACCTCTGTAGACTCTATATTAAAGTCGACCTATGAGGTCAACCTCTATATTAGAGTCGACAACTGTAGACTCTATATTAAAGTCGACCTATGAGGTCATCCTCTATATTAGAGTCGACCTCTGAGGTCTTCCTCTATACTAGAGTCGACCTCAGAGGTCTTCCTCTATACTAGAGTAGACCTCTGATATCTTCCTCTATACTAGAGTTGACCTCTGAGATCTTCTTCTATACTAGAGTCGACCTCTGAGATCTTCCTCTATACTAGAATCGACCTCTACGGTCTTCCTCTAAACTAACGTCTTCCTCTATACTAGAGTCGACCTCTGAGGTCTTCCTTTATACTAGAGTCGATCTCTACGGTCTTCCTCTATACTAGAGTCAACCTCTGAGGTCTTCTTCTATAATAGAGTCGACTTCTGAGGTCTTCCTCTATAGTAGAATCGAACTCTGAAGTCTTCCTCTATACTAGAGTCGATCTCTGCGGTCTTCCTCTATACTAGAGTCGACCTCTGAGGTCTTCCTCTATACTCGCGTCGACCTCAGAGGTCTTCCTCTATACTAGAGTCGACCTCAGAGGTCTTCCTCTATACTAGAGTCGACCTCCGAGGTCTTCCTCTATACTAGAGTCGACCTCAGAGGTCTTCCTTTATACTAGAGTCGACCTCTGAGGCCTTCCTTTGTATTGCAGTTGATCTCTGAGGTCTTCTCTATTTGAATACCAAATATCCATAAATCCCGGTTATTCTCTCACGCCATTTTAAAAACATGAATCCCCTTTTGTCAGAACCAGAACTCATCATGGATTCATGAACTCTCGTTCGTACTCGTAACATGTACTTTGTACAATGTACACATTAAATTGAAAGTGTTATGTTTACTTACAACATTTTAACAACAGAAACGAACGGAAAACTGTAAAACTGAAAACTGAAAAACAATGTGTCGGTGGTCTATAGACACAAATAGTTTCATTTACATACAAATCTCCATCAGGACATCAACAATTTAGAGAGGAACAAGGGTTAATAATATAATGAAGAGGAAAATAAGCCCATATGCAAAATATGTTTTTCCACATATTTTCCAAACCTAAGATCTTGTTCTATACTATAATATACCTCTGAGGTCTATCTGTATACCAGAGTCATGCTCTAAGGTCTTCCTCAATACTAGAGTCGACCTGTGAAATATTCCTCTGCTCTATAATCGACCACAAATGTCGTACTCTATACTAGAGTCGACGTCTGAGGTCTTCCCATATACTGAAGTCGATCTCTGAGGTTTTCCGCTATACTAGAGTCGACCTATAGACCTCAGAGGTTGTACCAGAGTTGAACACTGATGTCTTTGTGAATTCAAAATATTCCTCTTTCTCCGAATACTCTTCAACAAAATTGTTCATACCAAATTGTCAAACAACCCTCGGTTTTCCTATGCATGTTATATTTAAAACATTACATGTCATTCTAGAAATATTTGCCATTATTTACACATATATGCATACATATACACACACTCTCCCAATTTAGATTACAACTACAAACTCACTTTTCAAATACATGTCGAATAACAAACCAGGAAGTGTATTTCCTCGTTTTACCATCAGCAACACGCCCCCCGTACACGCCTAACTAAAATTCAATTATAAATTTTTATGGAAAATTTATTTAACACTCCGAAACTAAAATAGAAATAATAATAATAATAAAACAAATTGAAATACATCTGCTTGTTTTAAATATTTTCACTTTTAAAGTTTGTAAAGTGCAAATGAATCATCATAAATTGTTGGTAGTAGTGATTGGTGACCCTTTTCCAGGCTACTGCCTCCAACAGACTGACTCTTCCCCAAAAGGGATTGAAAAAGTTTTACCAAAGCAAAAAATTCGAAGGAAAAAAAACAGCAATATGAAATCATTCATCATTTCACTTGGTCATCGTTTTGAAAAGATTAGTTTTTTTTTACGGCGAAAAGGTCATTTGGTCGTTTGAATATGTGTCTATGAACAACGGCCATATTTACATATGAAAAGATTTATGATCCCTTCAAACAATGGGGATAAAAATGGGTTTTTCTTTGCCTTCTTAACAAATAGAGATATTAAACTTTGATGTCCTAACTTGCCCAGAACGAAATAACTTACAATAAACATCTGGAGGGCATATGGATGGAAAAGGGCCTCAGGGAAAATAATGGATTTTTTAAATGCCTACAAGATTAACTCTTCGATTTTTCTATAGTTTTCCGAAATTAAATTGGGATAAATTTGGTACCACCGCCAAAGATATATGGTTAAAGCTAGAATCTTGAAATGTTGAGTGAATGTTGCCATTGATAATTATATAAAGTATGTTAGCATTCCGTTCTTTTAAGTGTTAAAACGGTCAAATTGGGATAAATTTAGTACCACTTTCAAAGACATACGGTTAGAGCTGGAATCGTGAAATTTGGAGTGATTTTTGCTCTAGGTAAGTATACTAGGGCTAGAAAGTGATTTTTTCACAATTCGTACTTTTAGGGGCAAGAACTGTTAAAAGGGATAAATTTGGTACCATAGCCAAATGCATACGTTTAGAGCTACAGAAGCATACAATTTAGAGTGAATGAGGCTCTTAGAAAGAAAACTATGTTTATGAGGTAATTTTTCAAAACTCGTAAGTTAATCAGCTAAAATAGTAAAAGGGGATAATTTTGGTACCATTACTTAAGTCAAACCATGGAGTGAATGTGGCTCTAAGAAAGAAAACTAAGGTTAATAGGCTATTTTTCACAACTCGTAAGTTTGTGAGCTATAATATGAAAAGGGATAATTTTGGTACCAGTACTAAAGCCAAACCATAAGTGTTAGAATCAGTAAATGTGAAATGCCTATTGCCATGGGTAGGAAAAATAAGTATAGGATGTGCAATTCACAATTTTAGTGATCAAAATGGGGCAAAAGGGGATAAATCCTATTCCTCCGCCGAAGGATATTGGTACCAAAGCCCAAGTGTTATAGATAAAATCATGAAATATGATGAGTGAGTTTCTCTCGTTGAGTAGACCAAGTATAGAAAGCTCTTTTCCGAAAATCGTACTTTAGGGTATAAAATTAATCAGAAACGGATTTTGTACCATTACCAAAGTCAAACCGTATAGAGGTAGAATCATGCAATTTTTGGGTATTATTGTTCATGGCAGGTATAACAAGGGTAGGAATTGAATTTTCGATATAAATATGTGCGGTAAGTTTTAAAATGGGACAAAAAGGGATACATTCGGTACCATACCCAAAATCAAACCATAAGAGTTAAAATCTCGAAATTTTGAGTGAGTGTAGCTCTAATTATGTGTAGAAATCCATTTTTCACAATTCGTGCTTTAAGGAGCTAGAATGGTTGAAAGGGATACATTTTGTACCACAGCAAAATTCACATGAGGCAATTTTTTCCAATTTGTAATTTTATGAGTTAAAATGGGATAAACAGGGATAAATTTAGTACCATGGCCAAAGTCATATTATTAGATATATAATCGTCAATTTAAGGTGAGTATTTATCTTGGCAGGACTACTAAGCGTAGTAAGCGATTTTTCATAATTCGTACGTTCGGTGGTTAACATAGGGTAAAAAGGGATAAATCCGATATTATCGCCGAAGAATACATTTAGTACCAAAGCCAAACCGTCAAACAGTCATGATTATTTGTGGGTCATTCTCGGTGGCTACACCAAGTGCAGAAAGCAATTGGTACATGAAAGGCTTAAGTGGGGCAAAAAGGGATACATTTGGTACCAACGCCAAAACCAAACCGTTAGAGTTGGAATCAAGAACATTGGTGAGATTGTTACTCATGAAAGGTAAACCAAGGACATTAATTGACTTTTCGAGATTCGTACTCTTAGGGAGACAAATGAGAAAAAATGGATAAATTTGGTACCATATTCAAATCTAAACGATTAGAGATTGAATAGTGAAATTTGATATTAATATTGCTCTTGGTATTAGGACTAAGAATAAGAAGCGTTTTTTTACAGTTCGTAGTTTTGGGGGCTAAAATAGGGTGAAAAGGAATAAATACCGTACCGACGCCGGACGATTAATTTGGTACCAAAGCAAAACAGTTAGAAATGAAATGTGATGTGTGAGTTGCACTCGGTGGGTGCACCAAGTATAGGAAGCAATTCGTACGAAAAGGGCTTGAGTGTGACAGAAATGGATAAATGTGGTAGCATCGACAAACCCAAACCGTTAGTGTTGGAAACATGCATTTTGGCGACACTGTTACTCTGGAAAGGTATAACAAGAATTTGAATCGACTTTTCGAATTTCTTACTTTTAGGGGCTCTCATGAGACAGAAATGGATACATTTGGTACCATACCACTTCAAAAGACTAGAGTTAGAATAGTGAAATGTGGAGTAAGTATTGCTTGGTAGCTTGGGGCAACAATAGGGTGATAAGGGATAAATAATGTACCACGCCACGATTAATTTGGTACCAAAGCTAAACCGTTAGAGGTAGAATCATGAAATGTGATGTGTGGGTTACTCTCAGTGGGTACACCAAGTATAGGAAGCAATTCGTACTTAGAGACTGAAATGGGACAATAGGGGATACATTTAGTACCATCGCCAAAACCAAACCGTTAAAGTTGGGATCATGATATTTGGTGAGAGTGTTACTCTTGAAAGGTATAACAAGGATACGAATTGACTTTCGAAGATTAGTACTTTTAGGGGCACAACTTTGAGAAAAAGTAATAAATTTGGTACCATAGCCAAAGCCAAACGATTAGAGACAGAATCGGAATGAGTATTTTGGATATTTAGAGAGAGTACTACTATAGTAGGAATACTAAGGACAGGAAGCTTTTTATAATTCGTATTTCGGCGGCTAATATAATCAAATTCGGAAATGGGACATTAGGGGATAAATTTGGTACCATCGCCAAACCCAAACAGCTGCTAATATGGCCAAATTCGGTTAGAGCTAGAATCTGAAACTTCGTGTGTGGAACCATCGACTAATCATTTTTCGCATTGTATTCCCATATTAATGAAGTGTTCGAGTAGATTTTTTTCTGGTATGTCTGTTAACCTAAATTACCAGTATTGAGCACCAAACGCATTTAGGGAAAGTCGGCTTTCAGAAGAAAATAAACATAGAAAGAGTACGAGTATATAACCGAAGTAAAACTATTTTTTTAAATGCGTACTTTTTAATATAAATTTGGAACCAAAAAGCCCAATAGTAGTTACATTATTTCCTTACTAAGATAATAAAAGTTTCCTTTTATTAGTATTTTTTAAGTTAAAAATAGACGAAATGGTCCCAAAAATAGTACACTAATCATAACTTTTTTTCAGCTCATATTTTTTGGAAGTGCCAAGGAACGAAAACGTCCTACAAATAGGATGAGGTAAAAATTGATTTACTTCGTTTTTTCGGTATCTTGGGATAAAAGTGGAGATCAAAAAGGCCCAAACATGGTACATTCTCCCTACGAAGAGGTAATATTTTTTGGAAATACATACTTTTTGAAATAAAAAGAAGTCAAAGAGGGCCCTAAATATGGCACCCTTTCTACTTAAGGTATAAATTTTTTTAAAAACTCGTACTTTTTAGAATAGTATAAGGCATAAAGAGGACAAAAATGATACTTCCCCTAGGATGAGGTATTAATTGTTTTTCGAAATTCGTACGTTTAGGAATAAAATGATCCATAAATGGTACTATCTCTCTTAGGTAATAATTATTTTTTTAAAATGATACCTTCACTCTGGGAAGAATCAACAAAAATTGAAGTCAGGAAGATATACTCGTAATAAGACCGTTTCATAATTGTTTTTTTTTTTTAATTTGTACTCTTGGGCTTATGGCAACACTACTTAATAAAGTAATTAAATAATTGTTTTTTTTTTCAAAATGAGTACTTTTTGGAATGAAATAAGAGCAAAAAGATGCCCAAAAATTTTAATTTATCACAATTTGTAATTTTATGAGCTAAAATGGGGCAAAAGGGATATAGTTGGTACCATAGCTAAAGCCAAACGAGTTACAATCAGGAAGGAGGACCCAAAATGGTACTTCCCCTGGAAATGAGGTACGTATGTATTAATTAATAAAGTGGTCCACAAATGGTACTATCTCTCTCTAGGTATAATTATTTTTTTTTGTTCAAATGATACTCACTGGGAAGAAGAAATAATAATTTTTTAAAATTGGTACTTTTTTTTTATTTCGTACTTTATGGTATAAAATAAAGGCAAAACGAGGCCTAATAATCGTAATTTTCACAATGATTTATGAGCTAAAATGGTAAAAAAAATGTCATACTTTTTGGAAAAAGAGGAGCACAAAAGGAGGCCCAAAAGTGGTACCTTTTGATATAACGAGTTTTTTAATTCATACTTTTCTTAATTAAATGGCCCAAAAATGGTACGCTCTTCCTGAGAAATAGTAATAATTATTGCTTTTCAAAATTACTACTTTTATAATGAAATAAGGGAAAAACGTGGCACAAAAATGGCAATTTCTCCTGGGCTAAGGATATTCTTGGTTTTTGGTATCCGTATTTTTTGCGAACCTAAAAGGCCCGGAAATGGTACCCTCTCCCTGTAAAGATGTAGCAATTGTTCTTGAAAGGTTTTTTTGGATTAAAAAGGGGACAAAACGTGTAATCATTGATTTTCCCAATTCGTACTTTTTGCAATAAAAAATGGGACGAAAAATCCCTAAAATTATATTCCGCTTGGGAATGATAAGATAAATTTTTTTTTTCGAACTTCCGACTTTTGCAAAGAATGGGTCTAAAAATGGTATCTATCTCTCTTTGGGAAGAAGATTTAGAGAAAGAGGATGACAAAACGAGACCGAAAAGTGGTACCCTTTCCCACTAAGAAGTTAATAATATATTTTTTTTAATTTCTTCTTTTTGAGCTAAAAGGCCCAACAATGGTACACTTTTCTTATAATAAAGTAATAAATATTGTTTTCCATAACTCGTACTTTTTGGAATGAAATAAGATCATAAAGTGGCCCAGAAATGGAACTATCCCTCCAACTAAGATAATATATATTTGATTTTCGAAATTCGATCCTTTGGAGTAAATGGGAACCAAAAGGGACCGAAAATGGTATATTTTCCCTGAAAATAAATAACAATTGGGGACAAAACTGTTACAAAAAATGGGACGAAAATGGCCTTAAATGGTTGTAATAATTATTTTGAAACTTTTTGGAGAAAGAGTGGGACTAAAGGAGGCCTAAAAGTGATACACTTTCCCAGTAAGTAGTTTATATGATTTTTTAATTCCTTCTTTTTGAGGGAAAGGGCCCAAAAATGGTGCACTCTTCTTACAACGAAGTAATAAATATTGTTTTCCTTAACTCGTACTTTTTGGAAGGAAATAAGGTCAACAAAATGGCCCAGAGCTAAGATAATTATTGTTTTTCAAAATTCGTTCGTTTGGAGTAAATAGGAACCAAAAAACGCACAGAAATGGAAGATACCCCTCTGATTAAGTCACAATTTTCGTAAATTCGTTATTTTAAAATTGAAAAGGGGACAAAAAGGTAAAAAATTAGGTAAATATTACGTTTTTCAAAATTAGAATTTTTGAATTTGAAGGTCCCAAATATGGTACATTCTTCCTGTAAAGTATTAATAATTATTGTTTTTCAAAATTGCACCTTTTTTATTTAAATAAGGGGAAAAAATGCCCCAACAATGGTGCTTTCTACTGGGCTAAATTAATATTTGTTTTTAGACATTTTGCGAACCAAAATGGTCCAGAAATGGTAAAATTTTACTGAAAAGAAATAGCAATTGTTTTTGAAAATTCCTATTGTTTGGGTACTTCTTTTCAGGAAAATTGTTGCTACTTCTTTTCAGGAAAATTTTACCATTTCTGGATACTTTGGGTTCGCAAAATATACGAATGCTTAAATACAAATATTACTTTAGCCCAGTAGAAAGTACCATTTTGGGGCATTTTTTCCCCTTATTTAATTAAAAAAGGGTGCAATTTTGGAAAACAAAAATTTTAATACTTTACAGGAAGTATGTACCATTTTTGGGACCATGTATGTTGGGTATGTATCATATATGCTAGAGATACTATGTGCCAATCTGTGTGTGCCCGTCTTTATTTGCATCTGTCCGTCCATCCCTTTATTCATCCGTCCGTACACAAATTTATTCTCCATTGCCCCTAAGCTTTCCCTTCGCTGATGCTGAGCCCGGCAGATGTACCATTTTCAGTTCTCTTTTTTACATTATCCTCAAAAACATAGAAAAAAATAAATCTGGCCAAATATGTCATAAATAAATGTGGGCTTTTTGATTTCTTACCATTGTTTAGCTTTTTTGATTTTTTTTTTCTCAAAGAAAAATCAAATAAAGCTCTTAAAATATACCCCACCTTTAATAAAGCTATCAATAAAAAAATGGTCCAGCGAAAATTTTCCATTCAGATTTAGTTTCCATTTTTTCGACCCAAATAAAAAACAAAAGTTAAAAAAATAATCCCAGCAACTAAAAAAGGTCTACAGGTTTTCCGATTTCCTTCATCATAAATCACCACAAATTCATATGAAAAGTATGGAAAAAAAGGAAACATGTTTTTCATATAAATATTTAATGGGAAATATTTAATGGCATTCATGCAAATTTAATATTAATCACAACATAAAAAACGAAGGACATCACCGACAACAAAAACATGAGTGGGGCAAATAAGGTTATAAATTATTTAAATGCCCAACATAATTTGCAGAAAATTAACGTTAACAAATTCAAATTGATATGGAGGGAAGTTTGTTGAATTGAAATGAATTGAATATAAATCATACGCCCCCGGTGGTTAGTGGTATTAATAATACTCATACGATGGGGAGTTCGACGGGGGGAGTTTTACTCATAACTGGCGTTTTGGGCAGACTTTTCAAAAGTTCATTTAAGAGCTTTTCACCGTAAATGCCACTGACTAATTAAAAATTCGCCAAAACTCATTTCCGGTAATAAGACTTAAATCATAATGTCCGCAGAGTATAATTTTCCGTTAATATTTAAACTGCAAAAACGCAAAAAGGGGGTGAATATTGTCTCCTCCTAACGCATCCTTAAGGTTTATGATGGGGTTTCCTCTGTTGCTGTGGAAAAGCCATTAGACTGTCTTGATGAACCCCTTAAATCCCCTAACCGTCTTATTATTATTTTTCTAAGCAAATTTCTAAGAATTCACTGAAAAGAAATTCCGTTGCTGGTTATAGTACTATAGTATTATCCACTGTAGTCCTCCGGTGTTGCTTTACGCGTAATTATTTAGCGTGAATTGTTTAGACTCTACTATTCTCCCTCCCCTTCAGACGTTTTGTTCCATACTCTGTTGACAATTTAAGATTTTGTTCATCAGTCTTATAGAGGTTCATCCTTTTGGGGCTTAAGTGTTGTTAAAAATAATATTTATGTTTGAATCCCACAAACGCAAAGCGCTATTCCTTCAAGGGAGTGAATAAATAAAATTCTTAGCGCTTCTTGTCTATAAAGAAAAGGGTTATTTGGTTACCAGCAATTTTCATTTGTTGGCTTCCAAGGCATTTTATCTTAATATACTCATAATTACATTTTATTGATATTCTTGTGTAGGGAGCATTTTTGCTGGGTTCAAAATTCCATTGGCAATATTATTTAAAATATATCGAAAATCAAAGTTGCATACATACATATATTTAATTCAGTATATTGTTGTATCTGGCTACCAAGTTTCAACAAAATCGGTTCAGCCGTATGGGCATAATGTTCTTAAAACAAACGGTTTTATAATATAAATGAGATTTCAATAAAATTTCCATTATTCCAGAAAATGTCATTAAATGTTTATTTTTAGACATTTCATCAAAATTGCATTTTTTAAATTTCCTGCATTTTTATAGAAAATTTCCAGGAAATTGAATTTTTATTGCAAATTTTCGGGAAATTGAATTTTTATTGCAAATTTTCGGGAAATTGAATTTTTATTGCAAATTTCCGGGAAATTGAATTTTGAAAATTTCTTGGAAATCGCATTTCTATACATACAAAAATTTCGGGAAAATTTAATTTTTATAGAAAATTTCCGGGAAATTGAATTTTTATTACAAATTTCCGGGGCATTTAATTTCGGGAAATTTAATTTTTAAAGCAAATTTTCAGGAAATTGAATTGTTATTGGAAATTTCCGGGAAATTTAATTTTTATAGAAAATTTACCTGAAATTTATTTTTTATAAAAAATATTCTTGGAAATTGCATTACTATGCAAAAATTTCCGGGAAATTTAATTTTTACACAAAATTTCCCGGGAAATTGAATTTTTATAGAAAATTTCCTGGAAATTGAATATTTATAGAAAATTTCCTGGAAATTTAATATTTATAGAAAATTTCCTGGAAATTTAATATTTATAGAAAATTTCTTGGAAATTGAATATTTATAGAAAATTTCTTGGAAATTGAATATTTATAGAAAATTTCTTGGAAATTGAATATTTATAGAAAATTTCTTGGAAATTGAATATTTATAGAAAATTTCTTGGAAATTGAATATTTATAGAAAATTTCTTGGAAATTGAATATTTATCGAAAATATCTTGGAAATTGAATATTTATAGAAAATTTCTTGGAAATTGAATACATATTTATAGAAAATTTCCTGGAAACTAAATATTTATAGAAAATTTCCCGGGAAATTGAATTTTTCTAGAAAATTTCCTGGAAATTTAATATTTATAGAAAATTTCCTGGAAATTTAATATTTATAGAAAATTTCCCGGGAAATTGAATTTTTATAGAAAATTTCCCGGGAAATTGAATTTTTATAGAAAATTTCCCGGGAAATTGAATTTTTATAGAAAATTTCCCGGGAAATTGAATTTTTATAGAAAATTTCCCGGGAAATTGAATTTTTATAGAAAATTTCCCGGGAAATTGAATTTTTATAGAAAATTTCCCGGGAAATTGAATTTTTATAGAAAATTTCCCGGGAAATTGAATTTTTATAGAAAATTTCCCGGGAAATTGAATTTTTATAGAAAATTTCCCGGGAAATTGAATTTTTATAGAAAATTTCCCGGGAAATTGAATTTTTATAGAAAATTTCCCGGGAAATTGAATTTTTATAGAAAATTTCCCGGGAAATTGAATTTTTATAGAAAATTTCCCGGGAAATTGAATTTTTATAGAAAATTTCCCGGGAAATTGAATTTTTATAGAAAATTCCCGGGAAATTGAATTTTTATAGAAAATTTCCCGGGAAATTGAATTTTTATAGAAAATTTCCCGGGAAATTGAATTTTTATAGAAAATTTCCCGGGAAATTGAATTTTTATAGAAAATTTCCCGGGAAATTGAATTTTTATAGAAAATTTCCCGGGAAATTGAATTTTTATAGAAAATTTCCCGGGAAATTGAATTTTTATAGAAAATTTCCCGGGAAATTGAATTTTTATAGAAAAACTTTCCGGGAAATTGAATTTTTATAGAAAAACTTTCCGGGAAATTGAATTTTTATAGAAAAACTTTCCGGGAAATTGAATTTTTATTGAAAATTTCCTGGGAAATTGAATTTTTATTGAAAATTTCCTGGGAAATTTAATTTTTATAGAAAATTTCCCTGGAAATTGAATTTTTATAGAAAATTTCCCGGGAAATTGAATTTTTATTGCAAATTCCCAGGAAATTAAATTTGTATTTTCCAGGAAATTGAATTTTTTTGCAAAATTTCCGGGAAATTTATTTTTTGTATAAATGCTAGACAAGACATTTACAAAAAAATCTATTTTTTTTAGAAAAATTCACAAAAATTTAATATTTCCTAGAAAATTAATTTTTCTTAAAAATTTCCTCGCAACCACATTTTCTAGAAATATTTAACAAAATTCTATATTCAATAAAATTTCCTGGAGACTAAAGTTTCACTTCTACACAAAATTTAGGCAAAATTGCATTTCTATATAACTCAAAATACTTTTTTTTTAAATTTCTTTTTCTATTTTTAGTTTTTAGAAAATTTCTTGGAAATTGAATATTTATAGAAAATTTCTTGGAAATTGAATATTTATCGAAAATATCTTGGAAATTGAATATTAATAGAAAATTTCTTGGAAATTGAATACATATTTATAGAAAATTTCCTGGAAACTAAATATTTATAGAAAATTTCCCGGGAAATTGAATTTTTCTAGAAAATTTCCTGGAAATTTAATATTTATAGAAAATTTCCTGGAAATTTAATATTTATAGAAAATTTCCCGGGAAATTGAATTTTTATAGAAAATTTCCCGGGAAATTGAATTTTTATAGAAAATTTCCCGGGAAATTGAATTTTTATAGAAAATTTCCCGGGAAATTGAATTTTTATAGAAAATTTCCCGGGAAATTGAATTTTTATAGAAAATTTCCCGGGAAATTGAATTTTTATAGAAAATTTCCCGGGAAATTGAATTTTTATAGAAAATTTCCCGGGAAATTGAATTTTTATAGAAAATTTCCCGGGAAATTGAATTTTTATAGAAAATTTCCCGGGAAATTGAATTTTTATAGAAAATTTCCCGGGAAATTGAATTTTTATAGAAAATTTCCCGGGAAATTGAATTTTTATAGAAAATTTCCCGGGAAATTGAATTTTTATAGAAAATTTCCCGGGAAATTGAATTTTTATAGAAAATTTCCCGGGAAATTGAATTTTTATAGAAAATTTCCCGGGAAATTGAATTTTTATAGAAAATTTCCCGGGAAATTGAATTTTTATAGAAAATTTCCCGGGAAATTGAATTTTTATAGAAAATTTCCCGGGAAATTGAATTTTTATAGAAAATTTCCCGGGAAATTGAATTTTTATAGAAAATTTCCCGGGAAATTGAATTTTTATAGAAAATTTCCCGGGAAATTGAATTTTTATAGAAAATTTCCCGGGAAATTGAATTTTTATAGAAAAACTTTCCGGGAAATTGAATTTTTATAGAAAAACTTTCCGGGAAATTGAATTTTTATAGAAAAACTTTCCGGGAAATTGAATTTTTATTGAAAATTTCCTGGGAAATTGAATTTTTATTGAAAATTTCCTGGGAAATTGAATTTTTATTGAAAATTTCCCGGGAAATTTAATTTTTATAGAAAATTTCCCTGGAAATTGAATTTTTATAGAAAATTTCCCGGGAAATTGAATTTTTATTGCAAATTCCCAGGAAATTAAATTTGTATTTTCCAGGAAATTGAATTTTTTTGCAAAATTTCCGGGAAATTGATTTTATTGTATAAATGCTAGACAATAAATTTACAAAAAATAACTATTTTTTTAGAAAAATTCACAAAAAATTAATTTTTACGGAGAATTTCCTAGAATATTAATTTTTCTAAAAAATTTCCTCGCAACCAAATTTTCTAAAAACATTTAACAAAATTCTATATTCAATAAAATTTCCTGGAGACTGAAGTTTCACTTCTACACAAAATTTAGGCAAAATTGCATTTATATATAACTCAAAATACTTTTTTTTTAAATTTCTTTTTCTATTTTTAGTTTTTGTTATTTTTCTAGAAAATGTTGTCGATTACATTCCTGCAAAAAATTGCGTTAAAAAATGTTGTCGAAATTCAATTTTTTCAAATTTGCATGTTTGTAAAAAATGCTAACGAAACTTCGTCGAAATTGCACTTTTCAACAAAATCTGGAAAATTATAAATGGAATTATTTAGGTAATTTCGTCAGAATTGACTTTTTATGGACAATTTTGTCAAGATTCCACTAAAAACAAAATTTCGTCGAAAATTTCACTTTTACAGTAAATTTTCTTTATAACATCTTCTATGTTTTAAATATATCTACTAGTTATGTATCTTTTCCCGTCCAACCTTTTATTAACATAAGTAGAAGGCCATGTTTTATTAGTTTGTCAAAAAAAGAGTGGATGTTCTTGACTTAACCGAGAGTTTTTTAAGGTTAATTTTAGTTCATTTATTAAACAAATAATTGAATATATGTCCTTTCCTCGATAGGATTGACATTTAACATTTGTTGAAGCCTTTCCGAACCATCACCTTTTTCACAAAGGCCAGAACAGAAAAAAGGTCAAAAATCCTCGTACAATATGCCCAAGGACATTGAATATTTAATTTAAAATATTTTGTTCGCTACCCTGAATACTTTATTAAATTTCTTGTTTTTTGCTGAAGTTTTTCTTTTGTCCATATTTTCGTTTTTTCGCCCAGTGGCCTTATTGGATAATATTTTAGGGATTTTGTTTTCTTTCTTTAGACTTTATTAAATTTAATTTAAATTACATTAGCCAAGTGACAGTTTGGCCGTTTTCTGTAGCATGGAAAATAATCAGGATTCATTAGCTTTAGTTAAGTCTTTAGATTTTGTGCTCTTCTTTTCATACAATTATTTTCTTTTGCTCTTCTTTGCAAATATGACTTAGTCTCCTTAAATTTTTTAAATAAGATTTTAGTTCGGCTTTAGGACTCTGTTTCGACTTTGTTTGGTTTTTTTTCGAAGTTATTAAATTTTCTTTTTCTGTTTTTTCTTTCTTTTTCTCAATATTTTTTGCTGATCTTTGAGGAAATAAAAAATGTATTATTTGAAAAAAAATCCAAAGAAAATATGAACTCTAATCTAAATGAAATGATTGGTGGAGTGGGGTCTGAGTGTTGAGCTAAGGAGCAAAAGAAATTGTATATTATAGAGAAGAGTAACAAATGTTCAACTAGGGAAATATGAACGAGAAAAATGTGAATAAAAAATTGTGGCAGAAGGTCTGATTTCTCTGCCTTTTGCTTGGCGGTTTTGAGGAGGAGAGGGTTGATTTCAAATACATAGAATACTCAAATTTATGACCATAATCCTTTTTTGAACAACTCAACAGACATATTTAACACAACCAACACCATCAGCAGAAAAACAAAAACAACATAATCATCATCGTCCTCGTAATCATCATCAGCATCCTTGTGCTCCTCCTCATCATGTCACAGTGGGTCATAGGAGATTTTCGTATACAAAAGCAATTTCCATGAAACTTTTTCTATAAATATTAAATTTTCAGGAAAATTTTTCTATAATTACTAAATTTTCAGGAAAATTTTTCTTAAAAATTCCATTTCCAGTAAACTTTTTCTATAAAAATCAAATTTCCAAGAAACTTTTTCTATAAAAATTCAATTTATAGGAAACTTATTCTATAAAAATTCAATTTATAGGAAACTTTTGCTATAAAAATTCAATTTTCAGAAAACTTTTTCTAAAAAAAAAATCAATTTCCAAGAAACTTTTTCTATAAAAATTCAGTTTCAAGAAATTTGCAATAAAGATTTAACTTCCCGGAAATTTGCAATAAAAATTCAATTTCCCGGAAATTTGCAATAAAAATTTAACTTCCCGGAAATTTGCAATAAAAATTCAATTTCCAGGATATTTTTTATAAAAATGCATTTTCCAGAAAATTTTCTATTAAAATTCAAATTCCAGGAAACGTTTTCTATAAAAACTCAATATCCCGGAAACTTTTTCCATAAAAATTCAATTTCCTGGAAACTTTTTCTATAAAAATTCTATTTCCAGGAAAATTTTTCATTTAAAAATGGAATTTCCAGGAAATGTTTTCTTTAAAAAATCAATTTTTAGGAAAATTTTTCAATAAAAAAGTAAATTTCCCGGAATTTTTTTAAACTTTGAATTTCCCGGAAATTTTCTATAAAATTTAATATCCCAGAAATTTTCTATAAAATTTAATTTCCAAAAATTTTTATAGAACAATTCAATTTCCCATAAATTTTCTAGAAAAATTCAATTTCTCAGAAATTTTCTAGAGAAATTCAATTTCCAGGAAATTTTTTCTATACAAAATAATTTTCCGGAAATTTTCTAGAAAAAATTAAATTTTCTAGAAAAAATTAAATTTCCTGGAAATTTTCTAGAAAAAATTAAATTTCCCGGAAATTTTCTATAAAAATTAAATTTCCCGGAAATTTTTTATAAAAATTTAATTTCCCGGGAATTTTCTATAAAAATTCAATTTCCCGGGAATTTTCGATAAAAATTCAATTTCCCGGGAATTTTCTACAAAAATTCAATTTCCCGGAAATTTTCTATAAAAATGCAATTTCATGGAAAGTTTTTCTATAAAATTTCAATTTCCCGGAAAGTTTTTGTATAAAAATTGAATTTCCCGGAAAGTTTTTCTATAAAAATTGAATTTCCCGGAAAGTTTTTCTATAAAAATTAAATTTCCCGGAATGTTTTTCCATAAAAATTCAATTACCCGGAAAGTTTTTCTATAAAAATTCAATTTCCCGAAAAGTTTTTCTATAAAAATTCAATTTCCCGGAAAGTTTTTCTATAAAAATTCAATTTCACGGAAATTTTCTTTAAGAATTCAATTTCACGGAAATTTTCTATAAAAATTCAATTTCACGGAAATTTTCTATAAAATTTAAATTTCCCAGAAATTGTCTATAAAAATTCAATGGTCCAGATATTTTATATAAAAATTCTATGACACGCAAATATTCTTTAAAAAAATTTAATTTCCCCGAAATTTTTTAAAAAAATTCAATTTCCCAGAAATTTTCTAGAGAAATTCAATTTCCCTGAAATTTTTTCTATACAAAATAATTTTCCGGAAATTTTCTAGAAAAAATTAAATTTCCGGGAAATTTTCTAGAAAAAATTAAATTTCCCGGAAAATTTCTAGAAAAAATTAAATTTCCCGGAAATTTTCTATAAAAATTAAATTTCCCGGAAATTTTTTATAAAAATTTAATTTCCCGGGAATTTTCTATAAAAATTCAATTTCCCGGGAATTTTCGATAAAAATTCAATTTCACGGGAATTTTCTACAAAAATTCAATTTCCCGGAAATTTTCTATAAAAATGCAATTTCATGGAAAGTTTTTCTATAAAATTTCAATTTCCCGGAAAGTTTTTGTATAAAAATTGAATTTCCCGGAAAGTTTTTCTATAAAAATTGAATTTCCCGGAAAGTTTTTCTATAAAAATTAAATTTCCCGGAATGTTTTTCCATAAAAATTCAATTACCCGGAAAGTTTTTCTATAAAAATTCAATTTCCCGAAAAGTTTTTCTATAAAAATTCAATTTCCCGGAAAGTTTTTCTATAAAAATTCAATTTCACGGAAATTTTCTTTAAGAATTCAATTTCACGGAAATTTTCTATAAAAATTCAATTTCACGGAAATTTTCTATAAAATTTAAATTTCCCAGAAATTGTCTATAAAAATTCAATGGTCCAGATATTTTATATAAAAATTCTATGACACGCAAATATTTTTTAAAAAAATTTAATTTCCCGGAAATTTTTTAAAAAAATTCAATTTCCCAGAAATTTTCTAGAGAAATTCAATTTCCCGGAAATTTTTTCTATACAAAATAATTTTCCGGAAATTTTCTAGAAAAAATTAAATTTCCCGGAAATTTTCTATAAAAATTAAATTTCCCGGAAATTTTTTATAAAAATTTAATTTCCCGGAAATTTTCTATCAAAATTCAATTTCCCGGAAATTTTCTATAAAAATTCAATTTCCCGGGAATTTTCTATAAAAATTCAATTTCCCGGGAATTTTCGATAAAAATTCAATTTCTCGGGAATTTTCGATAAAAATTCAATTTCCCGGGAATTTTCTACAAAAATTCAATTTCCCGGAAATTTTCTATAAAAATGCAATTTCATGGAAAGTTTTTCTATAATATTTCAATTTCCCGGAAAGTTTTTGTATAAAAATTGAATTTCCCGGAAAGTTTTTCTATAAAAATTGAATTTCCCGCAAAGTTTTTCTATAAAAATTAAATTTCCCGGAATGTTTTTCCATAAAAATTCGATTTCCCGGAAAGTTTTTCTATAAAAATTCAATTTCCCGAAAAGTTTTTCTATAAAAATTCAATTTCCCGGAAAGTTTTTCTATAAAAATTCAATTTCACGGAAATTTTCTTTAAGAATTCAATTTCACGGAAATTTTCTATAAAAATTCAATTTCACGGAAATTTTCTATAAAATTTAAATTTGTCTATAAAAATTCAATGGTCCAGAAATTGTATATAAAAATTCAATGACACGCAAATATTCTTTAAAAAAATTTAATTTCCCGGAATTTTTTTTAAAAAAAATTCATTTTCCCCAAATTTTCTATAAAAATTAAATTTCCAGGAAATTTTCAATAAAAATTAATTTTCCGGAAATTAGCTATAAAAATTCAATTTCCCGGAAATTTGCTATTAAAATTCAATTTCCCAGAAATTTTCTATAAAAATTAAATTTTCCGGAAATTTCTTAGAAAAATTCAATTTCCCGGGAATTTTCGATAAAAATTCAATTTCCCGGAAATTTTCTATAAAATTTAAATTTCCCGGAAAGTTTTTCTATAAAATTTCAATTTCCCGGAAAGTTCTTCTATAAAATTTCAATTTCCCGGAAAGTTTTTCTATAAAATTTCAATTTCCCAGAAAGTTTTTCTATAAAATTTCAATCTCCCGGAAAGTTTTTCTATACAAATTAAATTTCCCGGAAAGTTTTTCTATAAAAATTCAATTTCCCGGAAAGTTTTTCTATAGAAATTCAATTTCACGGAAATGTTCTTTAAGAATTCAATTTCACGGAAATTTTCTAAAAATTAAATTTCACGGAAATTTTCTATAAAAATTAAATTTCAGGGAAATTTTCTATAAAAATTCAATGGTCCAGAAATTTTATATAAAAATTCAATGACACGCAAATATTCTTTAAAAAAATTTAATTTCCCGGAATTTTTTTTAAAAAAAATTCAATTTCCCCGAAATTTTCTATAAAAATTAAATTTCCCGGTAATTGTCAATAAAAATTTATTTTCCGGAAATTAGCTATAAAAATTCAATTTCCCGGAAATTTGCTATTTAAATTCAATTTCCCGGAAATTTTCTATAAAAATTAAATTTTCCGGAAATTTCTTAGAAAAATTCAATTTCCCGGAATTTTTTATAAAATTTCTGTTTGCCGGAAAGTTTCTATAAAAATGCAATTTCTCAAAAATTCAATTTTCTATAAAATTTAAATTTCCCAGAAATTTTCTATAAAAAATTAAAGGATATTTTTTTAGCCCTGGAATTATATACCAATATTAAGGGGACACAGTGGGACATATTCTTTTTTTTTGTCTATTTTAAAAATCACGGTTTGATTTTTAACCACTGTGCAACGTCAACATCATCATCAGCAGAAAAATCTGCAGCACTCTGCTCCTTTTTTGTCCTTTTGTCGACCTCATAACTAACGAAGGCAGCAGCCGGAGCATTACAAATTTCGCCCATAGAGAGCTGAAGAAAAAGAAAAATATGATGCCTTATTCTAGGAAAAATAACCTAATCGAGGCTTTGCCTCTTCTATATATTAAAGAAATTGATGAACATCACCATGATTTGCCATGAATGAAACCCGTCAAAATGGGCGGCAGGGGAAGGACGACTTCCTTTTCCTCAACTATAAAAAAGGACGAGACACTCACGCCTCCCCCACTAAAACCCTCTGGTTTAGTGTGGCAGAAAATTATTATGACTCTTGTTTTTTTCTTCCTTTTTTTGCTCGTAATAATATTTTTTTCTTTTATACCAGAACTGCTACTGTTGAAGTTTATGACTTCAATCATTTCACTATTTGCCATGAAATTTGTTTTATTTACACTGTAATCGAGAGAAGAGAAGACGGGAGAAAAAAAAACATGAAAAACGCTGTTATGTTGCAAAGAAAATACATTAAATCACATTTTCATATTTCCGTGATTTCTTGAAAGGACTTTCCCCGAGAAAAGCCTTCCCTCTTAACATCTTTGCCTTACTTCCGTTTTGTGTCTCGGGGAATTTTATGACCTCTTCTCCTTTTTTTATAGAGTTTAGTGATTTTCATTACACATTTTCATTTACTGTGGAATGTTGAAAATCAATACAACAATATTGAAGAACTTCTAACGATTGATTGAATTGTAAGTAGAAGTCTTTAAAATCAGGGGAGGGAATCGCTTGCACTCTTAGTTATGAAAGTAAAGCATTTTAATGTAACATTTTTTGAAAGCAAGAAAATGGAAACGATTTACGGGGAATGGAGAACGATTGGTCTTAAAAAGAAAGCCATAAAATCTGGTAACAAATTACTTTATTTATAAAAGTGTGCCAACTTCTAATTTATATTTTTAGGGGATGGGGGAAGAAAGACTGGGGAGATTTAAAGCAATAGAGTAAGGATTTTTTTAAGAAAGACCCTAAACATTTGCCCTTTGAAGCGTATGAGTAATTAAGATTTTTAATATGGAGGTACATGAGAGCGTATAACTAATAATAATTAAAGAAAATAAAGATTTTGGGCTTTAAACAAGTCATTATACAGTTGGAAAAATATTTGTTTTGAACAACAAGTTTATAAAACGTCTCTAAATGGTGGATGGTAAATTTGAAAAATATTTCTATTGAAGATTTTATGGGGTTTATAATTTGAAAAATAATTGTTGGGCTTTAACCAGAATATTTGATATATTTCTAACGCCATTGATAACCTTATCTGTAACCACTTACCCACCGAAGTGTATGAGTGATTATGTTTTTAATGTATAGGTACATCAGACCGTATAACTAATATTAATTAGAAAAAACGATACATTTTTGGCCTTAATGTTTACGTTTATACATAGAAAGACTCTAGATATTGAAAAGAGTGTTCCGTCATTATTTTTTTAAAAATATTTCTATTGAACAATTTTATTAGGTTTTAAATTTTAAAAAAAATTGTTTCGCGAATTCCACTTATTCACTACACTTTGGGTGTATTTAAAATATTTCAATTCGATACCTCCATTCTAAACTATGCTAAGTGCAAAAGGGTAGTTTTTCAGGAAAGGCGAACAAAGTTTGATGATTTATTTTAAATTTGTGTGGAATTCCTTTATAGCGCAAATCGAATGACCTGTACTCTTTTGTGAATAACATTTGATTGGGTTGACGGATAAACAACAAATTTTGACTGAATATAATTTGGAATATTTAGAAATAAAAATGCAATCTCCCTAAAACTATGCTAAGTCGACATAGCATGTTTTAGAATGGAGGTATCGAATTGTAACCTTATTTGTAACAATTTGGCCACCGAAGCGCATAAGTGATAATTATTTTTAATATAGAAGTGCATCAGAGCATATAATTAATATTAATTAAAAAAATACAGATTTTGAGCCTTAAACAAGTCTTTATACAATGATCATGATCCAGTATGTGTGCTTCCAATTTCGAATACATATTTATACACCGCCATGTATAAGATATTTGTTTCCATAACAATACAGAAACAAAATGATCTTGAATACGGGAGAATATCCTAGTTAGAATTTTAAAACGCCTGTAAATGATGGATGGAGAGATCCGTCTTAATATTTTTAAAAATATTTCTATTGATCATTTTATTGGGTTAATTATTTGAAAAATTATTTTTGTACTTTACAAAATTCCGTTATCCAGCATATTTTCGGTATATTAAAAACATTTCTGCACGCTTATGATAACCTGAATTATAAACATTTAGCCACTGAAACGAATGAGTGTTAATGATTTTTAATTAAAGAATATATCGATTTTAGGCCTTAATGTCTTTATACAATTAAAAGAAGAGATTTCTGCACATAAAGCTTGTAGAAAACCTCCAGATATTGGAAGCAGTGTTCCGTCATTATTTTTGCAAAAAGTATTTCTATTGAAAAATTTTATTGGGTTTAAATTAAAAAAAATATTGGTTTAACGACTTTCAGTTACTCAGTACACTTGGGAAATATTGAAAATATTTCTACCGCCAATGATAAACTTATTTGCCCATTGAAGCGTATGAGTGGTAACGATTTTTAATGCAGAGGTACTTGAGGGCGTATAACTAATATTAATTAAGGAAAACACTGTTTTTTGTCTTAAACAAGTCTTTATACAATTGGAAAAAATAGTTTGCACAATAATTTTGTTATTAATGCATGTAAATGGCGGATGGAGTGTTTCATCTTACTTTTTGAAAACGAATTTCTATTCAGAAATTTTATTGGGTTTAAGATTTGACAAATCATTTTTGGGTTTATAAGATGCAGTTCTCCAGTATACTTTTTGGTTATTTAATAAATTTCTAACGCCAACGAGTTAGCTGATTAAGTGTGATTTTTTAGATGTGAGCGTATAACAAATATAAATTAAATATTGATTTTTTTGTCTTTAAACAAGTTTCTATGCAATTATAGGAAATGAAAATAAGTATTCATTACCACCCATGGCTACCGAAGCGTATGAGTGATAATTGTTTTTAGTGGAAAGGTGATTTTAGAACCCAAACTTTTTTTATACAATAAAAACAAACATTTTTTTCTTTTGAAAAATTGAATAAGGATTTATATTAGAAAATGCTCACAGTTATTCAGCATACTTTCGCTATTTTAAATACACTTCCACCTCCAATGATAACCTTATTTGTAAACGTTCAGCCACTGAAGGGTATGAGTGATAAAGATTTTCAATGCAGGGGTACATCAGAGCGTATAACTAAATTAAATCAATAAGACAATGGTTTTGGGCTTTAACCGAGTTTTTATATAATTGAAAGAACTGTTTTTTGCGCAAAGGAACCCTCCAAATGCGGGATGGAGAGTTCCTTCCCACACCACACTGTGGTACAGGGTATTATAAGTTTGTTTCATGCCAGATGTTTGTTACACCTGAAAATAACACAGCTAGACCCACCTTAAAGTATACCGATCGACTCAGAATCACTAGCTGAGTCGATTTAAGCATGTCCGTCCGTCCGTCTGTCCTGTAAAGTTGTTCGTCGACCACAGGTCGCAATTTCACTCCGATCGTTCTGAAATTTTGCAGTTTAGAGTATTTCGCAGCTGTTAAGATCGCTATTGAATTTGGTTGAAATCGGTTCAGATTTAGATATAGCTCCCATATATATATTCCGTCCGATTTGGCCCTTTAGTCCTATAGAAGCTGTATTTTACATCCAATCGTTTTGAAATTTAGAATGGTAGAGTTTCTTGATCCATGAACCAACACTACCGAATTTGAAGAATATCGGTTAAGATTTAGCTATAGCTCCCATATATATGTTTCGTCCGATTTTGCTCTTTAGTCCTGTAGAAGCTGTATTTTACATCCAATCATTTTGAAATTTAGAGTGGTAGAGTTTCTTGATCCATGAACCAACATTGCCGAATTTGAAGAAAATCGGATAAGATTTAGCTATAGCTCCCATATATATGTTTCGTCCTATTTTGCTCTTTAGTCCTGTAGAAGCTGTATTTTACATCCAATCATTTTGAAATTTAGAATGGTAGAGTTTCTTGATCCATGAACCAGCACTACCGAATTTGAAGAAAATCGGTTAAGATTTAGCTATAGCTCCCATATATATGTTTCGTCCGATTTTGCTCTTTAGTCCTGTAGAAGCTGTATTTTACATCCAATCATTTCGAAATTTAGAATGGTAGAGTTTCTTGATCCATGAACCAACATTGCCGAATTTGAAGAAAATCGGTTAAGATTTAGCTATAGCTCCCATATATATGTTTCGTCCGATTTTGCTCTTTAGTCCTGTAGAAGCTGTATTTTACATCCAATCATTTCGAAATTTAGAATGGTAGAGTTTCTTGATCCATGAGCCAACACTACCGGATTTGAAGAAAATCGGTTAAGATTTAGCTATAGCTCACATATATATGTTTCGTCCGATTTGGACCTTTAGTTCTATAGAAGCTATATTTTGCATCCAATCGTATTGAAATTTACAATGGTAGAGTTTCTTGATCCATGAACCAACATTGCTGAATTTGAAGAAAATCGGTAAAGATTTAGCTATAGCTCCCATATATATGTTTCATCCGATTTGGCTCTTTAGACCCAATCGTTTTTATACCCTACACCACACTGTGGTACAGGGTATTATTTAAGTATAAAATGTCCCAAAAGTTAATTTATGTAAACAATTTATACATGAATTACAAAATTTATATATCAGAGTTATTCAATATTACGAGAGTGGTGTAGGGTACTATATAGTCCGCCCCCGTCCCAGCCCGACTTTAGCCTTTCCTTACTGGTTTGTACATAAATTTCTTTTTAAAAATGTTATTGGATTTAAAACAATCAAAAAAAATGTTTTGCTCAAAAAGTTTAGAGAACGCCTCTAAAGTTTTGAAAGTGTGTACCGGCCTCTTTTTCAAATATTTTTATTTTTAAAAATTTTGTTTGATTTGAAAAGAGTATACCTTTGCTAAATATTTTATTTAGTAACGCCTAAACGCCTAAAAAATTTAGCTCCAGAAGCATAAGAGCCACAAAAATTTACATTTAGGTGTACATCAGAGCGTATAACTACTAAAGGGTTTTCCAACCAGAGGTGTTATTTTGGTATTCAAGAAAAAATCCCTTTATTGAGATAAATGATCGGATGTTTATTTAACAATAAAGAGGAAGGTATGCCGTTAATAATGAAAAACAACATCAGCCAAATGGCCACCACGACCACGCTTACAGGACCATATTCTTTTCATGAAATTTTCCATAACCAAATCGCAAAGTGGCTGCCCTATGTCCTCGATAGCCTCACGAATTCTATCTTTGAGGTCTTGAATCAACGCTGGGCTGTTGGCGTAGACCTTATCTTTCACGTGGTCCCAAAGAAAGAAGTAGCAAGGTGTTAAATCACAAGATCTCGCTGGCAAATTGTGATCACATTTTCGAGAGATAACACGGTCCGGAAACTTTTCCCGTAACAGAGCAATGGTTTCGTTGCTTGAGTGCCACGTAGCGCCGTCTTTTTGAAAGTAAACGTTGTCCAGATCAATACCATCCAACTCCGACAATAAAAAAATCATTAATCATCTCTCGATAGCGCAATCCATTCATCGTAACTGTTGATCCAACCTCATTTTCGAAAAAGTAAGGTCCAACGACCCCGCAGTACCATAAACCGCAGGTGGAAATGAGCCTCATCAGTCAAGATGATTTTGTACGGTTCGTATCGTTTTTTGTTCGATCGTTTTGTATCGTTCGAAGATCGTGTATAGTACCATTTTTAGTAATGGCGTAGTTTCTACTTGTCAAATGTCAAAGAATAAAAGCTTCAAAAGTGACAGCTACCGATATACCGGGTGATTCAAAATAACACCTTTTGTTGGAAAACCCTGTATTAATTACAGCTAAAAATGTTTTTTGGACTCAAATTAGTCTTTATACAATTGTAAGATATTTAGTTTTGCAGAAAAAGTGTAAAAGACACTTCTAAATAGTGGATGAAGGGTTCCGTCTCACTTGTTATACCCTCACATTAGTGGAGAAGTTTATAAAGGGTGGTCCAAATCAATGTTTAATTTTAAAAATTTTCAAAAATCGTTTTTTTCGGCGTATTATTGATTTATGTGATAGAGAAAACATTCCCATTATTTCTGGATTACAATTTTATTCATATGGCTGGCTTTGCAGCAACTTCCCAGATATATTTTCCTTAGAAAAAGACGGTCTCGGAAAAAATTCTTTAGGAGATGGTAGACTTACAAAATTTCAGAAAAATACCACCTTTTGACAACTTTTCCTAAGGAAAAGGAGGTCTCTGACAACTTTTCCTAAGGAAAAGGTGGTCTCTAACAACTTATCCTAAGGAAAAGGTGGCCTCTGACAACTTTTCCTAAGGCAAAGGTGGTCTCTGACAACTTTTCCCAAGGAAAAGGTGGTTTCTGGTAACTTTTCCTAAGGAAAAGGTGGTCTCTGGCAACTTTTCCTAAGGAAAAGGTGGTCTCTGACAACTTTTCTTAAGGAAAAGTTGGTATCTGTCAACTTTTCCTAAGGAAAAAGTGGTCTCTGACAACTTTTCCTAAGGAAAAGGTGGCCTCTGACAACTTCTCCTAACAAAAAGGTGGCCTCTGACAACTTCTCCTAAGGAAAAGGTGGCCTCTGACAACTTTTCCTAAGGAAAAGGAGGTCTCTGATAACTTTTCCTAAGGAAAAGGTGGTCTCTATCAACTTTTCCTAAGGAAAAGGTGGCCTCTGACAACTTTTCCCAAGGAAAATGTGGTTTCTGGTAACTTTTCCTAAGGAAAATTTGATCTATGACAACTTTCCTAAGGAAAAGGTGGCCTCTGACAACTTTTGCTAAGGAAAAGGTGGCCTCTGACAACTTCTCCTAAGGAAAAGGTGGCCTCTAACAACTTTTCCTAAGTAAAAGGTGGCCTCTGACAACTTTTCCTAAGGAAAAGGTGGCCTCTGACAAATTTTCCTAAGGCAAAGGTGGTCTCTGACAACTTTTCCTAAGGCAAGCCACAGTCTCTACTTAAGACTGGATTTTCCTACATTTATTTAAGGAAATGTGGTAATTTGGGTACATTCGTTTAGAACAATTAAATATTGTGGAACCACTCCTTATTAAAGGGTATCCTTAGACAAACTTTTCTATTGTTTATTATTATTATGTGTCTCTGATTGCCTTTCCTGAGGAAAAGGTTGATCTTAGAAGAATTTTTATACCCTACACCACACTGTGGTACAGGGTATTATAACTTTGTGCATTTGTTTGTAACACCCAAAAGGAGAAGAAATAGACCCATCGTTTATTATACCGATCGACTTAGAATCACTTTCTGAGTCGATTTAGCTATGTCCGTCTGTCCGTCTGTCTGTCTGTCTGTCTGTCTGTCTGTCCGTCTGTCTGTCTGTCTGTCTGTCCGTCTGTGCATGTATTCTTGTAATCAAAGTACAGGTCGCAATTATGGTCCGATCTCGACGAAACTTTACACATATCTTTTTTTTGGCCCAAGGACGATCGCTATTGAATTTGGTTAAAATCGGTTCAGATTTAGATATAGCCCCCATATATATGTTAGCCCCGATTTGACATGTAAGCGCTGTAAAAACTTTATTTTATATCCGATCAGTATGAAATTCGGCAGGAAAAGGTTTCTTATTACATGAATGAACTCTGTTAAATTTGGAAGAAATCGGTTCAGATTTAGATATAGCCCCCATATATACATTACCCCCGATTTGACATATAAGCGCTGTAAAAATGTTATTTTATATCCGATCAGTGCGAAATTCGGCAAAGAGAGGTTTCTTATTACATGAAGGAATACTGCTAAATTCGGAGAAAATCGGTTCAGATTCAGATATAGCCCCCATATATATGTTACCCCCGATTTGACATGTAAGCGCTGTAAAAACTGTATTTTATATCCGATCAGTGCAAAATTTGACAGAAAGAGGTTTCTTATTACATGAAGGAATACTGCTAAATTCGGAGAATATCGGGTCAGATTTAGATATAGCCCCCATATATACGTTACCCCCGATTTGACTTGTAAGCGCTGTAAAAATGTAATTTTATATCCGATCAGTATGAAATTCGGCAGAAAGAGGTTTCTTATTATATGAATGAACACTCTTAAATTTGGAAGAAATCGGTTCAGATTTAGATATAGCCCCCATATATACGTTACCCCCGATTTGACATGTAGGCGATGTAGAGACTGTATTTTATATGCGATCAATATGAAATTCGACAGAAGGAGGTATTTTTACATGAATGAGTATTCAGGGAAGATCGGTTCAGATTTATGTTGATTGTTACTCCTGATTTGGTATCAAACCGCTATAGAAGTTGTATTTTACTTCCGATCATTAAAATTTTCCAGAAAGATGTTTCTCAATTTAGGAACGAATATTGCTTAATTTAGCGATTATCGTTTCAGAATTAGATAATATGTTTCTACCCATTTACCAATTATTCCAAATTATTATGGCAATGACCCTTATCGCATTGTTAGGGAGGTGTAGGGTATTATATAGTCGGCCCCGCCCGACTTTCTGCCTTTCCTTACTGGTTTTTTTAGGAAAAAGTGGCCTCTGATGAAGAGTTGTTAAAATAGCTATACACTTATTTATACATATACTAGCTGAGCCCGGTGCGCTTCGCTGTCCATGTCAAAATTCGCGCTGTAGAAACTGTATTTTATATCCGATCAGTACGAAATTCGGCAGAAAGAGGTTTGTTATTACATGAAGGAATACTGCCAAATTCGGAGAAAATCGGTTCAGATTTAGATATAGTCCCCATATATATGTTACCCCCGATTTGAAATTCAAGCGCTGTAGAAACTGTATTTTATATCCGATCAGTAAGAAATTCGGCAGAAAGAGGTTTCTTATTACATGAAGGAATGCCGCAAAATTCGGAGATAATCAGTTCAGATTTAGATATAGCCCCCATATATATATGTTACCCCCAATTTGACATGTAAGCGCTGTAGAGACTGTGTTTTATATCCGATCAGTACGAAATTCGACAGAAACAGGTTTCTATTTTACATGAATGAGTATTCTAGGAAAATCGATTCAGATTTATATATAACCTCCATATATATGTTCCTCCAGATTTGGTTACAAAGCGCTATAGAAGTTGTACTTTACTTCCGATCATTACAAAGTTCTCCAGAAAGATTTTTCTCAATTTAGGAACGAATATTGCTTAATTTTGCGATTATCGGTTCAAAATACATTTACCAATTATTCCAAATTATTATCGCAATGACCCTTATCGCATTGTTAGGGAGGTGTAGGGTATTATATAGTCGGCCCCGCCCGACTTTCTGCCTTTCCTTACTGGTATTAGTAATAAATTCACTGAATGAAAAATACCGAATTCAGTGGAAAGTCCAGAAAATAGAAATGTATACTTATAAAATTTCCAAATTCTTGTTTCATTGATATTGCATCACATTATCATATTGCGATTGTATTGGAGTGAGCAGCTGTAATTATCGCATACCGAGCATTTTTGTTCATGTATTTCCTATATAATACTTGCAAGATATATCAAAATATGGGCTGGGCCACGCCCACTGGTCCTATTCCGCCCATTTGAAAGCCAATCACGTAGACTGCTACCAGATACATATACGCAAAATTTCAACACTCTCGCTAACAAAATGAGCAAGATAATTCAATTTCAAAATTTGGCTTATATGGGCGGTGGCCCGCCCATTGGTCAGATCCCGCCAATTTTTGGACCAATCACGTGGACTGTCACCAGATACATATCTACAACATCTAGATAAAAAATTGTGCAAGTTATATCAATTTCAAAATTTGGCTTATAAGGGCGGGGCCACGCCCATTGGTCCGATCCCGCCCATTTTCTGACCAATTACGTAGAATGCCACCAGATACATATACACAACATTGCAGCACTCCCGATAGCAAATTGTGCAAGATATAAAAATTTCAAAATTTGGTCATTGTGGGCGGGGCCACGCCTATTGGTCCGAACCCGCCCATTTTTGGACCAATCACGTAGATCGGCAACGGATATATATACACAAAATTCCAGGTCGCTCGCTAACAAATTGTGCAAGATATCACATTTTTTAAATTTGGCTTATATGGGCGGTGCCACGCCCATTGGTTCGATCCCGCCCGTTTTTGGATCAATCACGTAGACTGCCACCGTTTACATATACACAAAATTCCAGCACTCTCGCTAACAAATTGTGCAAAATATCTCAATTTCAAAATTTGGCTTATATGGGCGGGGCCACGCCCATTGGTCCGATTCCGCCCATTTTTGGAAAATTCACATAATCTGCCATTAAATGCATACAAACAAAATTTCAGCACTATACCTATAATAGGAGCAGAAATATCGGATTTTTAACCTGCGATTTGTATGGGAGGTACCACGCCCCTTTGTCCAATTAATTTTTTTTTTTCTATATAAACCATCTCGTTAAAATTTAGAATCGAATAAAAAAAATCATCCAAATCGCTCCAGCCGTTCTGACGTGATGCCATTACACAGATGGACGTTTCATTTTTATATATATAGATAGATATATTTTCATTGGGTATGGCTAACTTTATTCGAAGTAATGATAAACTATAGCCCGAAGATTTCTTTCTGTTGTTATGCTTTTTTATTTACAAATTGTTAATAGTTTCCATAAATTAGCTCCAAAATTGACCACACGCTTTCAATAACCCCTATTCTTTTTGAGTTTTTTTTTCAATTTCATTCTCAAAATCGTACTTTGGACTAAGATGAAGTCCCCGTTATGAAATTAGGAATATTCTAATCTTTAGGTTTAAAATTTATGTTTACTAATTACCTGAATATCGCACAAAATTTCACATGATCCAAAATTGTATACACTCACCTGAAAGAAATAAAAGGAAATTTTATTAAAATATGTTATTATGTTAAGAATATATCCTGAATTTCTCGAGCCCAAGAACTACGTTATCCTAACCAAATTTTTAACCTAAAATGATGGTTTACTTGGCCGCTCAATAGTGTCTAATCTAAGATACTTCAAAAAACTTTTTATAATATTTATTTCTAGAAGATATTGCCCGAAACATTGGAGAAAAATTGTATATAATAAAATTTTTTAAATGAAGAATCGACTTTTCTGTTAAAGATTAAATGTTTAAGAGGGATTTAAGTCCGATACTATACAAGAGAGACTACAATTAATATTAAATTTGATATACACTGAAAATACTACTTCTCCATTATAATATCTATGGAATATTGGAGCGTATGAGTTTTAACAATTCATTCTGTACACCGGGATGTATAGTCTATATTAAATTAGACACAGTTTAATCCATACACCAGAGCGTATGATTTATAACAATGTATTCTATACACCGGAACGTATAAATATAAATATATAAAATGTATATGAGTAAGAGAAACACTGGAGTCTATGACCAAAATCCTAAAGGGGTAAAACACAACACTGGAGAGCAAGGCTATCCATTTAAATAAAAGGGGGAAATCAAATCAATTGATCGAATAAATTTCTATGGAACACTAGGGCGTATGAGTTATAACAATTTATTCTGTACACCGGGATGTCTAATCTATATATATAAAAATGGAAAAATGTTTGTATGTATGTATGTATGTGTTTTATAGACGCTTAAACCACTGGACCGATTTAAAAATTTTTTCTTTAGTTTGAAAGCTATTTTGTCTAAGATGGTTTTGGAAAAAAAAATTTTGCAAAAAGTGGGCGGCGCAAATGTGGGCGTGACAAATCGTTTGTTTTCAAAAATGGACGGGATCGGAAATCTAAATCTGGGGCAACGAAGTGGACCGGGTCCAGCTAGTTTATAATAAATTTTCTCTAACAGATAAAGGAGTATTTAACGCTACTAATCTTACTACAAGTCATTTAAAACAAAAATGTATACAAATTAGTTGAAAATCGTTTTCATAATATTGTAGTATCCTATCCTATTTGACAACATGAAATTTCTAGGAATTCAGAGAGCATTTTTTGAATGATTCCATTCCTTATGAAATCATGAGTTCAGCTACACATAGTACATATTTCATTCTAAAACCATTTGATCTCAAAATACTTTTTTCGAAAATCGCATCAACAGACAATATATTTCCTCATCCAAATGGGATTTTAAGATATTAACATGGATAAGATAGATAAATCAACCTCAGATCACTTATTTATACTGATAAAGTTAAGCCAAAAATCCGCTTCTTTCATTTTTTATTGAGATAAATATTATTGAAATATCCCCAGAAATAATATGGTTTTGCTGTGAAAAAATAAATATTAAGATTTAGAGATCAAAAAGCAATTTAGTCCGGTTGTAGCACAAATCTCTTTGTTATCGCTTATTTGCTTCCATAAAATATGCCGCGTGACAAAATGTGAAAAATACAATTTATCATATTTTTATTGGATGGGCTTTTGTTTGGCAATTCGCTTTTAAAAATCGATATATCATAATGTGTTTATAATATCCCATTATTACTTAGCTTTCAATTATTTTTTGGTATTTTGTGTTTGTTATTTATGTAAGCTCTCTGGGTAAGTACTCGTATCCAGGCGACATGTATTCATAATATCTTAGGGTGGAATGGAAATGAAATAATATGGAGATTCAGATGATTAGGTGTCAAGTGTTGAATTATTTTATTGGAGGAAAATTATTGGAAAAATTTTATATTTAGAAAAGTTTGTCTTGTTTTTTTAATTAAAATTTCAATCAAAGGGAATTCAAATCAGTGGAGCGTAAGAATAATAACAATTGATACCTAGTGGTACACCGATGCGTATAATTATTATAAATTTCAATATATTAATTTAAATTGAAGATTTTTATTAGAGGAAAAATATTGGAAAAAATAATGTATAGAAAAGTCTTTTTGGGAATCGTTTCTCGGATATTTGTCTTGTTTTTTAATATACCGAAATAATGAAGTATTAAATTTAGAGAGATATTTCAGATCATTAAATAAAAAAACACCGGAATGTTTGAATGATAACAAAGGATAGACAGCGGGACTAAGGAGCGTATAATTAATGCAAATTTCAATCAAAGGGAATTCAAATCAGTGGAGCGTATGAATAATAAAAATTGATATCTAGTTGTACACAGATGCGTATAATTATTATAAATTTCAATATATTAAATTAAATTGAAGATTTTTATTTGAGGAAAAATATTGGAAAAAATAATGTATAGAAAAGTCTTTTTGGGAATCGTTTCTGGAATATTTGTCTGGTTTTTTAATATACCGAAATAATGAAGTATTAAATTTAGAGAGATATTTCAGATCATTAAATAAAAAAACACCAAAATGTTTGGATGATATCAAAGGATAGACAGCGGGACTACGGAGCGTATAATTAATGTAAATTTCAATCAAAGGGCATTCAAATCAGTGGAGCGTATGAATAATAGCAATTGATACCTAGTGGTACACCGATGCGTATAATTATTATAAATTTCAATATATTAAATTAAATTGAAGATTTTTATTGGAGGAAAATTATTGGAAAAATTTTATGTTTAGAAAAGATTTTTTTTTAATCGTTTTCTGGGATATTTGTCTTCTTTTTTAATATACCGAAATAATGAAGTATTAAATTTAGAGAGATATTTCAGATCATTAAATAAAAAAACACCGAAATGTTTGAATGATATCAAAGGATAGACAGCGGGACTACGGAGCGTATAATTAATGTAAATTTCAATCAAAGGAAATTCAAATCAGTGGAGCGTATGAATAATAACAATTGATATCTAGTGGTACACCGATGCGTATAATTATTATAAATTTCAATATATTAAATTAAATTGACGATTTTTAATGGAGGAAAATTATTGGAATGAAAAAAAGTTTTTTTTGGAATCGTTTTCTCGGATATACCGAAATAATGAAGTATTAAATTTAGAGAGATATTTCAGATCATTAAATAAAAAAACACCGGAATGTTTGAATGATAACAAAGGATACGTAACGTATAATTAATGTAAATTTCAATCAAACGGAATTCGTATCAGTGGAGCGTATGAATAATAACAATTGATATCTAGTGGTACACCGATGCGTATAATTATTATAAATTTCAATATATTAAATTGACGATTTTTATTGGAGGAAAATTATTGGAAAAATTTTATATTTAGAAAAGTTTTTTTTTGGAATCGTTTTCTGGGATATTTGTCTTGTTTTTTAATATACCGAAATAATGAAGTATTCAACTTAGAGAGATATTTCAGATCATTGAATAAAAAACACCGGAATTTTTGAATGATAACAAAGGATAGACAGCGGGACTACAGAGCTTATAATTAATGTAAATTTCAATCAAACGGAATTCAAATCAGTGGAGCATATGAATAATAAAAACTGGCATCTAGTGTTACACCGATGCGTATAATTATTATAAATCATAACGAATTATTATTTCACTAGTCAATTCCATATTTTTTGTAGTTTTAATAAAATTTTTTTAATAAATCCTTTTTTTACCCAAAACCACAATGTTTGCCAAATAGAAAATATTTTCATAAATAATGTAATATTTTATTTTTTTCCGGCACATTCTAATGTACACGTGTTTGCTTTTGTGCTTGCCATACATATAATATAAGTATAATGTTTAAATGTTGATTTTTATTTGCTTCCGGTCCTTCGGTGGTCGGTGTCGTTGTCATTTTAAATAGGCCGTCATTCACAAGGATATCAGGCTTTAACACTTAAACAAAAAGTGTGTCAGTGTTTATGCAAACAACAATACAAATGCATAAGTACTCGTATATGCAGACAAATATTCACAGGCATACATATACAAATGTGTATAGTACCAGTTAGTCGTATACAACAAATTTATTGACATTTTTTTCCTGGAAAAACCTCTTGGCTATATTCTGTTCTTTCCTTCCATTAAATGAATAAAAACGCTAAACGTACACATACGTACGTTTATGTTTTTTTCTATTTATGTATTTATATAAAAGTATACATGGTTTTATGATAATGTAATTGTCATCAAATGTCTGTTGTTGTCACGGTCGCGTACACGTGAATTTGTGTATATGTATATGTAACTAAATTGTATGCGTGCTCGTATTTTTATGTAACAATATTTGTATTTTATTTTCATAAATAATATTATATGTAGACAGCACGATGTCATATAATTATTATTATTATTATAAAACAATAATCGAGACTACAACTGAAAGTCATTAGAAACGTAAGCTTAAGCTATTAATGGGCATTTGAACACGGTGACGTATGATAGATAATAATTTTGCGTAAGCTGATACACCAGAGCGTATGATAGATAATGATTTTGTGAATTAGGCTATACTGTGGCTTATGAATGACAATCAAATTGGAGACTGAGAACATCAGAGTATATTATTAATAATTAGAAAATTAAGCTGAAAAAATGTATGTATATTTGAACACGGTGACGTATGATATATAATGATTATGCGTATTGGTACACTGTGACGTATGAATGACAATCAAATTAGAGGCAGAGGACTCATGGAGCTTATGCTGACTATTAAATTTAATATATTTGTGGTAGCCAGAATCGTCGACGTGAGGTGAAGCTATTATGGGTATTTGAACACGGTGACGTATGATATATGATGATTTTGCGAAATGCAATACCATGCGACGTATGATATAGACTAATTTTGAGCTTTATAATACATTGTGGCGTATGAATGATAAAGAAATTAGAAACTGAGAGACCAGAGAATATTATAAATATTAAGAAACTAAAGCTGAAGCAATTAATAGATTAATTTATTTTATATGAAATACAATACAAAGCAAATTTATATTCTAATTTTACGGTCCAGATTTTGCAGCGACAGACCAGAGCCTCTGGTGGGAATTGAACCTACAACCCCCAAACTCATAGGCAAGCACGCTACCAACTCACATACTGGGGCGCTCCTATTAATAGATATTTGAACATAGTGACGTATGATAGATAATGTATAATAATTTTTGGTTATGCGATACACTGTATCATACGCCACGGTATATTACATAACGATTTTATGCATTAGGGTACATTGTGGCGTATGAATAACAATTAAATGAGAGACAAAGGAACACAGGAGCGTATGAATAATATAAAATTGAACAATTTGTTTGATCTAAAATCAGCATTTGTTCGAAAATCAAAAATAGTTCTTAAGATATTACTTAAATTTTCCCCACTTAATCAATGCTATGTTAAAATGGATAAAGGACACATACATACATAAATGTTATAGTAAAATCATTCTTTAATTGGATCACAAAGCCCAGCGGTAATTTGCTAAATTTCCGTTCAATCACCAAATACATAATTGAAAGCTATTTCACTATTTTCCTCACCTGAAATAACACCGCAAAGTACATAAAATTACGCTAAAGGCTGTTTGCTTAACTAATTGTATAATAACTATGCAACTAAATGCACAACATTGACACAAGCAATAGGTAATCAATAGCCCGCCTATTTTGAGAAAAAAAGTATATATATATAAATTTCCACAAAATGTGCATAAATCATCAGACTCATTGTCAGGCATAATTTTAATTGTGCATATTTGAACACCAAAGCGTATGAATGATAAATATATGAAACAATGCCAAACAATGGAGCGAATGAGTGATAACAATTCGGCGAAGCCATACAAAACCATATGACGTATAATTAATATTAAATTAGGTAAATGAGTGAGTTTGCAAAGCCAAACAAAGCCTCATGGAAATGAAAAGCCAGGTATCACATTTCATGTGTTATTTCATATGATTTAAATTAATGTTCCTCCCAAAATATATATGTATGTGATAACCCAAAACCGAAATAGATGAGATGTGACTATTCATGTCCGGGTTTGTTTGGCTATTGTTTGCTGCTTTCCAAAAAAAAATCATCTGCCATTGTAACTTCTAGTTGATTGTCCTCCCGCAAAATCCATTGAATATTTTCCAGGGATTATTTGGATTTCATGGCTGACCAAAGGGTCAATGGTTTGTAATTTTTCTCGCCCCCCAAACCAAATACGTGCTGGAGAATTGTCAAAGTCAATGGCATAGAAATTTGGGGCAGGGAGGGCGTAGCATGGAATGTGTTCCGTATTTGTTCTGTACAACTTTACAAATCAATAATTTAAGGCAACGCTCGCTCACATCTGCAATAGGAAAAACCCTTACGCACATTCGTGTTCTTCGTTTCCTGGAAACACCCTCCCAACACAAAAGTGCGGAAACGTGTTTGAAAGTTTGTTAAAAGGTTTTCGTCGTTACCAATAAATGTTACGAAAGGGATAAAGAATTGAAGAATGAATTGTTATCGAAAGGTGACTTTAATAAAATTGTCAAATTTTTCAAAAACCACACAAAAGGATTGAGAATGTCAGGAAATTTAAAAGCAAATGTTTACATGTAGGGACATGTTTATTGATAAATGCTTTTTTTCTCAACCAGAAATACTTAAATTGGAAAATTTACAAAAATTTTAAAATTAAATTTAAAGCATTCGTTTTAAGCATAAAATGTAAATGAATAGTTAAAAAAATTAATAAAAATATTTAAAAAGAAGTGATTTAAGATAGTGCACTGACACTTAAATTCTTAGCCACTTTTCTTTTCAAAATTCGTACCTCTAGGGACACCGTAGTGCAAAATAAGTTAAAAAAGTGGGTAAAAGGAAGACAAAAGAGTAAAATATTGGGGGTCCTAACCATTTCGACGGCCCGCAATTGAATTTTTATGCACATTTTATTGGAATTGATATTTTTTTTAATAATTTATTGAAATTGTTTTTCTCTAAAAAATTACGTTGGAATTGCATTTTTTACGAAATTTCGTAGAAATTAATTTTTATATATACAAAACGTGCCAAGGGGGCCCCACCCTTTCAACCGCCCGTATTTAAATTTGTATGCAAATTTTATTGAAATTTAATTTTTTTTAGATAATTCATGGAAATTGGTTTTCTCTAAAAAATTACGTTGGAACTGCATTTTTTTATAAAGTTTCGTAGAAATGAATTTTTATGTATACAAAATGTCACCATAATTAATATTTTTACAAAAAATCTTTATTTGTTTTTTAGAAACTTTTTTCAAATTTGCGTTTTTCTAGAAAATTTTTTATCTCTGTATTTTTCTAAAAAATCTTGTTCAAATAAATTTTTTCTTAAAAAATTTCGTTAAATTTCATTTTTTTATCGTAGAAATTGCAATCTGCAAAATTTTGTTGAAATTGATTTTTCTAGTAAAATTTCTGTAGAAAATTTTGTTCAAATTGGATTTGTCCACAAAATTTCTTGAAGTTAAATTTATTATTGAAATTTCAAAGGTCGTTGAGCGGATTTAGGGCAACTAAAGGGATTAATGATCAATTATTCGTTTAAAGGACAATAGATGACCTCTGATAAAGGTCAATGAAGTACATTTTCTGGACAAAATTCAATTTCGAAGAAATCTTAAAGAAAAATCCGATTTTAACTAAATTTTCTAGAAAAATAAAATTTTGTAGAAAATTGGAATTTTTTTATGCCGAATTTTAATTTTGTTATAATTTTATAAAAAAAATGAAATTTTCAATAAATAATTATTTTTGAAAGAAAGAAATTATTTTCAAAAAATTTTATGTTGACGAAATTTTCAAGCAAAATACGCAGTTGGAGAAATTGTATAAAAAATTATATTTTCAACGATTTTTTTAGAAAAATTAAATTTTGACATTTTTTAAAAATACCACTTTTGACAAAATTTGCTATAAAAATTCGATTTTTATTAAATTTTTTATAAAAAATAAATTTTGCTTAAATTTTCTATAAAAAAAACGAAATTTTTAATAAAAATGTATTTTCAAAACAAATAAAATTTGCCCTAATTTTCTACAAAAGTGCAATACATATTTAGCGGTTTTTTATACCCTACACCACACTGTGGTACAGGGTATTATGACTTTGTGCATTTGTTTGTAACACCCAAAAGGAGAAGAGATAGAACCATTGTTTACCATTGTATTCCGATCGACTTGTAATCACTTTCTGAGTCGATTTATTTATGTCCGTCTGTCTGTCCGTCTGTCTGTCCGTCTGTCTGTCCGTCTGTAGACGTATTCTTGTAATCAAAGTACAGGTCGCAATTATGGTCCGATCTCAATGAAACTTCGCACATATCTTTTTTTAGGCCCAAGGACGATCCCTATTGAATTTGGTTAAAATCGGTTCAGATTTACATATAGCTCCCATATATATGTACCTCCGATTTGGCATATATGCACTGTATAAGCAACATTTTGTAACCGATTTGTACAAAAATGGACAGAGAGTAGTCTCGTGATACACTTAGATACAATACAAAATTTGGGGGAAATCGGTTCAGATTTATATATAGCCCCCATATATATGTTGCACCCGATTTGATATGTAAGCGCTGTAGAAACTGTATTTTATATCCAATCAGTACGAAATTCGGCAGAAAGAGGTTTCTTATTTCATGAAGGAATACTGCCAAATTCGGAGAAAATCGGTTCAGATTTAGATATAGCCCCCATATATATGTTACCCCCGATCTGAAATCCAATAGCTGTAGAACCTGTATTTTATATCCGATCACAGCGAAATTCGGCAGAAAGAGGTTTCTTATTACACGAAGGAATACTGCCAAATTTGGAGAAAATCGGTTCAGATTTAGATATAGCCCCCATATATATGTTAGCACCGATTTGACATTCAAGCGCTGTAGAGACTGTATTTTATATCCGATCAGTACGAAATTCGACAGAAAGAGGTTTCTATTTTACATGAATGAGTATTCAGGGAAAATCGATTCAGATTTATATATAAGCTCCATATATATGTTCCTCCTGATTTGGTTACAAAGCGCTATAGAAGTTGTACTTTACTTCCGATCATTACAAAATTCTCCAGAAAGATGTTTCTCAATTTAGGAACGAATATTGCTTAATTTAGCGATTATCGGTTCAAAATTAGATATATCCGCATATATATGTTCTTACCCATTTACCAATTATTCCAAATTATTATCGCAATAACCCTTATCGCATTGTTAGGGAGGTGTAGGGTATTATATAGTCGGCCCCGCCCGACTTTCTGCCTTTCCTTACTGGTTTTTTTTTGAAAAAATTCGATTTTAACGAATTTCTTTTTAAATACCAATTTCTCTAAAAAAATTACGTTGGAATTACATTTCTCTTTCAAATTTCTTTGAAATTAAATTTTTCTAGAAAATTTAATGAAACTTGAAATTTTATATAAAATTTCATCATACTTAAATTTTTCCAAAAAAAATTCTTGAAAACATTATTAGAAAATTTCTTCGAATTAGCATTTTTACAGGAAAATCTTTCAACTTTGTATTTTTCTAAAAAAAAGTTGCTGCAGTCAAATTTTGTAAAAAAATGTCTTTTTTTTTTGAAAATTTCGTCGAAATTACTTTGCTGAATAATTTTGTTGAAATTGATTTTTCTAGTTTAATCGTTGATTTGCATTTCTCTAGAAAATGTTGTTCCAATAGCGTTTCTCTACAAAATTTGTTAAAATTACATTTATTGTTGAAATTGAAGGGATTAAAGATCGATGATTCGTTTATGGGACGATGACTCCTCATTAAAGATCGTTGACTTTACTAAAGGCCAATGAATTAAATTTTCTGGAAAAATTCGATTTCGAAGAAATTTTAAAGAAAATCGTATTTTAAATAAGTTTTCTAGAAAAATTAAAATTCGAAGAATTCCATGAATTTTTTTAGAAAATGTTAATTTTTATATAATATTATGTATTTTGGGCCAAATTTTCTAGAAAAATGCAAATTTTAAGAAATTTTATAAAACAAAGCAATTTTGAAGAAATATGAAATTTCAACGAAATATTTTAAAGGAATTATATTTTCATAAATTTTTTTTTTTAAATAAAGGTTTTGGCAAAGTTTTCTATGAAAATTCGATTTGCATCAATTTAAAAATAAAACTGCAAAAAAAAAAAATGTAAAAAAATATTTTCACCAAAATTCAATTTCAAAGAAATTATAAAGAAATATCAGATATTAACAAAATGCACTTTTAAGGATTTTTTTTTAGAAAACTTGAATTTTGACATAGTTTCAACAAAACAAGGAAGTTCTCAATAAAAATTGTTTTTCTATATTAAAATTTCTATTTCAAAAATATAAATTTTGACAACATTTTTTATAAAAATTCGATTTCAATTAAATTTATTATAAAAAATTAATTTTGCAGAACTTTTTAAAAAAAATGACACGTCCACCAAGATACGAAATTTTCAATTAATATGTTCGCAATAATTTAAAAAATAAAATTTTGACGAAATTTTCTAAAAAAAAAAATTAGCTAAAACTTTTTTTAATTAAGCACCGATTTTCTAAAAAAAGGTCGCATTTTGTTCATAACTGATCACACTTTACGATAACCTAATAAAAATAATATAATTACTTTTATTTAAAAATTATAACAATTTTCTCAAAAAATAGGTTTTTTAAAAATATCTTTGAAGATATTGGCGAAACCACTGAACGGATGATAAAGTTATGTGATAAGAAGTTTAAAGCTACCTAACTTTGTATTCTTTAAAGTTATCGCGAACCAATTCAGGTAAGTAGTTCTCGACTTATGGTACAATATGTGGTTCAACCTCTCTATTTTTGCGGTTAATCGCGAGAACTAGAATCAATTAAATGAAACCCCCTTTTAGGCTGGGAACTGTATTATCCCATATATCCAAATCGACTGCGGAAAATAAGTTTTTAAAATTATTAGTTTTAAAGTACGATTGTGGCCAGTTACAATGACACTAATGACACTTGAAATCGGACAACGCGTTATTAAGTTATTCTCTGATGAATTCGGGTTCCTTTAAGAAAAAATAGAGAAGATACCAACTTTGGGACGCTGTAAAACAAGAACCATAGCGAATTTTGGCTGCATATAGACATCATAGAAATTGTACACATTAGAAGATTACATGTACAAGTTAAAAAGTGGGTCGACTGCCGTTTGAATTATCCATAACTTTTTTACGGTACCCTAAACTGAAAATAAATAAAGGATTGGGCTTAAATAGTTTAAAATAAAATTTGCCTTTTTCTAATATTGTTCCTCATTTTGTATATTATAATCTATGTGTGCTTATATTTAGCCTTAGTTTTTTTTACCAAAATGTTAATGATAGACTTTGCTTATTTTATTTATAAAGAAAATATCTTAAAAATGTAGAGTATTTCACTCACGCCTTGACTTCCTTTAATTTCTAGTAGTAGTAGTATCCTTTATAGACAGACGAACTTAAGAAATTTGTGGCATGTCATTGACGCGTTTAATTCAATGTTCATCGTTGACTTTTGTCGAAACCTATCATTTGAGAGCAGCAAACCAATAACAACTCACACACATCCACACAAAGAGAATAAAAGTATTAACAACAACAAAAAGTAGGCCATAAATTTCCGGCGTGTAATTTAATTTGACATAAACATGGTGTATTTATGTACCCAAGTATTTCTCCGAGTGTGTGTGTGTGTGTGCGGTTCAGTTAAGTTCATGTTAATAATGTTAACACATACAGAGGACAAGCAACACTGGCAGAACACAAAGGAAACGGAAACCAGCCTTTAGGCATAATAAATATGACTGTACGAGTGAGTGAAAGAGTGAGTGTGCTATTGTTGGTGTGAAACATATTTACTTCTGTCTGTGTGTTGGTGTGTGTGTGTTAAGCAACAACCACGTATATCACAATTATTAAAATGTGTGATAATAAACATGAATTAAACCCGTAGAAGAAAAAAACCACACCGGCGCCAAACAAGAACATCCATTATGTGTTGCCACGCATTCATATCAACGCTTTCATGTTAATCACTTAAATTGGAGTCCTTTGAATGAAGTGAGCAAAATTCTGTTCGATTTCATTAAATTTTCAAACTTTCAACGACAGTTGAAGGCAATAATTAAATTTTCCACAAACACGTAGAGGGAATCTCGGCCGATTCACACTTAAGTACTTTTAAGTGACACTTCAAAAGAGCACTTGGGTTGCCAAACGATTGCCATAGACACATTTTTTAGAGGTCCTCCCCCATGAATTCTCCTTCCTTCTATTCTTGCAATGAAATGCCGAGATTTTATTTGCCATATCATCTGTGATTCGCTTAAGTAAAAGGCCATAAATCATTTCATTATTAAAACTTTGTAAAACGTGTTTAAAATTCGTAATTATACGTTTATTTTGGATAATTCAAATAATCGTTGCAAGAGCTTGACTAAGCTAAGCAAAGGAAGGACCATGGAGAAAGATATCTCTGAAAATTAAATGGCTTTGAGAAACAATTATGTGCGATTTGAGAATCCGGGAGGGTTTCTTTGGCCATTTCTAGATTTCTTCCAAGGTTGCCAGGACAATGGATGAGCGAGAGAGAGTAGGCGGAGTAGCAGTTTTATGTTCAATTTTACAATCATAAATTAAGCGCCATTTGTTTTTGATTTGTATTAAAGGCTCTTTTTTATCACCATGGTTGGTAATTATCTTTTTGTGTGAAAGGTTTCTATGGTTTCTTGACGATTTATTTCAGTTAATAAGATGTTTGCCAGAGAGAGAGAGAGAGGGAGAGAAAGAATGTCCTAGTAGTTATGAATATAAATTAGCAATCAAAAATGTTATGGCTTGAACAGATGGGGGAAGGAGAAGGATGTAGTTGTAGTTGCTTATCCGTTCTTTAAGGGTCGTATTAGTGATATTAATTAACAACTAAGATTAATCATAAATCAGAGAATTTGAGAGGAATCAAAGAGGTTATGTAAAAGAAATGACAGAACTTTAGAAAGATAGAGGACGAATAGTTAGTTGTAAATGTATAGCTGGCCGTATACTTAATATTAATTAGCAATTGATATTAATCATACGTCATAGAGTCCCTAAAAATATATAAATTTCTATATTGTTATAGTAAAGAACGACAACAGGATGATATAATTTTAAAAAATCCAGTAGCAAGAGAAGATGGAGAATAGAGGTTGCAGAGGTCGTATAAGTGATATTAATAAAGCTATACATATAACTATACAATGGACGTATGACTGATATTAATGGGAATAACTAAATCACTCATAATTCAAAGTAGTAATATCATATACAATATACACAAAAGGTTTTGGGAATAAGTGAAGTTCAATATTCGAGTTGATTTTCAAGTGACCCGAACTTTAGAAAGATATAGGACGAACTTTATAGTTAACTGGTCGTATACTTGATATTAATTAGAAGTTTATATTAATCATAAAATGGATGCCTTAGATTTTTACTAGAGACGGGCAACAATATGATACAAAAATATAAAAACTACTGATAAGAAAAGGAGGAGGAATATTGAGGTTGAAGCTCACATAGACAGAGGTCGTATAATTGATATTAATAAAGCAATAGAACTGAACAATGGACATATAACTAATATAAATTGGTCATTAATATTAAAGATGTAATTTAAGAAATATCGTATAGACAGCTGTAAATGGATTGGTGGTCGTATAGTTGATATCAATTTAGAAAATGATATTAATCATATGTCGTAGAATCCCTAAATATAAGATGAATATATTATTTTAGTAAAGATGGGCAACGATATGATACAAACTTTAAAAAAATAGCAGTAGCAAAAGCATAATTGAGGTTGCAGAAGTCGTATAAATAATATTAATAAAGCCACATAACTAACCAATGGACGTATAACTGTAATCGTAAGTAAAAGTATTAATATTATGCTTATATACAATTTACACAAAAGGTACAAATTTTGTGACGATGAGGTAAAGCTCAATATTCGATTTGATTTTCGAGTGACCAGAACTTTAGAAAGATGGAGGACGAATTAATAGGTAGGTCGTATACTTGATATTAATTAGAAATTTATATAAATCAAAAAATGGATGCTTTAGTTTTTTAGTAGAGACGGGCAACAAAAATATAAAAACTGCTAATAGAAAGAGGAGGAGGAATATTGAGGTTGAACCTCACTGAGACAGTGGTCGTATAAGTGATATTAAAAAAACGATATAACTGACCAATGGACGTATAACTAATATTAATTGGAAATTTTCAAGAGGAAATTTAAGAATTGAATTAAAGAAATATTCTTCAGTTAGCTGTAAATGGATAGATGGTCGTATACTTTATATTAAATAGAAATTGATTTTTATCATATGTCATATAGTCCCCAAAAGCTAAAAAGGATATATGATTTTTAATAAAGAAGGGCAAGAATATGGTGCAAACTTAAAAAAATCCAGTAGCGCGAAGAGAAGGAGAATTGACGTTGCAGACGTATAACTGATATTAATGGACGTATAACTGATATTAATAGGAACAAATAGTAACCGTAAGTAAAAGTATTAATATTATACTTATACGAGTATACAATTTACACAAAAGGTAAAAATTTTGTGATGGGATTTGTGGGTGGGATTTAAAATGTTCAGACCAGAAAGGAACTATTATTTCTCATATAGACACAGGACTTGCCAATGAGTCGTATAACTGATACTAATTAGGAAAATTTTATTAATCATTATCAAAATATCAAAAGTTATTAGTCATATATATTACTGGACACTGGGTCGTATAACCGATACTACTTAGGAAATCAATTCTAATCAAAAGTCAATGTATATATCGAGAGCTTATATTCAAAACCCTCTATCTTCAATTTTTGCAAAAATGGGATTTTTATGTTTAAATATTCGGTAAAATAAGGCGCATCTATGGTACTAATTTGGAAGTAAAAAAACAAAAATTGAGATTTTATGGTCATTTTTGTAATTTCTCTATCTTACACACTTATTTTTTCTGAATGCAATACCCTCTATCTCTTCATATAATTTGGGACTATTTTTTTCTTCTAAAAGATGGTTCTTTGGTGAAAAGAGTATGCTAAACCCGAATTTGGTTAAATTTTTTAGTCGAAGCTTTAGTTTTCACATTATGACTATTTTTATATCTAACCTGTGATTCCACAAGAATACCATTTTCTATGACAATTTGAAAATGGATTCAAAAATGAACACCAAGAAATAGATAATACTTAAATAAAAAATGAATCATTATTATTTATTATTTTTATTATAATATGTATAATATATATGTATATTAAAAAAATTTGTGGAATTCATAAATAATCTATCTTTTTTTATACATGAAGAATTTTTGAATAGCAATACCCTCTATGTTCCATAAAATGGCTCGTGGTGCAAATATTAAAAAAAATATTATTTAGTAGTTCACGTAGTTAGGTGTAATAAACATTGTAGAACAAACAATTTTAATTTTCTTTAAAATTAGGGATATAAACGGTTTTTTGGCTCTACTGAACAATTGTGTTTTATAAGATAGAGGATATTGAATATAAACTGTCGATATAAACAATTATGAATTTGAGTTTCCACTAGTTCGTATAACTGATATCAATTACAAAATCTATATAAATCATATGTCAACTACAGGGTGGCGCAGAATGAGCTATATGGTTTGAATTCTTGATAACTTTTTTAATTATTATTCTTTCTCTGTTTTTTCAGCATTTTTCATTTTAAAAAAAATATAATAATCGCATAAATAAAAAAGTTATAACTTATTGTATAATTAATTTTATTTCTTTACATTTTCAACTTCCAATATAGATGTGGGACGTATGTATGCGTGATGTTAGGAAAACCACTAGGTCGTATAACTGATGCTAATTAAAAAAAAATCTATCTAAATCGCAAGCCAAAAGGCCCAATAATGAAAAATTTGATAAATCTATATTAATCATAAGCCAAAAGACCAGCAGTTACGATTTATATAGATTATATCAACAGTCATGACAAATACAAATACATATAATAATCGTATATAAATGAAGCATAATCGCGAATAACGTTGTAAACGACAAAATTAAAATGGTCAAAAATTCGTATCAAACGTTTTAAAAGTAGGAGACACTTTCAAAATTTTCCTTTTTTCACTCTTTATAGACATAGCTGCATTAAAAATCTATTTTATAAAAAAATGTTTCTTATAAATTTTACGTATTTAACCCATAAGGATTGAAAGAAATATCAACTTTTTTTACTTCTCTCAGCTACTGCTCGAAAAATTAAAAAAATGGTCGAATGATTTTAGTGGAATCAAAAAATTACGTAGGTTTCCTTCTGACTAAATAAATATTTAAAGCAAATTGGGACATTTTAGACATAAGTATGGTAAAAATCTCAAAACAATTCGCATGGGACATATATGTCCCAGTGGTCGGCAAAGGGTTAATTAATTACAAATTATTTTTGTTCACATGGCGTAATGGCGCTTACAACGTTATTTGCGATTATGCTTCAAATATATACTTATATATGATATCGTATAAGTAATATCAATAAAGCCACAAAAATTTCAACTAGGTCGTATAATTGATAAGGGTGTGGGCGGTTGTGTCGGGAGTTTTGAGAGAAATACATCCTAGAGTGTCTCCGTTCTTTTGTTCTTTGACATGGAACTCCTATTCCGAAGCTTTCTATACTAAAATTGTGTTCGAATTTTCTAACATCTTTGTTTACCCAGCAAACTTTGAGGCTAAATATCTGGAAAACGCGATATCACAGAAAAACGGCTAATCCCAGTCGAATTACGATATATTTAAAAAACCATTGGTTTGCCATAAAAGTGTATTGTGGGGATCTATATCTATATCTATCTTTTTGTCGAAAATATCACCCAAAAAATTCATTGATTTCAACGACTTTTGATAAATCATTATTTTTTTGTGGGTGATTTTCAGGGGTAAGGAGTGTTTTGGGAAAAATTCTTCCTGAAGTGTCTCCTTCCTTTCGCTCTTTGACATGGAGCTTCTATTCCGAAGATTTATATACTAAAATTATTCCTGAATTTACTAACCCTTCCTTTACCCAGCAAACTTTGTGGATAAATGGTATGCAAATTTAAGTAGAAAGTAAAATATTCAAGTTGCTTCTGCTGAAGTCGTAGAGTGGTAATACAATTAATAAATTTGAGTCATTAGAATCTCCATTTAAGAGACTGTGCAGTAGTATTTACAATAGTCTTGTCAATATGACAAGAGGAGGAATATTCTGGTTACTCCTCATAGAAACAGAGGTCGTAAAAGTGATAGTAATAAAGATTGATAAAGATACATTGGGGCGTATAAATAATATCAATTATAAAATCTAAGTTGATCAAAGTATCAAAAACTGTCACAGACATTTCGAGCCTAAACCGCAAAACGACGAAGCACCACTCAAAAAAATTTAGAGGAGAAGTTTTTTTTGCGATAATTTTTGTTTTAAAGCTATATAATGCATACATCTGTTTCTATAACTGTGAAATTTAGTATAACGGTACATTTTACATCAACAACTTTCCGACACATGATGCCATTTGTCATAAGTAAAGGATGTTCCTTAAAAAATTTAAAATAAATCATGGTGACCCTTGTGTGTTTTTGGCGGTTAGGGATCGATTTGATAGCTCTTTTAAAGGAAAAAAGAAATACAGAGAAAAGATATAGGAGACTATAATCGGACAAAGGTTGTACACTTGATATTATTTAATATTCATATTAATCATACGTACTAGAATCCGATAGAATGAACTGTATATAGCATGCAATGAACTACATAGTGTCTGCTAGTCTTGTGACCAGAGGTCGTATAAGTGTCATTTATTAAGCCCACTGGTCGTATAATTGATGAAAACTTGAACTAATCATTCGTTATGGAGTTCACAAAGATCACATTGATTAATTATGGTAGCAACAACAGACAATTAACATGACATCTAATTAAACAGAATAATGCGGTTACTTCTCATTTAGACAGAGGTCGCATAGGTGATATTAATTAGAAAATCAATATTACAAAGACGCAAATTAATCTACAAGGGTTAATCAAAATGAAGAAAAATAATATTGCAGTCAAAGTCAAGGTGAAATAATATTAAGCTTGATATCCTTTTAGTCAGAGGTCGTATAAATTACATTACTAAAGTCAAGTTCTTCGAAAGTCTTACAAAGTTCAAGGCAATAGTTTTAATGATATCCAGAAGGAGTAGAAAAAAATCCAAATTATAAACAACTTTAACAACATTAATCAAAGAAAATAATATGCCACCATTTTCAAAAAATTTTGGAAGGTGAAAAAAGTAGCAATACTGAAATTTCTACCCCTGAGGCCAGACGTCATGCAAGTGATACCAATTAGGCCAAATAACTGAACAATGTTCGTAAAAGGCAAAATTGTTTAATTAGTTAATGAGTTTCATTAGATTCATTATAAAGTCCAGACATTTAAATGATAAAACGAACAACAAAATTACAACTCTTTATCATATCGACAGAGGTAATTTAAGTGATATTAATAAAGTGAATCTAATACTAAAAGTTTCCAGACAGAGTCATTAGGATTTTCCACACATTAGGTGTTCAGGATAAGTGGGAAAGTCAGGACAGTTAATTAGAAAAATCAATATTTAACAAACGCAAATAAATCTACAAAGGTTGCTCAAAACGAAGAAAAATAATATTGCAGTCAAAGTCAAGGAGGAATAATAATACGCTTGATATCCTTTAAGTCAAAAGTCTTGCAAAGTTCAAGGCAATAGTGTTAATGATGTCCAGAAGAAGTAGAATAAATCCAAAATATTAACAACATTTATCAAAGTAAATAATAACTCTGAGCATAATTAAAGAGAATTTTTGGAAGGTGAAAAAGGAACAATACTATCCCTAATAAGCCAAATAACTGAACATTGTTCGAAAAAGTCATATTTTATTAATTAGTTAATGAGTTTCATGAGTTTAACTATAAAGTCCAGACATTTAGATAATAGCACGAACAACAAAATTACAACTCTTTGTCATATCGACAGAGGTAATTTAAGTGATATTAATAAAGTGAATCTAATACTTAAAGTTTCCAGACAGAGTCATTAGGATTTTACACACATTGAGTGTTCCGGCTAAGTAGGAATGACAGGACATTCTTTCAAGAAGTGGTTTTTGTAACAAATCAATGATAAAAATTAAAAAATGAGAATATTTAAAGGTAAAAAAATAATTGAAATGTATTCTCCAGTGACCAGATATATTATTATGTTAAATTTTTTTTAAATCATATTAATTCTTATTTCTCACTGTATTTCTAGTCTTTAATTATTTATTTTCTTTTTTAAACATTTACAAATACTTGCATTCTTTAAAAGTATTTAAAAGTGAATAATCATCGAAATGTATTCTCAAGTGACCAGATATATTATTATGTAAAATTAAGTTCATAACATATTATTTCTTATTGCTTGCTGTACTCTTCACATGTCTTTAATTACACTGTACAACAATTTCAAACTTTTTTCAAAATAACAGGGTTCTGTCAATGGATTCTGGTAGAGAAGACCAAAAAAATATATACGTGTATCGGCGTTTTGAAAGATCACATCGGAATTTTATTTTAGGGGGGGTTAAAGTTTTCCGCCCTTTGCTTGTTCGTGCAGAATATCGGTATATAAAACTATGTGTTCTGTTCATCTGAGGTGTGAGGTATCTTCAGCAACTTTGTAGCAAATGTTAAGGCCTATATTTTTGTGGAATATATTAACCCTCTAGCTTCCCCGCATAACGGTGATTTTTGCCTATGTTTTAAGAAATCGTAAAAAACTCCCCTAAAAATGGGTGGGGCGGGGTTGAAATGTTCTACAAAAATGTCGGCCATAAAATTTTACTATATGTGTCAGAACACACCAAAGCCCAAAACTTAACACAAACTCCAAAAAAAACGCCCAAATTTAAGATAACCTGTTAAGGGTTAATTTGTTATTCCTCGCATATGTAGGTTCTCCCAGCTCTGAAGAGAAGGTTGTTATTCAACAACTACCAAGAGTACTTTTGGTCTTCTTCATTATTTCTGTCGTTATATTTTTGTCACTCAAAATTACCATAACGGAACTTTTGAGTGGCACGTTACTTATGAACGTTAACGTTTGACATCGTGGGTCAGCCAGTTAATCTTTTTATTTTTTTACAATATTCTACAAGGGATTTTTTAAGAATAATAATGACTGACTGTTTGGGAAAACTTGACTGGTTTTGCTACGTCTGTGGCAAGCATAACCTTATGGAACATAGGGTTTCATTTTTTACGAGCAAAGTGTAGGAAATATATTAAATTTATTTTGAACTGGAAGTTTTCCAGATGAGCCATGGGTGCCAAAACATACGTATATGCCGAAATTGCTATATCGGTTTGATGCTGTGGTCTAACGTTAATACAAGTTTTGATTTATATTTGATTATACATATGTAATCATATTATACATACATTATACGTACATATATATAGTAGTATTTTGATTTTCAGTTTTCAACTGAAACTGATGAGCATGGCGAACGGATCCGTCTCTTATAACAGATTTATGTTGGACATTGTTTCATAATGGCGTCGAATTGCCAAGAGTGAAAAGAAAAGTGAATTAAAAATAAATGAACTTATGTATTTAATAAGTATTTCTCCTTGTATATGCGTTATTAATAGATTTTTTGGTTATAGTCCTGAAGTATAATTTAATATAAAATAAATAGTATTTAATTGTAAAATAAAATCATTATTTTGTTTTGCATCTCTCACATCAACCCCGAAAAATCCAATTTTTAAAAACCTTTTCTGTACTAACACTATATAATATCTAAATAAACCCCTAACAGGCAATCTTGAATTTGGCCGTTTTTGTTGTGTTTGTGTTAAGTTTTTGGCTTTGGTGTGTTCTGACATGTATAGTAAAATTTTATGGCCATCATTTTTGTAGAACATTTCAACCCCGCCCCATCCATTTTTAGGGGAGTTTTTTACGATTTGTTAAAATATAGGCAAAAATCACCGTTATGGGGGGAAGCTAGAGAGTTAATATATTCCACAAAAATATAGGCCTCAACATTTGCTACAAAGTTGCTGAAGATACCCTACACCTCAGATGAACAGAACACATAGTTTTATATACCGATATTCTGCACGAACTAGCAAAGGGGGGAAAACTTTAACCCCCCCTAAAATAAAATTCCGATGTGATCTTTCAAAACGCCGATATACGTATATATTTTTTTGGTCTCCTCTACCATAATCCATTGACAGAACCCTGTTATTTTTTTTTGTGTTGTACTGTGTTATTTATTTTACAAATACTTGCATTCTTGCACTGTTTTGTAGAACTGGTGTATGTAAAACTAACGCCTTAATACAAATACTAACTATACATAGATATATTTACTACACTTCTTACAGTTTTATCTTTGTTCTTACTTTTGAAACTAAGCTACAGCAATTATTGCAAGCATGCCATAGAGTTTGTAAATTGTATGGTAAACTTTAGTTTTGGCACTTTCTTGTTGGAGTAAAAGTTTTACAAATATTATTATTTCTAGTATAGTATTTATAGTTTTGTAAATAACAAGGATAAATACAAAGTTACAATGTAAATATGAATCATACATATATAGATATCACATGACATAGCTAGAAATTTAAAAATGAAAGCAAAAATGTTACTATTTAAATACCTTCCGCATGTTTAAATAGTAATTTTTTTTCTAAAAATAGTTATTCATACTCCATGACGTGTAAGAGTGATTAATAACTGTGACAATAGATTGATGTCAACGTTCAATTAAGATCATGATCAAACTTAACAACATTAATTTAAAATAAATATCAATTATACGACCTCTGGGTCACTTACTTTATCGAGTTTGTCTTAATTTATATAACACATACGACGTTCAAGCATATTCCGTTCGAATCAAATTGTTACCGGATATTGTCCACATAGGAGTAAAAAGAATAAATATATATATATGTATATACATATTTCCAAATTATATTTATCCTTAAGAGCTTCGTAGCGTATGATTCATATTAATTTATAGTTAATAACAACTATACGCACACTAATCCAAACTATGACAAATCTATGTCTAATCTTGAATAATTAGTCGTAGTCAGGGAAACTTGCAAATATTCCGTCATATCATTAGCAGTAGAAAATACTTGATTTAGCATTCTCTACTTTAGTGTAGAAATTGAAAGTTATATTCTTCGAATAGTGCCAAATTGCCTTCCTTATCAAATTTAATTAATTATACACCCCGGTGTTTAGATAGATATAAAGGGATAGTCAGTCATACGTTGCAGTGTACCACTGTGAGCACAATAATTATCAATCATACGCGCCATATATGACACATTGGCTTTACATGAGCGTGATTAGACCAATAATAACCTACGCCTCTGTAGTGTGATGGACATCAATGGACAAAAAGTACAACGTAATATCATTGCAAAAAGTGCAACGTATGTGCTGTCTAGGCATAAGCGGAGCAATTAGAACCGCACCAACAAGAGCGTTGGAGACTATACTGCACATCCAACCAATAGATATCCGTATAAAGTATGAGGCAGCCCTCACAGCAAGACGTCTAGAAGTGATGGGTGAATGGCTAAATCGAGACCACAAGTCGTACCATCAGAAGATATTACAATCACTGGTCGGTCATATTCAAACAACGGAAATCTCCGACCGCATTCCTGAAGTGCGGCTTACAGCTACCTGTGAATCGTTCGTGCCAGACAGACGTTCCTGGGAAAACGGAACACTAGCTCATGCGCCAGTGGGAACCAGCTGCTACACTGATGGGTCCAGGCTAGGAGGAAGGCCGGGTCTGGGACTTTTTATTGATGAACCAGAAGTCGAACTTTACTTCCGCCTCCCAGACCATAACACAGTATTTCAAGCAGAAGTTCGAGCAATCACGGAGTGTGTTAACTGGCTCAGTAATACCACAAAGCCTAAATATGCCAACATATTCACAAATAGCCAAATGACGATCAAAGCAATAACATCGGAAAAGGTCAAATCCAGAACAATGTTAGACTGTAAAAGAACGATAAATAATTACTCAGTCCATGGTCAACTGCGTATTTTCTGGGTACCGGGACACAACGGAGTGATTGGAAATAAACGAGCAAACAGCTTGGCTTCAAAGGGCAGAGAACTTCGAGTAACAAACTTGGAAAATTGGAAACCTTTCGAAGCCACGAAGGATGAGTTGAAGCACTGGGCAGTGATGGCTCACAAAACTGTGTGGAATAGAGCAACTGCAAAGATTCTGTGGGGTGACCCAAATGAGAAGAAAACCAGTAATTTTCTGAAACTAAACAAGATCTAGATTAGTAAGATGATAAGTGTTTTAACGGGACACTCAAGCTTACAGGCACATCTTCATCGCATAGGACTAGCAGAAAACGACGAGTGCAGGGCATGTAGGGAAAACATCGAAACGATGGAACATTTTCAAATCATAAATAAGGAGAGCACAACAGGCCGAACCACTGGCTTAAGTGTATGTCCATGGACATGAGACGTTTTAAACGTCTCCTCTATTCAACCTAACCTAACCTACGCGCCAGTGTTCAAAATTAAATCTATAACTGAAAAACTGGTAACTTGGATGAATAGTGAAAATAGAGAAATAGGTTCAATTAGAGACGGCATTAAGATCGGCAATGAAGATTCTTATATACCCTCCAGTCTCTATGGCGCTAAGAAGTCAAATTGGACATATATATGGGAGCTATATTAAAAAATTTACCGATATTGCCCATTTACAATCTCAAGTTATCTACAGCTATAGGAAGTATATATACCAAATGTTATTCATTTAGCTCAATTATTGCAGATTGTAACGTGGTGGTTGCAACAGACGGATGAACGACCATATCTAAATCGTCTTAGAATTTTACAACGATTAAGAATATATATACTTTGTGGGGTCCCTTATCAATATTTCGATGTGTTGCATATGGAGTAACAAAATGAATATATGTTGGAGGGTATAATAATACTTGGTATCTTAATTGAAAGGGGTATACAAATCAGAATCTCTAGTTGCATAGCCAAAAATTACCCAATATGTATATAATTACTCATACGCTCCAATGTATCAACCTGAGATAATTATTATTAATTATACGTTCCAGTACCCGAATTATCAAAATTTTATTTGTAAACCAAAATTTACGTTACAATGTTCAAATAAATAAATTTAAAATTATGGCTAAAACTTGGTTCTTCGAGGATACCAATAGTAATATATTGTTTTATATTATATATTATGGGTCCACTTTGTAAAGGGTATAATACTGTCCTTGCCTGTATATTTTTATATGTACAATTTGCGTAATATCCTTCCCCGTTTCAGAATAAACTGTAATTTAAAAATTGAACAAATCAGGGATATACAGGGTGGCTGATATGTATTGTAACCAACTTCAGGTTGCTATCATTTCTAAACCGCTAGTCTGATAGCTGACAGATTTATTTCAGTGACAGTTCATTTTATTGTTTACAAGCTTACAAAAGCATTTTGATCTTCAGATTCAGAAAAAAAGTTATTTGTGATGGAATTCAAGCGTGATAGTGTGATTGCTTTATATTTGGGTGGAAAATGTGAATAAATCTTTTGTTTCTCGTACCATTGCTCGTTACCGTGATACTGGCAGTGTTGCATCGCGTCCAAAAAGTGGAAGTTCCAAAAAGTGCAAGAGCTCACCGATGCACAAAAAAAAGTTAGACTGGAAAGAGCCAATGAGTTGCTTCGCTTGCACGAAAGTGGCCAGTTACCGAATTTGGTTTTCTCCGATGAGAAGCCATTCCAAATTGAGCAGTTTGTGAACAAACAAAATGATCGGGTTTACTTGCCAAAGAGGTCAGCTGAAAATTTACACCTTCGATTGGCCACCAGAACTCAAGCGCCGCCGATGGTAATGGTGTGGGCCGCCGTAACGGCCGATGGTCGCTCTCCGCTCGTATTCATCGACCATGGGGTCAAACTAAATGCCGAATATTATCGGGAAAATGTCCTAAAGACAGTATTGAAGCCCTGGGCAGACAAATATTTCCGCCGCAGACAATGGACATTCCAACAGGGCTCAGCACGCGTCAACCAAAAATGGCTTAAAAAGGAGGTTCCTCGCTTCATTTCTACCGCACAATGGCCACCAAGATCTCCGGATCTCAATCCGTTGGACTTTTGCGCCTGGGGCATTTTAGAGAGTAAGGTTCACACTAAAAAATACTAAAGTATCGATCATCTCAAGACGGCGCTTCGCCGGGAATGGGCCAAAATACCGCAGAACCACTTTCGTACAGCGTTTGATGGCCTTGTCGGCGGTTTGAAGGCCATAATTCGTGCCAAAGGTTGCCAATTCGAACAAATCTAAACTGTTTCTAAAATTTTATGTTATTTCCGACATTTTTTGCTTTTGAACAATAAAATTTCAAAAAAAAAATTTAAAAATATAGCGCATTACTTTGTTGCATTACATATCAGCCACCCTGTATATACTTTGTGGGGTCCTTTATCAATATTTCGATGTGTTGCAAATGGAGTAACAAAATGAATATATGTTGGAGGGTATAAAAATATACTTGGTATCTTAATTAAAAGGGGTATACAAATCAGAATCTCTAGTTGTATATTTTTCGTTTGATAAATGTTGACGATTTGTACTATATTTGAGGAAAAAATGTTATGTTGGATTATCTGTGAATTCCACAGAATTTGTGTAATATTCTTTCCCGTTTCGGAAGAAACAGTAACTTCAAAATTGAACTAATCAGGGATATATATTTACAGAATACTACACAGTACACACCTGATTTTGGGACTCAATTCTGAGAATTGAACGTGAACGTAGCCCAAAAAAAACAAGAACTTCTGCAACATTCGTTTAGTCAAATTAGCTCAATTAACAATTTAATTGGCATATGATTTTTTATTGTTCAAGGTGGATTTTTTTGCTATTTTCAAGGCTCTGGATGAACTTCTTTCGGGTAGGTTTGTTCCGCATCTTTTCCTATTGAATATCTACAACTTCAGACACAAAAGAGATATTCCGTACGGTATACCGAGAAAATATATAGAAAAAGTGCTAAAAATCCACCTTGAACAAAAAATGCAATGCCATTAAATTATTAATTGAGACAACTTGAGCTGCAAAATGCTGTACTGTATTATTATAAAAAATTCTGGAAGGGTAGCTTGAGGTAAAATCACAAGTCACAGGTAGGTAAAGTTGTAAAATCTCAATCACATCACTTCTCAATTTCAAAAACTACAAATAATTGAACATTTCTTTCGTTTCCACAACAGACCCAAATTTAAGTGAATTATACGCCCCATTGGATCGTAGAATACAAACATAACGCCCATCATACGCTCCAGTGTAGCACGTTGAGAAAAATCATCATCAGTCATACGCACCAGTGTTCAAATGTTGGCAGTTAAAATTATAACTGAAATTTTTTGTATCTCTGATTAACATTAAATAACTTAAACTAATAAAACTAATACGAGTATATAATAAAAATTTCCACAACTTCTTTCATAAAATTTTCCCAAAAACTTTTATTATAGGGCATTTGGGTAAAGGTAACTTCGGGAAGAGCTTTTATTAATAGTAGTGATTTGTCAGACCGTTTTATTGAATATAATCCAAGATTTATGACAATTGTGCTGGTATAGCTATTGTCTTCAACATGTTTTCATGTTCGTTATAAAAATATAATATAATTCTTATTAATTCTCTGTTCATAAATTTTTGGTATCTGATGAATATGCTCCATATCTGGAACACATTTGCCGACGAAATTATGCGATACAAAATGAAAATTCTACAGAATTTTTTAGTTTTGGGGAAACCGAATATAGTTTTGAATTAATTCTTAATACCTTTTTAGATCTGTATTACATCAAGCATGTTTGATTTAAGACTTAATGAAGAGTTGAGAATAATAGTTTAATTGTTATAAGGACTATGTTAATGGACGTACAACTTTTCCAGGAACTTTTTATATCACATCGAGAAAAAATCAGTATAATTTCATTGCTCAAATGATCAAAGCTAAAATTATTATTGAGAACTTTGATCTTTGATTGACACAAATTAAATTTAATTGTCAAAAATCTAAAAAAAAATTTTGGTCCCAACTTAATAATGCTTTTTGGAAAATACAACACAGGGTACAGCTCAAATTAGTAGTCGTGCCCAGGGAAAGCTGTAAATATCCAAATCTACTTGATTTTCATTTCCCTATTTTAGTCTAAAAATAGAAAATTAGATAAAGGATGTAGTTAAAATTTATAACTTATACACCAAAAGTGTTTCGCTTCTTATAAAATTATAGTCATTCATACGCTCCAGTGTACCATAACAAGAAACATATTTATCAGTCATACGCTCCATCGTACCAATTTGGTTAAAATCTTTATCAATTACACGCACCACTGTTCTAATGTTCAATATCAAAACTATGGCGGAAAATGTGCTTTGGGCAATTATTAAAATTTAAAAATATATATATTAAATACTAAGACTATAATGAAATAAAATCTCCTAACTTAAGTCCGTTTTGTAGAGAATTGTCTCGAAATTTCTAGTCTGAATGGGAAACAACAAACGTAATGGCAACAAACTTTAGTTTTGCCTGATCACCTTATTTTGGAACAGAATCTCTTGTTCTTCTGTTCCAAATAATGTTCTGTTCCATTATTCCATTATAATAATCAAATATAATGTTCTGTTCCATATAATAATTAGGACGGCTAAGCTGTTATCTGGTCAAGTAATGTTTCCCGAAATGATCCCTTTACATGTATCAATACGTAAAACTTTTTCAGGAACTTTTAGTATCACACTGACTCATATTGAGAAAAATCATTATCAATTCAGTGCTCAGATGATCAAAGTTAAAATTATAACTAAGAGTTTTGATCTTTGTTTAACACTAAATAAATTTAATTATGTAAAAAACTATGTATAATAACAATATCGCTCTCAACTTCACAAAGCCTTTCGGAAATTATAATTTTTGGGTACAGTTCGAATTAGTAGTGGTGGTCAGGGAAAGCTGCAAATTTTCAATGAAATCATTAGCATTAGAAAATACTTGATTTTTCTTTCAGAAATTGATTATTTTAATTTTTTATTAATTATACGCCCCCAGGTGTTTCGCTACTTATAGAGTGAAAGCTATTTATACGCCCCAGTGTAATATTTTAAAGAAATTAATAATAGTTATACGCTCTAATGTACCACTCTCAGCAAAAATCATTACCACTGTTCAAATGCTCAAAATTAAAGCCATGACGGAAAAACTTGTGCTTTGTGAAATTATTAAAAATAAATAAGTTCTATTAACTACTGAGACTATAATAAAAATATATTTCCTAACTTAAGTCTGTTGTGTAGAGAATTGTCTCGAAATTTCTAGTCTGAATGGGAAACAACAAACGTAATGGCAACAAACTTTAGTTTTGCCTGATCACCTTATTTTGGAACAGAATCTCCTTTTCTATGAATTACGACAGCTAAGCTGTTATCTGGTCAAATCTAATGACTCTTAACTTGTTTCCCGAAATGATCCCTTTACATTTATCAATATTCAGTGACATTCAAAAACTATGCCTCCATCATAGCTCCCAAAAACCTACCTCCGTCTCAGAACGTAAAACTTTTTCAGGAACTTTTAGTATCACACTGACTCGTATTGAGAAAAATCATTATCAATTCAGTGCTCAGATGATCAAAGTTAAAATTATAACTAAAAATGTTGATCTTTGTAAAACACTAAATCAATTTTATTATGTAAAAAAACTATGTACGAGTGTAGTAACAATATCGCTCTCAACTTCACAAAGCCTTTCGGAAATTATAATTTAGGGTACAGTTCGAATTAGAAGTGGTGGTCAGGGAAAGCTGCAAATTTTCAATTAAATCATTAGCATTAGAAAATACTTGATTTTCCTTTCAGAAATTGTTTATTTTAAATTTTTATTAATTATACGCCCCCAGGTGTTTCGCTACATATAGAGTGAAATTTATACGCTCCAGTGTACTATTTTAAGAGAAATTAATAATTGTTATACGCTCTAGTGTACCACCTTCAGCTAAAATCATTACCACTGTTCAAATGCTCAAAATTAAAGCCATGACGGGAAAAAAATGTGTTTTGCGAAATTATTAAAAATAAATAAGTTCTATTAACTACTGAGACTATAATAAAAATATATTTCCGAACTTAAGTCCGTTGTGTAGCGAATTTTCTCGAAATTTCTTGTCTGAATGGGAAACAACAAACGTAATGGCAACAAACTTTAGTTTTGCCTGATCATCTTATTTTGGAACAGAATCTCCTTTTCTATGGATTATATTTGATTAGGATAGCTAAGCTTTTAACTGGTCATATCTAATGCCTCTTTAACTTGTATCCCGAAATGTCCCCTTTACATTTATCAATATTCAGTGGCATTCAAAAACTTGTTCATACATCGTAGCTCCCAAAAATCCACCTCCGTCCCAGAACGTAAAACATTTCCAGGAACTTTTTATAGCACATTGGGAAAAACCATTATCAATCCGGTGCTCAAATCTTCAAAGTAAAAATTTTTCAGAATGTCGACTTAGTTCGGTGAAATATAGGTTTCCTTAGTAATTCTTGCTAAATATAATGTACTACTTCCATAACTATTTCAAGCTGATTTATGTTAAATCCATACAATATTGCTATTGAATTTTGAAGATGATAGAGAGGTGTCTATCGAAACTGCAGTCAATTCAACCAAGCAATTAAAACTCGCTACCATTTTTTTGTATTTATTTCTATTAAATTTTTGCAATAGACAGAATGTAGCTGAAACATATGGTCTCAGACCAAAGTCAATTCTGACTGAATAGTAAAAGTTATTATAGAAAATTTTGATCTTTGGTTAACACTCAATATATTTAATTGTGTGGAAAATATGACATTGTTCCCAACTTAATACAGCTTTACGGATAATATAACTGAGGTTACAGATCAAATTAGATGTTGTAGTCAAGGAAAGCTGTAAATTTTTAATCAATTCATCAGCATTATCAATACTGGATTTTCAATTCAGAAATTTATTATTTAAAAATTTTTATTAAATATACGTCCTTATGAGTTTCGCTACTTACAGAGTGCTAGTCAATCATACGCTCCAGCGTACTATTTTACGATAAATTATTAACAGTCATACGCTCCAGTGTACCATCTTCACCTAAATCATTATCAATTATACGCACCACTGTTCAAATGCTCAAAATTAAAATATATAATGACGGGAAAATTTGTGCTTTGGTCGGATAGTAGACAGAAATAAGTTCAATTAACAACAAAACTGTAATAAAAAACCAGTAAGAAAAGGCAGAAAGTCGGGCGGGGCCGACTATATAATACCCTACACCTCCCTAACAATGCAATAAGGGTTATTGCGATAATAATTTGAAATAATTGGTAAATGAGTAAGAACATATATATGCGGATATATCTAATTTTGAACCGATAATCGCTAAATTAAGCAATATTCGTTCCTAAATTGAGAAACATCTTTCTGGAGAATTTTGTAATGATCGAAAGTAAAGTACAACTTCTATAGCGCTTTGTAACCAAATCAGGAGGAACATATATATGGAGCTTATATATAAATCTGAATCGATTTTCCCTGAATACTCATTCATGTAAAATAGAAACCTCTTTCTGTCGAATTTCGTACTGATCGGATATAAAATACAGTCTCTACAGCGCTTGAATGTCAAATCGGTGCCAACATATATATGGGGGCTATATCTAAATCTGAATCGTTTTTCTCCAAATTTGGCAGTATTCCTTCGTGTAATAAGAAACCTCTTTCTGCCGAATTTCGCTGCGATCGGATATAAAATACAGTTTCTACAGCTATTGAATGTCAAATCGGTGCTAACATATATATGGGGGCTATATCTAAATCTGAACCGATTTTCTCCGAATTTGGCAGTATTCCTTCGTGTAATAAGAAACCTCTTTCTGCCGAATTTCGCTGTGATCGGATATAAAATACAGTTTCTACAGCTATTGAATTTCAAATCGGGGGTAACATATATATGGGGGCTATATCTAAATCTGAACCGATTTTCTCCGAATTTGGCAGTATTCCTTCCTGTAATAAGAAACCTCTTTCTGCCGAATTTCGTACTGATTGGATATAAAATACAGTTTCTACAGCGCTTACATGTCAAATCGGGTGCAACATATATATGGGGGCTATATATAAATCTGAACCGATTTCCCCCAAATTTTGTATTGTATCTAAGTGTATCACGAGACTACTCTCTGTCAATTTTTGTACAAATCGGTTACAAAATGTTGCTTATACAGTGCATATATGCCAAATCGGAGGTACATATATGTGGAGGTACATATATGTGGGAGCTATATGTAAATCTGAACCGATTTTAACCAAATTCAATAGGGATCGTCCTTGGGCCTAAAAAAATATATGTGCAAAGTTTCGTTGAGATCGGACCATAATTGCGACCTGTACTTTGATTACAAGAATATGTCTACAGACAGACAGACAGACGGACAGACAGACAGACGGACATAGCTAAATCAACTCAGAAAGTGATTACAAGTCGATGGGTATAATAAACAATGGGTCTATCTCTTCTCCTTTTGTGTGTTACAAACAAATGCACAAAGTCATAATACCCTGTACCACAGTGTGGTGTATGGTATAAATATTTCCTAACTTAAATCCATTGTGGGGCGACTTCTATCGAAATTTCTTTTCTGAGCGAAGAAAACTAAACATAATGGAAATCAAATTTAGTTTTGCCTGACCGCCTTATTGGCATATAATCTCGTTTTCTATGGATTATATTCGATTATGATAGCTAAGTTTCTACCTGGTCGAATCTAATGCCTCTTTAACTTGTTTCCCGAAATGTCTCCTTTCCATTTATTACTATTCTATGACATTCAAAAACTTTGCCTCCAGCAGAACTCCCCAGAAAACCACCCCACTCCCTCTGTGAACAGCAAAACTTTTCCTTCAACTTTTTATAGTTTTATCGATCGAAGAAACCCCCCAAAAATTAGTTTGTTGTTCGTTTCTATGTAGTTCCTGGTAATTGTTCTGTGGGTTTGCTTTCATTATTTATTTAGTTAACATAGAATGATATTTGTAAATATAAATTATTCAATAACTTAACTATACAAATAGTACGAGTACAAAACAAAAAATTGTCATTTCTGTTTGTTTTTGTTTAACATAAATAGAGAAAATATTGCTACAATATAAACATGTTTTCCGTTAGAGAAAATGTTGCTACAATTTACACATGTTTCCTCCCCTCGTTGCTTTTCATATCCTTAGAGTCCTTTCGTTGCAAGTATATTGCTTGGCTTGGTTCTAATGATGATTCACGTTAAAATAATGAGAGAAATTCTTTTCCTGTGGCATAATATTTGCATTAGTAGTTAAATTCTAGATGTTTTATGTTTGTGTGGATGTGTGCCCCCCTTCTCTCTCCCTCTCTCATTTATATTCACATTAACTGCAGTGGTTTTTAGCGGAAACGGAAACCACTATTCCACACATTCTCTTTAGTTAGTTTCTATTGTTGCGATTGAGTTGCATTTGCTTTTGCTTTAGCTTTCTCTTTTCTCGTTGTTGTTGTTGTGATTAGAGGAGAGAAACTTATTAAAAATTTAATTACTTCAAATGTTAATTGCAATTAACTAGATTACATTATTTTACATTCACTTTTTCTATTTTCTTTTCTCTCAGTGTGTAGCTGTGTTTGCTCTTCTTTTTTAGGTTTGCTTTGGAATTCTTTGTTTTAGCTTTCTCGATGTGTGTGTGTGTACATTGGTCACTAATGGAATTTACTTAGAAATTGTTTGAGCGTGTGTAAGGTTTCATTAAATATAATTTTAATTGTGGTCATGGCACACAATTTGTTTATTTTCATGTCAGATAAACATGTATCTGCGTTCCCATAAAAACGACAAGACAGAGTACATAAATTCATTAATTTACTATCGGAATAAATGAGAAACCTGAAAAGTCGATTTATAGTACAATTATCCCCGAAACGCCAAGATTAGAAGGGTCTTCAAAGCAAGTTCAGTTCAACCCAAGAAAGGCATTTTATAAACAAATTTCCCAAACTCAGTCCTTAAGAAATTCCTTCATTTCCACCAAATTATTGATGCGCACCGGTGTTTCGCTGTAAACATATAAAAATTACATATATAACGATAGAAGCCTGAAGAGGGTTCATCACTCATTAGACAGGCTATCTACGATGACTTTATAAGACAGTTTATTTTTCTTTAATAAATCCGTTAAACCAAACCCCATACATGCATACGAAGTCAGGGAACATATATTCTTTAAAGGGATCAGAAAGCATTTAAAATACATGGAAAAGGCGTATACTTAAAATGAGAAAATACATCACCCTATTAAAAATCGATAAGGGAAAATTCTCCGAAGGATCCATATCCATGTGAATAAAATAAAAAACGATAGAAAAAAACAGGGTTGCCCTTCGCTTCCTAAACAATGCTTTTCAAGCGTAAAGGGGAATAACAAATTCCTCTCAATTAAAGATTAACATTCTCGAACAACGAAGGATTAAAAAACTACAGGAAAAAAAGTTCTTCCTTTCAATTCCTGTACAGAACCTTTCGGGGTTGAGGGTGACAACAAAATTCTTGTCAATTAATTCGAAAATTTTCTCGAACACCCGGACACAAGTGATTGATTAGGAAACAGCACTTCACTTTTATTTATACTACAGTTTTTTGTTTGTCTGTGCGGCATTTTTTTCTTAAGTTAAAAATGACATATGATTTGTCAAGTGTCTTTACTTTCATGGTGACTTCAATTTTTGCCGTTCCATGGCAGTTGGGACAATGACAAGAGAAAATAATTTGAGGACTAAAAATTTAATGTTCGAGGAGAACCAAGAAAAACGAGAAAAAATATACCAATTCTCTTAAATATCTTTGGATTTTAACATTTTGTAATATTTATATTTGTATTTTATATTAGTATTTTGTAAAATTTTAATATTTTGTATTAAAGTATTACTCTGAAGTGTTTGTATTATTTTAAAATATGTTAATACATATATCAATATTAATATTTTGTAACAATTTAATTTTTTGTAAAGTATTTAATTTTATTAATGGGAAATATATTATTTGAATTTGTTGTTTACTATGTTTTATACGGCCTTATGCTCCTCAAAGGAAAAATGAATGGGGAATTCCACCACAAATCGACGGGATAAAATAAAATCGGTTTTGATTTTTCCCAATTTTTTATATTTTTAAATACACCTGGGGAAACGTATTGTGGAATTTTTAGAGATTTTTTCGATAACTCGTTCAGAAATTATTGATATTTAAAAAATCGTTAAGATATTACTCCGCATATCGGTTTTTGGTCATAACTTCATAAGTCATGGTTCGATTTGATCTTTTTATACCCTACACCACACTGTGGTACAGGGTATTATGACTTTGTGCATTTGTTTGTAACACCTAAAAGGAGAAGATATAGACCCATTGTTTATTATACCGATCGACTCAGAATCACTTTCTGAGTCGATTTAGCCATGTCCGTCTGTCCGTCTGTCTGTCCATGTATTCTTGTAATCAAAGTGCAGGTCGTATTTATCGTCCGATTGTGGTGAAATTTAGCATAGTGCTCTTTTATGGCCCAAGGATGATCCCTATTGATATTGGTTAAAATCAGTTCAGATTTGGATATAGTCCCCATATATATGTTTCACCCGATTTGACATGTAAGCGCTGTAGAAACCACATTTTACATCCGATCTTTATGAAATTCGGCAGAGAGAGTTTTATTATTACGTGAATGAACACTACCAAATTCGGAGAAAATCCGTTTAGATTTAGATATAGCCCCCATATATATGTTCCACCCGATTTAACATTTAAGCGCTGTAGAAATCGTGTTTTATATCCGATCAGTACGAAATTTAACAGAGAGAGCTTTCTTGTTACATGTATAAACACTGCCAAATTCGGGGAAAATCGGTTCAGATTTAAACATAGTCCGTATATATATGTTACACCCGATTTGACATGTAAGCACTGTAGAAACCGTGTTTTATATCCGATCAGTACGAAAATCGGCAGAGAGAGTTTGCTTATTACATGTATGAACACTGCCAAATTCTTATCGCAATGCCCATTTTCGCATTGGTAGGTAGGTGTAGGGTATTATATAGTCGGCCCGCCCGACTTTCTGTCTTTCCTTACTGGTTTTTAATGTTGGCATTTTTCGGTACTTCCAGAAAAGAAAATTAAAATAATATTAAAAATATTTTGTGTGCGATTTTTATGTTTTGAAATTTAAATGTAATTTTTTAAATTGTTTGTTCTCTGCGATTTTCACGAATTTTTTATTTTTTAAACTTCTATTAATTCTCTAACATATAAGCTTTGGATGGAAGTGAGCCTAAAGTTACTTATATGTTTCTTTAATTTTTTACAATTTAAAAAAACATCACATTTTTTAATGAAAAAACTGTTGAATTGCCATAAAAGTGTATTGTAGGCACATATAGTGATTTTTTTACAAAAAATCTTTTTGTCGAATATTCATACATCACCCAAAAAATCCATCGATTTCCACTACTTTTGATATATAGTTATTTTTGTAGTGAGATTATCAGGGGTAAGGGGATCAGCGGGGGTGGCGGGCGTTTTGGAAGAAATACTTCCTAAAGTGTCTCCGTTATTTTGTTCTTTAACGGGGAACATCTATTCCGAAGCCTTCAAGTCATAAGCACAGTGGTTTGCAGGACTCTTTTTTTAATTTAAAAAAAATTCCATCCAAATCTTATATGTAAGAGAATTAATAGAAATTTTAAATATAAAAAATTAACGTTTAAATTAATTAATAGTTAAAAACCGCACACAAAAAAAAAATTTTTTCTGAAAAGTACCGAAAAATACGAAAGAACTTTACTCCAATTTTTGGTGGAATAGTAGGTGCTTTCAGTTATAAACAAATTTTTTTATAGCCCACAATTATAATTCTCATCTTCCAATATTAATATTAGTTATTCGCCCCGATGTACCTCTATATGAATTATATTTATCACTTATACGCTCCAGTATCAAAAGAGATGAATCAAGTACTTGAATATTTTTCAACAAAAACACGTAAGAAAGTTCAGTCGTGTAAACCGACTTATAAATCCCCTCACCTTGAGTCCCAAAAAAAATATTCGCATTTTTTTTGTTTAAATTAAAATATTATCAATTTAAATTGCATTTAATAATTTTTAAGTATGTTCTGGTATTAAAGTTAAAAGCTGATAACTTTTGGTACATAAAGGTCCCTTTGTGTGGGAGGTACCAAAAGGGGCGGGCAAATAACGCCCATTTTTCTCTGGACTCAAGGTACTATAAAAGCTTTACACTGTACAAAATTTCATGTATTTGTATGCACTGGTATTAAATTTATAAGCTGCTAACTTTTGGTACAAAATGGTCCATTTGTGTGGGAGGTACCAACAGGAGGGTGGCAATAATGCCCATTTTTTACTGTATTGTAGGTACTATTAAACCATTACACTGTACAAAATTTTAAGTCTTTGTATGCACTGGTAATAAAGTTATAAGCTACTAACTTTTAGTTCAAAATTGTCTTTTGTGTGGGAGGTACCAAAAGGGACGTGACAACTTCGCCAATTTTTCTCGAGGTAATAGTGACTAATAAACTAATACTATGTGTAGAATTTCAGAGGATTTAATTAGGTAGTTTGGAAGTTATTAAATATTTCACTAAATGGTAACCCTTTGTGAGGGAGGTACTAGAAGGAGTGGACTAATATGGCCCATCTTTGAACTTAGCCGGAGATAGAAGAAAATATTACCACATACCAAATTTGAAGTCAATCGGTTACTCCTTTCGAGTGCTATCGTGCGCACCAGCCAACAGACAGACAGACAGATGGACGGACATTGCTCATTCGACTTAAAATGACCCAAAACGGATATCCGCTGAACAAACTTAGGGTCTTAGGTCTCTCCTTCGATGTGTTACACTTTTGGTTCGTAGCAAATGATATATACCCTCCTCTCTAAGGTGAGGGGATAATAATGGGAAAAATCAAAACCGAATTTTTTTGAAACCGTCGATTTGTCGTGGAATTCCCCATATTTATAAATATATGTTTTTATACCCTTACATTAAAGGAGGAGTGTGTATATTATTTGCTACAGACCAAAAGTGACCAAAAAACGTTGAATAAGCTTGACGAAAATCCCTTTAGAATTTTCAAAGATATTTAATCTATGTCCGTCCACCATTCGCCTGTCTGTCTGGATGGCGTGCTCTATAACTCCCGAAAGCAATGACCACATTACAAAAAATTTGTTATGTGGTAATATTTTTTTCAAACTTAGTTCGCAAATGGGCTATATAAGTCCTCATATTCTGGTACCTCCCACACAAACAATGTATTTTTGGGGCTTAATTTCATTTTTTGTCTGCTTTTTGCTCCATGTTTCCAACTTTGTAACTTGTTGCTGCGCTTATAAATGCTTTCGATTGAACATACGCTTTTTTACTCCCAAAATCATTATTTTCTTATATTATTATTAGTTATACGCTCCAGTGTACCTCTAGATAAACAATTATTATCACTCATACGCTTTAATGGCTAAAGGTTTACAAATAAGGTTAGGTTTTGGTAGTACAAATTTGAACAACAACCAAACCTTTATTTGTTTTCTAATTCTGAATAGAAAAAATTTATTTAAACTACGCAGAATGATTGGAGTAGCATCCATGAAATAGCTAGACGAGGTGCGGAGCTGTCAAGTAATTATATTTGCTTTTTAGAAAAAACTTTCCATTCTATAATATTAAAGAGGCAAAAATGGTCTGAAGCGAGGAGGATATCTTATATATATATATTTATTCCCTTTACTCCATTGAGGAGCATAGGACCGTAAAGAGGATAATATCTTAGTAACAAATTAATAACGATTTTAATACCGATATAAAAACAAACGAAAATGCAATTACAGGAACATTTTGTAAATATATTTAAATTTGTTTCAAAAACTAACCAATAAGATTTTTCTTCTATTTATTTACTTTTTGTACTCAAAACATTTATTAGGTCGATATTAATATTTTACAACATTTAACAAATAAACAATATATATTTTTTTTAAATGTAACTTGTCGCTGGTTTTTAAATGCTTTCTATGGAACAAACATTATCTAACTCCCTAAATCATTATTTTATTCTATTAATATTAGTTATACGCTCCCATGTACGTCTATATCACAAATTTTATTATTGGCAGCAGAAATACATTTGATATACCGAAAGTACGAGTACATATACTGGATAAACTGAACAATAACAAGTAATTTCGCAAAACCAAAAATAAAATCTGAATTTTTAACGTAAAACATTAAAGTTTCACACTTATTATTTTCAAGGAATGACAAGAAAAAGTTTTGCCGCCATTTAAAACCTATTCTACCATTACAATCTTTAAAAAAAACATTTTTTTATGATGCAATTACAAATTATGAACCAATAATATTATATTCAAATTTTTATTTCAAATGATTTTTGCGTTAATTTTAAATTGTGGATTTGTATAAAGAATTGTGTTCCTAAAAATCGTATTGTATTAAATAAATATTAGTTATACGCTCTGATGTACCTCAGCCTGAAAAATCATTATCATTCATACGCATTAGGGGCCAAATCTTTTTTTAATAAAGTTATCAAAGGCAGTATTTATTCCGAAAGAAAACTGTACGAGTATATGTAAATATAACAAAAATTTCAATTGTTTCCTTAATTTTGAATTCCAGAAAATTTTCAAATATTTTTTTTATAACTTCAATTTTCAAATATAAATATTTTTTTCAACCAAAAATAGGACGAAAGACTGCTTCCGGTATTCTGAAACAATTATACTATTTGAAAGAAATTGTGGAAAAAATGTTTAGGGCAATATTTAAAATTCTGACTCTACTAATATTTTTCTACATTTAACACAAACGAAAATTATTATTTAAATTTTTTTCACAAAGCTTTTTCGTTTTGTATTAAAATTTTGTTAAATTGTTTAAAGACTTTTGTTCAATTGTATAACACCAAAAATTATTACATGTATTTTCTTAAATTAACATTAATTTTACGCTCCGATTTACCTTCACATGAAAAATCTTTAATAACAAAAATAATAAAATAATAATAATAATAATAAAATAATAAATAATGGAACATTAGTATGAAATTCCGTAAGCCAAAAAAATATTTTTTAAAATTTTAACGACATGAAATAGTAAAAGAGAAATATCAGAATTTGTTCTGTATTCAACCTATTGCCAATAACCGAGATAAAAAACATGACATTGAATATTTATTGGCCAGTAAGATTAGAAATGTCTTTCAAAAGTGAAGCGGGGACTCCTTTCACCATTCAGAAACGTTCTATAAACTTTTTATGCAAAACACGCCCTAATTGCACCTTCACATGAAAGGTCTTTAATAACAAAAAAAATAAAATAATCTTTAAAAATGGAATCTTTAATTAGTAAGAAATTCGGTAAACCAAAAAAAATATTTTTTAAAATTTTAACGACATAAAATTATGGAATAAAAATATCAGAATTTATTTGTATTCAACCTATAGCCAATAAGCAATAAATATTCAAGCTCGAGGTAAAAATCATGACATTGAATTTTTGTTGGCTATTTAGAATAGAAATGTCTTTCAAAACTGAGGCGGAGATTTCTTTCACCATTCAGAAAAGTTCTATAAACTTGTTATGCAAAAACATGTCCTTAATTGCACAGACGTCTAAAATCATTATTTTCCTAAATTAATATAACTTATACGCAATGACGTACCTCATGGTGACAAATATTTTATTGCTTATACGCTTCAGTGGCCATATGTGTATAAATTAGCTTATAACTGGAAGTAGATTTATATTAAATATACCAACAGAATACTGATCCTATTAATCTGTGTCTATAATTAACAAATAATACATTTGTCAATAAATTCGATAACTCGATATAAAATTGTTAATAAATTATTTTTTAATTTGATTTTTCGCTTTAATTCATTTTTTGCCATTAATACGCCGATTTTGTTTTACGTATTTTTAAAGAGAGAAATTTATTATTAATTTTTTCAATTACTGAGATTTAATTTGCCTCTTTTTTTGTTCTTTCAGTTGTTATATTCCTATTTTAGTTGTTTAATACCTTAAGCCGCTTATGATTCAAATCTCATTACAATTTGCATGTAGGCGGATGCGAGGGATAACATTAAACGGGGACATCCAAAATTATGATGATGTTGCCTTTATTGTGGCGGCTGAGCTAAGTAACATATTGTTCAAACCGGAAATACTCGTTCATATTTGCCGCATTACCACAAAACGGAAGTCGTTGCCAAAAATTTCACTAAGTGTGTATGTGTGTGACAGTCGTGGTGAGGGTTATATTATAGAAACACTCCCACACAAAGGGACTTAAATCCACTTAAAAACCTCCTGTGGTTTCAAATCACTAAAGCCTTTCGGGGGTTTTTTGTTTTCTTTCTCTTTTCTAATTACATTTATGTGGATTTAATTCTGCTGATTTTCCATTAAAACTATGTTTTCACTTTGTTAAAACGATATTCACGTTTTTTTTTGTAATTTTTTCCGAAAAACACACATTCACCGATTTTCTTTTTATAAACCGAACACTGAGTACCGACAAAACCGTCTAGTGCCAATCATAAAAACGTTTCATATTTTGTTTTGCATTTTTTGCCTTGTAATCATGCCTTCATTTCTCATATGCCATAGAAATTATGAACTTTGTGAAATTCTTTTCATATTTTATGCCGGCGCGGAAAAAAACCAGCAAATCATTCATACATTTTTTAAACTCACAACAAAACGAAAAAGGGACTCTAATTTTTTGTTAACATTTGATCTTTTAATCCTCTCGGGTGTATTTGCGTTTTTTGTATTTTTTGTTGTTTCCATTAAACTTTTTTTCTTGTTTTATTTTATTTTCATTTCATGTTGGCGTTTCACATCCGTTTCCGTCTATTGCCGATTGCCGATTTCTGTGCGCATTTCGTGTGTTACGTTTGCAAACCGTTTGTTAACTGACCTCTTCGTTTGTCTAACACTTCGTTTTTGCTTGCCATCATTGCCGTGTCTTAACAGAAGACTGTTAAAATCCTGTGGATTTTATGTTACTAACAGTCGGCGAAGTAAAGCAACAGTTTTCAGTGCAAAGAGCTTAGGCTTTTAAAGTCCACAATACACGTGGATTTTTCAATAGTAAACAGAGAGCAAATTAAGGCGGATTTCTAGGAGTCTGCGTATTTTGCAAAAACAATGGAATGTAATTTTGAAGATTTTTATTTAAAATAAATTAACAATTTCCGTTTAGTTTGATTAACTATGTAATGAAATCTATTTATTGGCTTCTTCATTAAGGAAGGTATTCAGTCAATATTGTCGTTTTTAATAAACATTGGGTAAATTTGAGGATATTACATGAAATGAAAGGACAAATATTAACATCCAATGTGGTTTTAAATGTAAAAGAGGATTTTAAACCCCAAAAAAATCATTATTTTCTTTAATTAATATTAGTTATACGCTCCATTGTACCTCTACATGAAAATCTAACGAAAAAATATAATTGTAGAATTTTTCAATTCTAGTAACGATTTTAACGCCCCAAAATCGTTATTTTCTAATATTAGTTATATGCTCCGATGTACCTCTAAATAAAGAATATATTTATCACTCATACGCTTCGGTTATCAAATGTTTTCAAATATTATAAAAATTAAAATTAAAATATATTAAATATACATTCTTTATAAAAAATAATAATTAAAAATATGAAATTTTTTCCTTTATCACTAAAAAATTATCACCAAAAAGTGATCCCAATATATTCACTTTTTCAGTTATTTTGCACATGACGCTTATTTCATGTTTTTGATTAATTTATAAAATGTTCAACAAAAGAACGAACCCAATTTTTTCCGCTTTTGCTTTAGAGATGAATTGAAATAACAAAATGTGTAATTCAAATCGTTTTAACTATATAAAGGCTTTTTATCGCAAAAACCATTATTTTGTTTAATTAAAATTAGTTATACTCTCCATTGTACCTCTACTTGAAAATTCTTTATCACTCATACGATTCGGTGGTCAAATGTTAAATAAATAATATTTATTAAATTTACATTTTACCTTAAGATTGATTAATATATTGGATTTCATGAAAATCAATCACTGTATACATTTTTAAATTAAAGTTTTTCAAATTTTTATAAATTGAATGCCAATCGAATGCAAAAAATAAAATTGTAGATTTTTTCAATTCTAAAAATTAAAAAAATTAATATTAGTTATACGCTCCAATGTACCTCTAAATAAAAAATATATTTATCACTCATACGCTTTGGTTAACAAATGTTTTCAAATATTATAAAAATTAAAATGTATTAATATATTTTTTATAAAAAATAAAATTAAAAAATGTGGAATTTATGGCTTTATCACTAAAAAATTATCACAAAAAAGTGATCTCAACTTATTCACTTTTTCAAATATTTTGCACATGGGGCTTATTTCATGTTTTGGATAAAATTTAAAATAAAATGTTCAACAAAAGAACGAAACCAATTTTTTCCACTTTTGCTTTAGAGATTTCACCTCTACATGAAAATTCGTTATCACTCATACGGTTCGGTGGTGAAATGCTTAATAAATAATATTTATTAAAATTTCATTTCATTTTACGTTAAGTTTAATTAATATATTTGATTTCACGAAAATAAATCAATGTACACATTTTCAAATCAACTTTTTTCAAATTTTTATAAACGGAATACCAATTGAATGCAAAAAAAACATAATCCTAGATTTTTTCAATTCTAAAAAAAGTATATAAATGTCAAAATCGTAATTTTCTTAAATTAATATTATTTATATATTGTATTTATATTTTATATTATTTATATAATATAACTCATACGCTTCAGTGACCAAATGTTTCCAAATAATATAAAAATTCAAAGTAATAATGTATAAAAGACATTTTTTATAAAAAATAATATTAAAAAGTTGGCCCACAATATGGAAAATTTTCGCTAATATTGTCTTTTTGAATAAACATTGCGTACAGATTACTCGAAATGAAAGGACAAATATCAACATCCAATGTTTCAAATGTAAAAGGGGATTTTTAACCAAAACAAACGTTATTTTCTTTAATTAATATTAGTTATACGCTCCATTGTACCTCTACATGAAAATCCGTTATTACTCACAACCTTCGGTGGTCAAATGTTCCATAAATAATATTTATTTAAATTTATATGTACCTTAAGTTTGTCTAATATATTGGATTTCACGAAAATCAATCAATATACATTTTTAAATTAACTTTTCTCAAATTTATGAAAAATTTTAAAGTTTGTCTCATATATTGGATTTCACGAAAATCAATCAATATACATTTTTAAATTAACTGTTCTCAAATTTATGAAAAATTTTAAATGAAATGCCAATCGAATGCAAAAAAAAACATAATCCGAGATATTATCAATTCTAAAAAACGTTTACGCACCCCAAATTTATTTTATTAATATAGTTATACGCTTCGATGTTCCTATATATGGAAAATCCATACGTTTCAGTGACCAAATGTTTTCAAATAATATAAAAATTTTAACTTAGAATTTACTAAATAGAATTTATATAAAAAAAAAATATTATAAAGGTGGTCCAAAAATATGGAACTTGTTTGCTTTATCACCAAATAAAAAATTATCACAAAAAAATCTTTATTTTCTTAAATTAATATTAGTTATACGCTTCGATGTACATCTATATGTAAATTCCTCATACACTTCAATGGCCAAATTTTTTCTAATAAACTAAAAATTGGTATTCAAAATGTGTTAAATATATTTTTTTAAACAAATAATATTAAGAAGGTGGTCCAAAAAATGTTTTTTTTTTATTGCCACGCTCCTTTTGGTACCTCCCACACAAATGGACCATTTTGTACCAAGAGTTACCAGCTTATAAACTTAATACCAGTACATACAAATACTTGCAATTTTGTACAGTGTAATGCTTTTATAGTACCTAGAGTACTATAACCAGTACATACTTAAAAGTTATTAAATGCAATTTAGTTTGATATTAATTTAAATAAAACAAAAAAATAAATAAATTTACTAATATTTTTTTGAGACTCAAGGTAAGGGGTTTCTTTAGTCGGTTTACCCAACTGAACTTTCTTTCTTGTTTAAAGAAATTTCAACATATACAATAATTAATCGATCCCAAAAGTTGGTTCTTTTTTCTTGTTACGAGGGCGGTCCCAAAATTAACTGACCTAACAAAGAAAATACAACAAATTTGGGCAAATTGATCTTCTCAACATAATCTCCTTTTAGCTCGATACACTATTTCCAGCGATTTTCAATAGATTCGATACCATGATTATAATAAGAACTTTCTAGCTCCTGAAAATAGCTATCAACCGCAACCTCCACCTCTTCATTGCTGGCAAATATTTTTCTGCGGAGAAATTTTTTCAATTTTGAAAAAAAAATTATCTGAAGAATCTAAATCTGGCGAATAAGGTGCAATTTTAGCCATCGCAATGGTGGATGTGTGAATTGGTGCAATGTCTTGATTGTGAGCAAACGCGGCACCCATCTTGCGCACAGCTTTCTCATCATAAAATATTCGTTGCGCTCTTTTGCGCAACAAATTCAATGGCCGTGTTATCTCACGTCGTGGCGATGTCAATTGGCCGCCAAGATCATGAGATTTGACACCGTTGGACTTCTTTCTTTGGGGTTATTCGAAAGAAAAGGTGTACGTCGATAAGCCAGCATCCAAGAGCTAAAGGATGAGATAATTCGGCACATTTACGGCATAGAACCTCAATTATGCCTCAGCGTCATCGAAAATTTGGACCATCGGATGGAGGTGTGCCGCCGAGGTAGCGGCGGCCATTTGGCCGATATTTTGTTCCATACATAATTGAACCATACAAATATTATCATAATAAAAAGAAATGACAATAATTTCCTAAATAATTTGTGTTTTATTCAAAATTAACATCGGCCCTTAAAATTTAACCACCCTTTATAAAAATTCAAAGTAACAATGTATAAAATGTATTTTTTATAAAATATTTTTTATAAAATATGAAAAATTTTCGCTGTATCATCCAAAAAAATATCACCAAAAAGTGAACCCAAAAAACTTTTCAGATATTTTGTTAATGGCGCTTATTAATGTCTTGGCTCTAAATTATAAAACGTTTAATTACCTAAAAGCTTGTTTCGCATCCAAAATCGATATTTTTCCACTCACCTTAGAGAGGATGGTATATATCATTTGCTACGAGCCAAAAGGGTAACACATCGAAGGAGTGATCTAAGACCATAAGTATATTTGGCGGATATCCGTTTTGAGTCATTTTAAGTCGAATGAGTAATGTCCGTCCGTCCGTCTGTCTGTCTGCTGGCTGGTGCGCACGATAACTCTCGAAAGGAGCAACCGATTGGCTTAAAATATGGTATGCGGTAATATTTTCCTCTATCTCCGGCCAAGTTCGAAGATGGGCCATATTGGTGATGTAGGATGCTTTAAATATGCCAACAATTTTAAGAAATAAATTTTAAAATTTTTACCGGAAAGAAAGTGATTTAAGTAGCTATTCATTTCTGCCCTATGTTCCATGGACAAATTTTTAAGGTGCTGTATCCTTTAAATTTACAAATGTTTTTGCTCCTTTTGTTCAGCAAATGAATGAATCCCAAATTGTGACAATTTTGCTCTAGAGATAATTTCGTTTCTAGAGCAAAATTATCACGTAATTTTAGTTAACAAAGTGGTCCCAAAATATGGACAGTTTTGCTGAAGGGCTTTTCTTTAAAGAATTATGTTAATTTACGATTTGGGAATAGAATTTCAAAATGTTCAACAAAAGTTAGACATTGTCGCTGTATACTACTTTAAGATTTACCGACTGTTAAATTTGTGAAAATAAAAAATGATAATGGCCATTTTAAGCTTCAACAAAAAAGTGATCACAGAAGTTCGTTCTTTTTTCTCTCGTGTTCCCAGTTTAAAAAGTGATTCCAAAATTTCGCTCCCTAAGAAGTCTTTTTCTAATGAAGCCTATTAAATTGTTTGGGCGAAATTTTACAATGTTCAACGTTTCAAAGTTCAAGGATCCAAAATATTGTAATTTTCTCTCTAGAAATGAAATAAAAAAAAAACTTGATAAAAAGTGTTCGAATTTCGAACTATCTTAAGGCTTCTTCGAGTTTTTAATTGTTCATATTTAGCATTGAGAGTAAAAATATGTTTAATAAATATTTTATATTGAAAACAACTAAAAAATGGTGCCATAATTTCTCTAGGTCGCATATTTAAAGAGTTATAATAAATTAAATTAAATTTGGTAAGATGTTTTAAAGTTTTCGATACAAAAAACAGATCGTACTGTTTGTTCTAGGGTAACTTCGCCCTTACAAAGTTACAATATTTTGAGAGAAATTTAAAAATGTTCAGCAAATCCTAAATTTTATTTGTTTCTCTTGTTCAACAAAAGAATATTGCCAAAATGTTTGTCATTTTTTGCATTGAAGTTAAGGACAAAAGACATGATCCAAGGTTATAATTCTATTCATGTTTGTTTCATATCCAACCACATTATTTTGTTAAATTAATATTAGTTATACGCTCCGATGTACAAGCAATATTTGTATCACAAATACGCTCTGGTGGTCAGGCAATCAATTAAAATGTATTACTTATAGTAAGACATATTTTGCAAAAAAAAAAAACCTTTATTGTGGAAAATTGTGAAATGTAATGAATTTGAATTTTTGAATTACCAACTTACCTTACGTGTTCTTATTAAAGATGCAATGCATCGTTTATTATAGCAGATGGAGCTTCACTCTACCAGATTCCAAGTAAAAGCTTAAAAAACAGAAATAATATATATATACTCGTATATATATATACACGCTGACAAAAATCGCTTCTGTAGTATATTGTCCCAAACATATTCGGCTTGAAACATACATATGTTTGTCCCAAACATATTCGGCTTGAAACATACATATGTTTAGGGTACACTCTAAACATGTAATATTTGGTACACAGAAAAATTGTGTATTTGGGAAGATGTTGTTCTAAACAAATATTTGTTTACATCCCAATGTAACTGCTATTTGTGAAACAAATATTTATTTGCATTTAAGTATTCATAAAATACATAAATTGTGTTAAATTTTTCAGTAATTCCAAGTTAAATTTCTAGAAATCTTTAATGTTCGTAAAAATAATAATAATTGAAATCGTATAATCTTGGATCAATATAAAGTACTTAGAGGATTGACATTTAATCATAGCTTGGAATACTCAGAAATTTGAAATGATTGATTTAAAACAGAAGTTAATGCTGCGTATGGTATAATAACTGTGAGGTATAATTCGAAACTAAGGAAAAATTTAAACTGAAATTCGAAAAAGTCAGCAAAAGTTTTGGAAATCTTTTTTAAATAAAATATATTTGGAAAAATTCCTAAATAATAATTTTATTTGTATTTAAACACATATTTTATTTGAGAAATTTAGTTTGCAAATATAATTTGTTGTAATATATTAATATATGCGTTCCAAATATATGTATTTTTATAGATTTTCAAATAAAATTTATTTGCTAAGAAATATGTAATATTTAAAAATTTGTGTTCCAAATATATTTTCTTTCGATTTAAACATATCAAAAAAGGCGATTTTGCCCCGTGTATATACTAAAGAAACAAAAAAAGTAATATTTTGTTTTGTTTATCATTTTTAGTTATATTGTCGACTTTAAAATAGCTAAGACATGATTTGGTTTATTTTATTAAATAAAAGAAGTGCGGAAAGAATGAAATCTCTACACGGGGCAAAATCGACTTTTTTGATATGTTTGAATCGAAAGAAAATATATTTGGAACACATATTTTTAAATATTATATATTTCTGAGCAAATAAATTCTATTTGAAAATCAATAAAATATATTTGGAACGAATATATTAATATATTACAACAAAATATATTTGCAAACTAAATTTTTCAAATAAAGTATATGTTTAAGTACAAATAAAATTATTCTTTAGGAATTTCTCCAAATATATTTTATTTAAAAGATAATTTCAAATCTTGTGCTGACTTTTTCGAATTTCATTTTTAATTTTTTCTTGGTTCCTAATTGTACCTCCCAGTTATGATACCTTATGCAGCATTGACTTTTGTTTCAAATCAATCATTTTAAATTTAAGTATTCCAAGCCATCATTAGTTGTCAATCCACCGAAAAATTTATTTTGGTCCAAAATTATAGAATTTCAGTTATTATTTATTATTTTTACGAACATTAAAAATTTCCAAAAAAAAATATTTTGAATTACTGAACAATATAACGCAATTTAGGTACTTTCTGAATACTTAAGTGCAAATTTTTAATTTGTTTCGAAAAATAATAGTCCCAAACAAAAAAAATTGGAGTAAACAAAGATTTGTTTAGAACAACATCTTCCCAAATATATAACCTTTGTGTGTACCAAATATTATATATTTAGAGTGTACCCTAAATATTTATATGTTTCAAGCCGAATATGTTTGGGACAATATACTACAGGAGCGATTTTTTTTCAGCGTGTACTTTAAAATATATCGCATACAAGAAGCTTCGGGAGCATATCTAAGGAGCTCTAAATTAAGTCATATAATGTTTTGGAATTATCACCAAATTATCGACATTTTTGGAATTGGACGCTAATTTAAAGATTTATAGCCATTTTAGGTTTTCAGAAGAAATTTCATTATTTGCATGAATAAGGCAATCCCAAAAATGCGTTATTTTTACTCTCTAGCTAAGGAGCTTGTCTAAGGACTTCAAGCTTAAGTCTTTTAAAGTTTTTGGAATAATTCAAAAATATCGACATTTTTGCTACAGGGCGCTAGTTTAAGGAGCCATTTTGTGTTTTGGCACGAAATGTCAACATTTTCAACAATTTAGTAATTCCTACAGATTGGTATTTTTCCTTTGTACTCTTAGTTAAGGAGCTTATCGAAAGATCTCTATATTAAGGCATTTAAAGTTTTAGAATGATCTCAAAAATGTCGAAATTTTTGCAATATGGCGCCAGTTTGAGGTATTATAGACATCTTGAGTTTTCAAAACACATTTCATTATTTATAAAAATCATGCAATCCCAAAAGATCTTCCTTTTTACTCTGTACGTCTAGTTGAGGTGCTTATCTAATTAAGTCATTTAAAGTTTTGGAAGGATATAAAAATATCGACGTATAAGGAATTATAGCCATTTTTTTAAGAAATGTCAACATCTACAATACTGAAGCGGTCCCAAAAGTTAGTTTGTTTTTCTATGTTACGAAGGCGGTCCCAAAATTAGCCGACCTAACAAAGAAAACACAACAAATTTGGGAAAATTTTTCTTCTCAACATAATCTCCTTTTAGCTCGATACACTATTCCCAGCGATTTCCAATAGCTTCGATAACCTGTTTATAATAAGAACTTTCTAGCTCTTGAAAGTAGCCATCAACCGCAACCTCCACCTCTTCATTGCTGTCAAAGATTTTTCCGACGAGCTATTTTTTTTTAAGTTTGAAAAAAATAGTCCGAGGGAGCTAAATCCGGCGAATAAGGTGCGATTTTGGCCTTAGCAATGATGGATGTGTAAACTGGTGCATTGTCTTGATTGTGAGCAAACGCGGCACCCATCTTTCGCACAGCTTTCTCATCATAAAATATTCCTTTTTGAAATGCCTGTGACTTCAGCTAGCTCACCAACCTTCAAAAGACGGTCATCCAATACCATTTTGTGGATTTTTTTAACCATTTCTGGCGTGGACACCTCAATTGGTCGACCACTACGGAGTTCGTCTCGTCCTAGTTTGAACTCTGCCACGCAATATTTTATAGTTGTAAACGAAGAAGCAGACTCCCCCAAAGTAGAAGCTATCTCGATTTTGATATTGGTTGGACTGTGACCTTTCAAGAGAAAATATTTTATTACATATCGGTGACCAATTTTTTCCATGTTTACAAATTGAATGTACTTGTTTACTTTTGATAGCTCAACAAAAATAAACAAAGTGGCGCCTTGAAGCTTAATATATACATATGTTGTAGGAGGTTGTCACTTTTCATGAAAATAATTTTATGTCGGCTTATTTGGAAAATAATTTTATGTCGGCTGCAAGCAAATTTGCAATGATCCAAAAGTTGAGACACTTTTGCAACAAGACACTCATTTAAGAATTTATGGCCATTTAAAGTTTCGAAATTAAGTTTTAACATTTTTAACAATTAATCCCTTCCAAAAGTTCGTCTCTTTTACTCCGGACGCCTACTTTAGGAACTTACGAAAGGAGCACTAGGTTACGTCTTTGTATGTCTCCATTAAAGGTGTTCTAGCCATTTTAAATATTATTCAAGAAATTTCAAAATGTTGTCCGAAAAAGGTATCTCTAAAATTCGCCGTTTCTCTTATAGCAAAAATTCATATTGTTTTTTATTTTACACTTCAAAAATTCCCCCTTAATTGCTGTAACTGACAAGATATTCGCAAGCAGTAAAAACCACAAAACTGCACAAACTTATCTTCAGAAATCCTAAGTAGAAAACATCTCCACTGCAACACTTCCAGAAAGGGCATATCTGCAAATGCAAATCTTTTAACAAGATTTTCTTCCTTCTCTGAATAGTAAGAGCAAACAAACACCTGTTCTAAATATTTTGAATTCCAATAATGATAATGATGGCATTATCAGTGGCTGCTACAGCTGCTGGGAAAGAGAAAATCATGTTTTTTCCACTTTACAATTAAAAAGAAAATTTAAATTGGGAAAATTGTTCTTTGCTGCATCAATTACCCGGTACAAGCTGCAAGCAAACAACAGTATCTAGCAAAAGAAAATCCTTTCCAAGATTTGGTCAAATGCTACTGCGGCAAGCTAGAAACGAAACAGGATAAGAAAACCCACACACACATATGCATATATGCAATACATCTAAGGATTGAGGATTGCAGTAAAGCTGTTGTAGTTGAAATGTGAACATTCTTGCGATTGTAGCCGCACTCCTTTGCTAATGCTCCCATTGAATTGCGAAAACTATTTGAGGAGATTCCTGCACTGCGATAACAATGTCTATGGTTACCTTTGACCAATTCCTATGAAAACTTTTCCTAGTTACCTTGGGATTCCGTAGCCAAGTAGGCTGAGGCCACGGGCGGGGGAGAGGAAGTGTGGGGAGACCCTTTAAATTTGATCAAGTAAGTATTAGGTGATAGCTTCGATTACAACTTGAAAATAGTTTCTTTTTGTGTAATCATTATTTATTATTAGGTAGAGCATCCTTATCCTTTTGCTCCTACACTTCTTCCACTTGGCCAGCTAGCCAGTTACAACAGTTTCTATAGAATTTCCCATTTCAGCGGGAGATGGTTTTTTATTGTCCAGGCTTTGGAGCGACAAGGTTTTCTTGAATGTTCGTAAAATCACTATAATTGAGTTTTCTATTAATGTGGCCAAGTGAATGGTGTACGTCTTTTTGGGAACAGTGGGACAACAATGGACAATAGTCAAAATGTGTAGAAAAAAAACTCTAAAAATATGAAATTTTAATTTGTAACGAGTTTTATGAATTGTAAATCCATATTGGTTTCGATATAATGAGAATGACTTAATATTTGTGTATTTTAGGTTTGAAAAGCGATAGTCAAATATTACAAAAATTAGTAACTAATTTCTAGGCGATTAAATATTGCTGAGGTGGCAGTCCTTGACTGAAGAGATGTTACTTCCGTTCAATAAGATGGGTAGAATTTGTTGCTTTAAAATGGAGCATCCAATAATGATAACACAGTACAGCATTTTTCAGCTTGACTAAGCGAATGATGCAGAAGTTCTTATTCTTGGGGCTACTTTCTCGTCCAATTCTCAGAAAATCATTGTTCTGTGTAAGGGAAAATGAAAGTCATAAGTCGTATTCATGTTACCCGAACCGAAATGTACCTTGACATTTACAGCTGCAGAAGTTGCCGATGTCATCCCAAACGCAAAGTCATCTAAACTCTAGGTACAAAATTAGTATACATCCGAGAGTCGAGTACACGACGAAAGTCGTCGTGAGCACTCTCAAGGTCTAGAAAATGGACTAAATCTTACAGGCCCATTTTCACGTCCTAAAATATGGAACTTGAAGCACATCTATTACAGATACTGATTCTGAATGAGATGTTGCTGATATCATCCGAACCGCAAAGTCATCTATAAGCTAGGGCCATACTGAATACTCACCTTTCTGCTGAAACAATTGGATATACCAAGAGTGGAGTAAATGATGGAAACCCTCTCTGGTTACTTTCAGGGTCTGGAATATGGGCAAAGTGGTTCCACTCATCTACCTAGTGGATACGTTCCCCCTACCCAAACTATGGAACTTGAAACACATCTATTACAGATACTGAATCCTAAATGAGATGTTGCTGATAACTACAGAAACGCAAAGTCATCTAAAACAATTGGAAAGTCATCTGCTGAAACAATTGGATATACCAAGAGTCGAGTACATGATAAAAGTCCTCCCTGGTTACTTCCAAGGTCTGGAAAATGGGCAAAGTGGTACCACAAATGAATCCAGGTGAAGATGCGAGTAAAGCTGAATCTTACAGTCCGATTTCGCTTCTCTCTCCACAAGCGAAGACACTAGTGGACTTCTACTCCAGATCTGGAATATACATTTTTCGATTGCCGATTATCAATATGGTTTCCGAAATCACTTCTACTTCTGGTACTTCTACTATTGTTGAGCCCATCTACTACAGATTCTGAATGAGCAGATGCCGATAGCATCCGAACCGCAAGGCCGTTAAAAACCTAGGTCCATTCTGAATATCCGTCTAGCTGCTGAAACAACTGGATATACCTGGAATAAAGTACATGACGAAAGTCCTCCCCTTTCAGGCTCTGAAAAATGAGCAAAGCGCTCCCACTACTAAATGCAGGTGAAAATTTGAGTTAAGCAAAATCTTACATTCCGATTTCGCCTCTCTCACCAGAAACTAAGCAGTTGGAGCACTTCTACTCCAGATTCTAAATATACATTTCCGATTTTACATATAAGCCAAAGTCTTAATCGTTACCAGAACAGGCCGTGTTACAGGACGGACCTCGTAATTGTTGATCTATCGAAGGCTTTCGATAAAGTCAATCATGCCGCCTTGTTTGAAGTTATCGCCATAATTTCGGCCACCACTTCATCCGCCACACTATTCACTCCTTAAGTGGCACTGTCACTGAATGTGAAGGTTGATGGCATACCGATTCCGACCACGAACTATCACAGAATTCCCAGGGTCACATTTGACAGCCCTTTTAGTTTTCTACCGGTACGAACAAGTTTTAGAAGTCTATCGCCGGCAAAACATGGGTAACCTACAAATAAACTTTTTAACTTCTTACAAAAGCATCTTCTGCACATGTTCCGCTACCTGTGAAATATTGAAACTTGGTAAACCAACAAAGAACCCTTGTTACTGATATGCCAAAATGATAGGGTTGGACGATGAAAAATAAACAGCGCCAGAATGATTACAGAATATGCGCTAGACACAGTGGAAGAATATAACGATTTTGCAGAACGCCGCTCTAACAACAACGTACTCATGTTGCTCAAGGGCCATTAGGAGACGAAGGTCATGCCAGTTCGGACTGAGGGCTTGGTATCGTAGTAGCCATCCCAACCTTTACCTGGTGGATAGACTCCCCGTACTTAGACAGGTGATTAGATATCCTCACGGTCTAGAAGTGTGAGGTTCAAAGGTACGTCTAGATCAAACAGGTTTAAGCGATGGTGGATAGACTCCCCGTACCTAGACAGGTGATTAGATATCCTCACGATCTAGAAGTGTGAGGTTCAAAGGTACGTCTAGATCAAACAGGTTTAAGCGATATTCAAGCCGATGTTGATCAATACCTACTGGATTTCTATGGTAGTAAACATCCCAACCTTCACCTAGTGTATTTGTCCCAGACAGATCATTCGAGATCATCATACCAACCCCTACTAGTGAATACGTTCCCCCTGTTATTATAGATATTCACGATAGAAGAGAAAAAATGATATTCACACCGTCGAAACAGAACCTGCTGGGTTACTATCAAAGTATCCATCCCAACCTCCATCTAGTGGAGAGGGGGACCCAGGTAGATCATTGTAGAAGTCCACTATTTAATTGTGCGAAGTCCAATGGTACAATACTGCTTCTAAATCAAGTTATTTTAAACCATATTCATGACGTCGACGTTGGCTGTTGAAGCAGTACCTGCTTCGTTGCTATCGGAGGACCCACCCCCAAAGCCCAACTAGTGAACTACCCATTATATATTGCCACGACCATTACTTGATAATAATATTATCTTTACGATTTAGTTGTACTAGGTCCAATGGCACAATAGAGCTTCTAACTCAAACAGGTTTCAACGATGTTAGGCCATCGAAGTCAAAACATTATCTGCGGGGTTTCTAACCTCACCTAGTGCATCCGCTCCCCCTGCCCAGGTAGTTCATTAGAGATCTTCACGGTCTAGGGGTGTTAAGTCGGAGCAGCTGTTAACAGCTACCGGGTGTATATCGTATTCATACAGCATCTTTCGCCCTTGGCGTCCGAAGAAAGAAGAATTCCACGACAACAAGGACAGTTCTATCGCAGTCGAGATCTGGATGGTGTACCTGTCGGAATGTATACTTTACTCGAATTGCAATGTAGCGAATACCAGCGTGGAAGGGTTATCACGCCATACCTTTTCCGTTGCCCACCCAATCCCACCTGTTCCCAAGTCTCTATGGACATACTCTACTATTAGAGGTTGCCAACTTGTTGTACCTGAAAACCCGGGAAGCAGAAATCAATCCGACGACCATCCAACACTCTATTATTAGAGGTTACCAACTTGTTATACCTAAAAAACCCGGGAAGCAGAAATCAATCCGACGACCATTCAACACCTTGTGGGTGGAATATATAAAGAACATATTGTTGCTATGTTCGCTTCTAAATCATCCAGAAGTCTAAACAAAAAATCGATCGATATGGCCCATTTTAATAAGGTACTTCTTTAAAAGAACAAATCTTTGGTCCAATTTTCATTAAGATGTCTTGTCCGGACACGGCAAAATCAACTCAGAAAATATCTATCTGTCTGTGGTAAACCTACAGCTAAAGCTTCCGCAAATTCGATTCTCTATTTGTCTATTTAATTTTAAATTCCACCCTCGCCCTTCTCTTTTTTCTCCTCTGATATTGGTCTTTCCATACTTACATATGTGTCTGTCTATCCCTCAGTTTGATCCTACTCCCAATACTTAGTCACTTGGCTTTTGATCTTTCCAACTATCCATCATCATCATCATCCTAGATTTCTTCAGTCAATTCGTCTAGTCTTGTATCGGTCTAATAATTCATTTGACCTTTTACTCGCATATCTGCCATCATTGGTCGTTTTTTGGTTTGTATTTGGTCTATGAGTAAGTCAAATTTATCATCTGACACTCGTCCTTCCACTCTCGATATGGCTAGTTTATCCAGCTAGTTCCATATGATACCGGTCCGTACCTCGATCCGTACCACGATCCGTCCACCCTCCCATCCAATGACTCCCGATAGGCTAGGTTCATTTTATATTAATCTATCATACTGCATAAACTTCTCCCTGCATGTAGCGGCTGTCTATCCATCAGTTTGTTCCTACAACCCACAATTTATTCGCTTTCTAATTGTCTAACTTATTATCACGTTCTGTCACCATTAATTCCTTCAGTTCATCCGTCTAATCTTCTAACGTATATTTTTCAATTTGTCCTCCTACTCGTCTAGCTACCATTATTTGTCGTTATGTAGCTTGTAAAAACTACGTCCATGATGTGTGGATATTAGACCGTTACACTTACACACATGCATTTCCCTGGTTGTGTATATAAACTTAGCACGATCGCTGTCTTATTTTTTCCTTGGGTGACCAGTGCCGTTCTGTATGAAACAAAATCTGGGTAAGTTTTTCTGCGAACTTTGACCAGATACTTGAGTTGGTCCATCAACTTGATAAGCAAGTATTATTATCTGTAAATCATTCGATCGTTCTATTTGTCCTCCTCTTCTCTATATATTCCATTCCCTGCAATCTTTATTTGTCTTTTAGTCCTCCTATCTGTCGTTCGGTTATCATATTTCCGTCTGTTAGTCTATTTTCTAGCATATCCCTAATTATATCAATTAGTTTCTTAGTCCGTTTTTTTGGTCCATATATCCATTCGTTGTTCCAACAAACTTTCTTTGTAGGACGGTACTGATTCATCGCCTCTGTAGTTCATAGCTCCTTTCATCTGACCATCTGTTCAAAAACCGGTCCAAAGCCGACGGTCAGCCCGACCATCCGCCTGCCAAACATCTGACTACAAGTGTAAATTTCTCTGTCTATCCATAATTAAATTCCGTCTATTCTAGAATATACTTTTCCGTCTACCCGTAGCGTTCATTGGTATCATTCCTACATTATTTTCACTAATCTATACCTTCGTTACTTAAACTGAATTTTGGCAACCCATCCATAGTTCAATCCAACCATATAGCCAAAAATTGGACCGAGCGTTCGTCTGTCTATTATCTACATTCAGGTTTGACGGTTATTTCCCCTTCCACATTGAAATTCCTTCCATTCACATCTCTTCAATCCAATCGTATGTTCATCCATTGAGTTCCTGCTAAACTAGTCCTTCTGACCGTATGTCCCATTTTTTGCTTTCGTTCCTTCGATTATATTTTCCTTATCCATCCAACCTTCAATTATTCACCATGCATTTGTTTTTTCTACTTCCACTTTATTATCTACCATTAATTTAACTTCATTTCGTTGATCACTACATTATTCTGCTACTTCTGCTTCGGCGCCTTCGTCTCCTTGGCGCCATTATTCTGCTTCGTCTTCTTGTGGCATTTAATTATACTCTACACCACTCTGTGGTACAGGGTATTATAAGTTTGTTTTGGCCAAAATGTTAGTAACGCCCTAAAATATTGGAGCCAGACCCAATATTTAGGTAGTAGTACCTATCGCCTCAGAATCACTAGCAGAATCGATCTAACCATATCTGTCCGTGCGTCCGTCAGGTCGCAATTTAACTCCGATCTTGATGAAATTTGGTAAAGACTAATTTCTTGCACCAAAGAGGAATCCTATTGAAATTGGTCAAAATCGGTTCAGATTTATATATGTAGCTTCCGTATATATGTACCTACCGATTTGGCATTTAAGCGGTATATAAGGAAAGTTCTATAAGACTATAATTACCTCAGCCAAATTTCCAGATCAATTGAACCGATTCCATGGACTAATTGTGAATGTTTTCCTATACATTATTGTACATGATTTCCCATTAATCGTCTCAATGTCGTCGTCAACCTTTCTGAAGTTTCTCTGTTCAGAGTTTTCATTCCTGCATTCGCCTATTTTTTCGCCCACATTTACATACATTGGCGCATATTTCTATAAGTCCATGCCAATATTGATATGTATATCTTCTCATTACAGAAGTCCACATATCCTTAGTTCCTTTTTTTAGTTTATCTGTCCCACTGTCTGTAATCCCATGTGCATCAAATAAAATGCCATCGACAAAAATGCAAAGAAAAAGAAATCCGCTCTTCTTGCTTCATGTGTGTTGCAACAAAACGCTCCACTTTTATTTCCATTTTCAATTTAGCAAACATTGTAAGATTTTATTGTTAAAATGTCCAGCATTTCTTTTTCTTTCTTTTCGAGAGTTTATTTTCGCCAAAGGAGCAGCAGCAGCCGCATCATCGCATGAATACATTGTTAACTTAAGTAAAAAGGTTTTCTCTGGTGCTACAATAGGTGAACGCTTAAAAGTATGTTCGTGTGTGTGTGTGTCGAGAGTATACAATTGCTGGGTGTCCTCATGGGGTTTGGTGGTGTTAAGTCTAGATCCTTTAAAGCCATTTTGGCCACTTAAACATGGTTGGGTGTCAGTTGACATTTTAAGTGAAAAAGTAATTTTCTGAAATCCAAGTCAACTACCAATATTTTTCCAGCTAATAGCCAGAGTAGTAGTGACTGGAGTTTCATTGATTGTTATCCATTGCCTTGTCTGCTTTTGGTCAATTGGAAAACTCCGGCTGATGCAATTTCCTCAGATTTCACTGAGGCCGCTTTGGTGTCATTTGCCAAAGTCTCTAGTTCGTTTATAGCGGTATTTTTGATCATTTCTATAGTAGAGTTTATTTGCGATTTTTGGGTGTTGATTTCTAGGTCTTGTTCATCTGCATCTGGTTGTGGTTGTGGTCCTTCCTGTGGTGATTCATTTTCATTAGTTACTATTGGTGCTTCGACTTGTTCTTCGGGATCTACATCCTCTTTGCCTTCGGTTTCCCGTTTATCAATTTTTTCCGTGGGTTTTTCGGCAGTTTCTTCACTTTCCTGAATCGCCTCATCTGTCTCTGCCGCCCCATTTTTACTTTCTTCTCCATTATCCTCTACAACTTCCGCCTCATCTGTATCCTGCGCTTTATCCTCTTCTTTATTTTCTTCCTGAACTTCTTCGCCAGATTTCTCTTCCGCCGGTTCGTCGACACCTTCTTCCGCAACTTCTTCACCATCTTTTGGTTCTTCGCCTTCTTCTGCACCTTTTTCATCTGATGTACCTTCCGCAGGTTCAGCATCATCTTCATCCGCTGCTACTGTGTCTCCGGCGTTGGGTTCTGCCGGTACATCTGCTGCTTCCCCATCTCCAGCATCTGGTTCTCCGCCTCCCTCTTTACCTTCTTCCGGCACTTCTTCGCCAGAGTTAGCTTCTGCAGGTTCGATGCCATCTTCTCCTGCAACCTCTCCATCACCAGCATCTGCGTCTTCTTCCGGGACTTCTTCGCCAGAGTTGGCTTCAACAGCTTCATCGGCAGCTTCAGGTTCGTTGCCTTCCTCTTTACCTTCTTCCGGCACTTCATCGCCTGATTTCCCATCTTCTTCAGATACTTCTTCATCGCCAGCATCTGGTTCTTCTTTCGGTGCTTCATCATCTGATTTTTCTTCTGCAGGTTCGTCGTTAGCTTCTGGTTCTTCACCTTCCACTTTACCTTCTTCCGAGACTTCATCGTCTGGTTTTCCTTCTGCAGGTTCATCATCAGCTTCAGCGTCCTTGCCTTCCTCTTTATCTTCTTCCGCAGCCTCTTCTTCCGGATTTCCTTCTGAAGGCTCCTCTGGACCTGCTTCGGCTACTATTTCTTCCCCAGTTTCCGAACCTTCGCCTGTATCAGTATTCTCTTCTGGCTCTTCATCGACTGCTGTATCTTCTGCTGGTTCATCGGCACCTTCTCCCGTGGCTCCCTCATCACCAGTTTCTGGTTCTTCTCCTTCATCCTTGCCTTCCTCGGGAACTTCATTATCTGAGGGGTCTTCTGCAGGACCTACTTCTGCAACACCCGCATCTGGATCTTCACCTTCTTCTTTGTCTTCTTCTGGTACTTCCTGTACATTAACTTCTTCGATGTCTTCGTTAGTTCCTCCATCTACAGCTTCTTCTTCGTTCGGCTCCTCAGCATTCCCATTTTCCTCCTTTTCATCCAAAACTTCCGCTCCTTCATCCCCACCGCCTTCCGGAACATCCTCACCATCTGCCAGGCCAACTTTCGAGCCCACATACACCACCAGCACACCAAAATTGTCCACAACATCACCATCATCTCCCTCGTCATCAAGTGGCGAAAAGTTTAGACCCTCCGACTCGTCCATATTCCCATCTGCTACTGCCAAATTCAAACTAGCGAAGCCATCTGCATTAACCTCCAAACTACGCCCATGGCATTCCTTCCCGCCTTCCTTCAAACCACCACTGACCACATCACAATATATTCCCTCCTCCAGGCACGTATACACCTCCATTTCAAAATCTCTTTCCCTATCATTATTCATGGCCACAAATGCTTTGTGGCCACGACAAAATACAATATGATTTGGACCATTGGTTTGAAAATGTATCACACTTTCTTCCTGCTGACCGGGAACACTAAAATAATTTGCCATTTTCACCAATTGCACCAAAGCTGGCCAACGATGTTCACACACCCAACCTGAAGAGGCCACACATTGTTGCTGATCATTAAATTCCGGGGAACGTATTGCATCTTCGTCACTTTCCTCCGTGGGCGCTCCTTGATTTATGTTTGCTGCATCAAAATAATAGGAACTCATAATTCTTTTGATGCGTCCATAAGGATGAGCTAACATTAAAGCATTAGCCATAATGTATTTATGACGTTGTTTATAGGTCAGCATTTTGTTATAACCCAAATCAGAAGGTAAGCCCCGTTGTGTGTCGTGAGAGTCAATGAAGACCAAGGAGTCCTGATGAGGCAAGAAACCCATAGCTGGACCCCAATTAATAAGTGCGCTTAAAGGAGCTTTACCATGGAGTATAGCAGATATTTCGGCGGGAAATAAATACTCAGAGACCACACCATATGTAGAGTATTCAGTTCTGCAATTTTAATAAAGCAAACTATTAAAATCAATGCAAATTCAAGATGTTTTGATAGATGGTGTGGTTAATTAAAAAAAGTGCGTATCAGATTAAGAAGTGTAGGAAAAATAAATAAGAAGGCGAAGAATCAGAATTGTAAAGTGATGCAAGAGAGTGTTAATATATCAGTGAAACTCAGAAAAATATGTGCCGGAAGATCAGAAAAAGAATATTAACCCGTTTTGATCTTAAAACTTAAGTCAATAAAAAAAATGAATTTCGACACATCTCTGGGGAAAGATCTCTTCATTGCTATATATCTTCTTAGAATTGTGCAATACTAAAAGATCTTAAAGTGTACCACAAAAATCATTTTCATAAAATGTAAGCTGATCTTTTTTGGAAGAGTTAACTTATTAATTTAAGAGAATAAATTGTTTTTGCACCCTTTCTATAAAATAAGCTTTTCACTGATATGCTTTTTATGGATATTTGTTCACATCAAATATCTGTAAAGCGTACCACAAAAATTAGTGTAGCGAAATTAACTATATATACAAAGTTGTTGCATGGCAGACTGATCACCGCCCTACCCAAACTGCAGTAGCTATAATCATGAAATTTTAATGGGAGAATAGTTCTACCACGTAATACTATATTTCATATTTCAAATGGGTGCATGGGAAATACAATTTATAAATAAAATCATCATCAAAAAATAATGTATGTAGAATCAAGAATTTATGTATGTGTGGCTATTCAGCTTGAAAGCCAAATTTGTTGTACGGAAGACTTTGGAACATTTAAATTTATAGAGAATAAATAAGCAACACCGCCTAGCGATGATATTACAACGAATTTTTAAAATTCGCACAATCTGTAGATTCAATTTGTCAAAAGGACTAAAATAAGGTGCTTGCAGATAATGACAGTCGAAATTCGAACTTTTTTGTGGTAGACAACATTTTTTGAGTGTAGACAACATTTGGGTAAAAGGATGAAAAATTGCTAAAATATTTTATATACTTTCTTTCTCATTGAAATTCGTACTCGTCCAAATATGGTACCTACACCGCGAAGAGTGCATAGATCAACATTGACCTATTAATATTAAAATAATGAGAAAGCGGCCAAAATATGAGTTATACAGAATATAGGTAGGTATAGGATAGCTATAGAATAGGTATAGAAGAGGTGTAGGATAGGTATAGGATAGATTTATGTTTGATAAGGATAGGTATGGGATATGTATAGAATAGTTATATGATAGGTAGCGTAGGAATAGGATAGGATAGGTAACGTAGGAATAGGATAGACTAGGAAGCGTAGGTACGAGTATAGGATAGGATATGCTATAGAATTGAAAATATGATAGGATATATTTTGTGAAATAATGGATACATTTGTCACTACTTATAATGTAATTCCCTCTTTTTAATATGAACTAATAATTGTATTCAAATACCTTCTCTTAGAGATGAAGTAGTAACACATTTTCAAAAATCTAACTTTTATAGCATAGGTATAGGATAGGAATAGGATAAATAAGTAGATATAGTAAAGATATAGGTTAGGTATAGGATATATGTATAGAATATGTATAAGGAAGGCATAGGACAGGTATAGAATAGGTATAGGATAGGTATAGGAAAGGTATAGGATAGGTATAGGATAGGTATAGGATAGGTATAGGACATGTATAGGATAGGCATAGGATAGGTATAGGACATGTATATGATAGGTATAGGATATGTATAGGATAGGTATAGGATAGGTATAGGATAGGTATAGGATAGGTATAGGATAGGTATAGGATAGGTATAGGATAGGTATAGGATAGGTATAGGATAGGTATAGGATAGGTATAGGATAGGTATAGGATAGGTATAGGATAGGTATAGGATAGGTATAGGATAGGTATAGGATAGGTATAGGATAGGTATAGGATAGGTATAGGATAGGTATAGGATAGGTATAGGATAGGTATAGGATAGGTATAGGAGCTATAGGATAGGTATAGGATAGGTATAGGATAGGTATAGGATAGGTATAGGATAGGTATAGGATAGGTATGGGATAGGTATAGGATAGGTAAAGGATAGGACTACGTAAGACTAAATGCCTTAAAATTTTACAACAATATTGATTGCCGTTGGAAAAACCAATAATATAAAAATAATGTTTTTGTGGCTAAAAAGATCGTCTGCGATAAGTTGATTTAGATTTTCAGCACATCTTTGAGGAATAAGCTTTCTATTGATATGCATTTTATTGCTATTTGTTAATTCTACAGAGCTTAAAAGTGTACCACAAGAAGTCATTGTCAGCATTGTTTATAACATTTTATATAATTGTTTTTTAATGATTAATTGCCTACGATATGTCTGCACATTTTTGGGAAATAGGCTTTCCATTGATATGCATTCTATTGTAATTTCTTAATAGTAAAGGTCCCAAAAGCGTACCACAAAAGTGGACACAAAGCAAATGCTACTATTACTTTTCAAAAAACAAAAATTTTTGGATCTTTATTCTTCGAAAAACAAATAAAAGAAAAATACATATTTTGTTTTTGTACTCAGGCTCAAGATCGTTATTGTTGTTTTCAGTATATGAAAACAACTTTGTTAAAAATTAAAGAAGAAGCAAGTGACATGTATTGGGGGCGGTTGTAATGGTTGGATAGACAGATCTGTTTCGGGAGCCACCAAACTCCCATTATCAATATCCTTATTACAACGATTACTTCAGTCGAAATTATTAAATATATACGCACAGCCAAGTATCATTAAACGAGAACTGTTTGCTTCTTCTTTAATTTTTAACAAAGTTGTTTTCATATACTGAAAACAACAATAACGATCTTGAGCCTGAGTACAAAAACAAAATATGTACTATGAAAGCAGATCGAATAAAACAAAAAAACAAAAACAAAAACAAGAAGAAATGGTAGGGCACGACCAAATACGTTGTTGTTGCATAGTCAACTACAGCAAAACATTCGTGTGAATTCTTTACATTGTAAAGACTCACGAGAGTGGAAGTTGGTGCATGTACGAGGGACGATGATTACTGAATTGTCTTTTTTTGAAAATATGCGCTTTTAGCAAACAGTTCTCGTTTAATGATACTTGGCTGTGCGTATATATTTAATAATTTCGACTGAAGTAATCGTTGTAATAAGGATATTGATAATGGGAGTTTGGTGGCTCCCGAAACAGATCTGTCTATCCAACCATTACAACCGCCCCCAATACATGTCACTTGCTTCTTCTTTAATTTTTAACAAAGTTGTTTTCATATACTGAAAACAACAATAACGATCTTGAGCCTGAGTACAAAAACAAAATATGTACTATGAAAGCAGATCGAATAAAACAAAAAAACAAAAACAAGGATAAAAGAAAAATTTCTGCACATATTGAGGAAATGTGCTCTATATTGATACTAATTTTCCAAGACTGTGTAACATTAAATGCCTAAAAATTGTACCACAATAATTATTGTTCTTTTAAAAAATTTTTACTTCTGCACATTTTTGGGTAATAAGGTTTCTATTGGTATACATTTTATTGCTATTTATTAACTTTAAAGAGCTTAAAAGTGTACCACAAAAATCATTGTCAGCATTGTTAATAAAATTTGAAATATATATCTTTTAAGGAATAAGCCTACATAATTAAATGCCTATGGCGTGTCTGCACATCTATGGCAAATATGTTTTCTCTTGATATGCATTTTATTGTAATTTTTTAATAGTAAAGGTCCCAAAATTGTACCACAAAAATAAGGGTGAAGCAACTGCTACTTCCCCCGATTTCCAAGAATAAATATTTTAACTGATTTGGATCTCTATTTATCAAGAATTAAATCAACTATATGTTTCAGCACATATTGGGAAAAAAGGCTCATTATTGATGTACATTTTCCAAATTTGGTGCGACATTAAATGCCTAAAAGTTGTACCACGAAAATGCCTTTGGGAAAAAACAAAAATTTATAAATATTTTTTGTTTAAGTGGATCTGCTAAAATAAATACATAGCCTTCAATCTTCTGAACATCTATGGGAAATAATCTTTCTAATGATCTGCATTTTATTACTATTCGTTAACTCTAAAGATGTTAAAAGTGTACCACAAAATTCGTTCTCAGATTTTTTATACATTTTTAAATACTTGTTTTGAATGGCAAAAACTTTAGAATTAATTACCTGTAGCATTTCTGCACATCCTTGGGAAATAGATTTTTTTATTGATATGCATTTTATGGTAATTTGTTAATTCTATAGGTCTCAAAAGTGTACCACAAAAATGAGTGTGAAATAATTGCTACTTCTTCTGCTTTTAATTCTCCAAAAGTAAATCAGAAAGATATTCCTGGACATATTGGGAAAAAAAACTCATTATTGATTTAAATTTTCCCAAGACTGTGTAACATTAAATGCCTAAAAATTGTACCACATTTAACATTTTTTTATAATATTTTAAATAATTTCATTTGAGTGGTTAAACCTACATAATTAATTATCTATTACATTTCTGCACATCCTTTGGTAATGGGCTTTCCATTGATATGCTTTTTCTGTCATTTTGTAACAAAAGTTCTCAAAAGTGTACCACAAAAATGAGTGTGAAGGAAATGCTACTTCTCCTGTTCTCCAAAAACAAATATTTTAACTTATATGGATCTTTATTCCGCAAAAAAATTAATCAAAAAATTTTTTTCTGCTCATACTAGGGAAAAGATCACAATATTGATAACAATTTTCCTAAGCTGTGTATCATTAAAAGCCTAAAAAATATACCACAAAAATTGATGTCCTTGAAAAAAAAACATTTAAACATTTTTTTTACTAGCAGGATCTGCTAAAATAAATAGATTCCGAGCTTCTGCGCATATTTGGGAAATACATTTTCTACTGATATGAATTTTATTGTTATTTGTTAACTGTTAAGATCGTAAAAGCGTACATTAAATGTATTTTAGATATATATATTTTAAGGATTAAGCGTACAAAATGAATGGTCTGTGCCGTATCTGCACATCTATGGGAAATTTACTTTCTATTGATGTGCATTTTATAGTAATTTCTTAATAGGAAAGGTCCCAAAAGGGTTCCACAAAAATGGGTATGAAGTAACTGCTACTTCCCCTGACTAGCAAAACAAATATTTTTATCATTCTACTCATCTTTATTCTTCCAAAACTAAATCAAAAATACTTTTATGCACATATTTGGGAAATGGTATCAAAATTTATACTAATTATCCCAAGACTGTGTAACATTAAATGCCTAAAAAATGGACCACAAAAATTATTTCCCTTATAAAAAATAACAATTTTAAATATTTTTTTTTTGCTAAAATTATCAGCTAACATAATTAGATTTTGAAGATCTTTGGGAAATGCGGTTTCTATTGATATGAATTGTATTGCTATTTGTTAACTGTTTAGATCCTTAAAGTGTACCAAAAAAATCATTGTTTTTAAAATTTTAAATATATTTTTTAAGGATTACGATTACATAATTAATTGACCATAGCGTGCATGCAAATCTATGGGAAATAGGCTTTCTATTGATATGTATTTTATTGTAATTTGTCAATAGTTAAGGTCCCAAAAGTGTACCACAAAAATTAATATAAACATTTCATTTCAAAATAAAAAAATTTACTTTATTCCTCAAGAAAAAAATCTAACATACATATATGCCTGCACATATTGGGGAAATTGGCTCAATATTGATGCAAATTTTTCTATAACTGTATAATATTAAATGCCTAAAAAGTGTACCACAAAAATTATTGTCCTTGAAAAATAACAAAAGTTGAAAAATATTTTTTTGGCAAATACGACCTACAAGATAAGTAGCTTTTGAGCTTCTGCACATCTATGGGAAATAAGCTTTCCACTGATGTACATTTTGTTTCTATCTGTTGCATCTAAAGGTCTTAAAAATGTACCACAAAAATCATTCTAAGAAAATTTAAAATGTTGACTACAATTTTCAATGACTTTTTTTGAATGGTTAAACCTACAGAAATTATTTCCTATAAAGTTTGTGCACACCTTTGGTAAATATACTTTCCATTGATGTGCATTTGGTTGTGATTTGTTAATACTAAAGCACTCAAAAGTGTACCACATAAGCTATTCTCCTCATTTTTTGTATAATTATAATTTTTTCAATAGTGTTGTTAACTGGTTAAATCTTCAGAATAATAACATTTCTGCACATCTTTGGAAGATTAGCTTTCCATTGCTATGCATTTTATTGATATTTGTGGACCCTAAAGATCTTAAAAGTGTACAACAAACTTTGTCATCGGCTTTTTTTATAAAATTTTAAATATTTTTTTTCTTGAATGGTTAAACCTTCAGAATTAATTACCTAGAACGTTTCTGCACATCGCTGGGAAATAGGCTTTATTTGGATATACATTTTGTTGTTATTTATTAATGGCAAAGGTCCCAAAAGTGTACCACAAAAATTAATATAAAGCAAATGCTACCCCGCCTGCATTTATAAACCAAAATTTTAACTTTATTCCTCAAGAAAAAAATCTCACATGCATATATGCGTGCACATATTGGGGAAATTGACTCAATATTGATGTAAATTTTCCGAAAACTGTGTAATATTAAATGCCTTAAAAGTGTACCACAAAAATTATTGTCCTTGGAAAAGAACAAAAGTTGAAAAATATGTTTTTGACAAATATGACCTACTAAAAAAAATAGATTTTGGGCTTGTGCACATCTTTAGGACTAAGATCTTCACTGATGTGCATTTTATTGTTATTTGTTAAGTCTGAAGATCTTAAAAATGTACCACAAAAATCATTCTCAGAATATTTTTGACATTGACTACAATTTTCAATGGCTTTCTTTGAAGGGTCAAACCTTTAGAAATAATTACCTATGAAGTTTGTGCACACCTTTGGTGTATAGACTTTCCATTGATGTGCACTTTATTGCGTTTTGCTTATACTAAAGCTCTCAAAATTGTACCACAAAAACTATTCGCGGAATTTTTTGTATAATTATAATTTTTTAAATAATTTTCTTGACTGGTGAAACCTATTGAAATATTGCCTATGACATTTCTGCACATCGCTGTGAAAGTTACTTTCCACTGATATGCAGTTTATTGCTATTTCTTGACTCTAAAGATCTTAAAAGTGTACCACAAACTTTGTCCTCAGCATTTTTACACAATTTAAAATGATTTTTCTTGACTGGTTAAACCTATAGAATTAATCATATATATATCCTGTCTGAACATCTATGGGAAATAAGCTTTCTGTGGATATATATTTTATTGTAATTTATTAATGGCAAAGGTCCTGAAAGTGTACCACAAAAATTCGTGAAGGGCAATTATTGGATGATGATGAATAGCATGAAAGATAATATTGCGTGCATGAATGAGTGGTTAAGAAAATTAATTTGTGTGGCAAATAAGAACATTTTTTTTCAAAAATAGAAACATATTTTATCCTAAATATGGCAATTTATATAAGTGTTTGTTGAAGCAATATATTTACAATTCGAAATAACTTTGATTTTGATTTTTTTTAGAATTATTCTTACTTTGAAATTGAATCCAATCCCATATCAAATACATCGTGATAGATGAACGGTCTCGATTTATCCTCAAAATTAAATTCTTTGCTTAAATCCTTAAGCTGCACATAAATAAGCTAAAAATAAGGATAACAAAACAAAAATAAAAACACAAACAATGCAGACCAGATAGAAAAGGACACGTGTAAGGACATTTATTTGCCATTACATGGTTAAGTGTATGTGTATATGTAGCTGTAACTGTATATTCATCTGTGTGTGTCTTTTTCATTGTGTTTGTCTTCTTGGCAATTACCTTCAAATCAATTGGCCATATGTGTTTGGCCGTATCAATGCGAAATCCCGCTACACCCATATCGATAAATTTATTCAACATATCCACAATGGACTGACGCACCGACAAATGCGAATGATCCAAATCAGGATGTTCGTTTAGCTGGCAATTACGTATCTCATCGGCACTGGGGGAACTGGGTATAGAGCACGAACGATGAAAGTCTTTCGCTGTATAGGGAACTTCTGGATAATTCCAATTGGAAATGTTCACATTCTCCGACAGCAATGTGTTGACAATAAATCCGTCTCCATTTGTGGTCGATGCAGACCGCTTTAGGAGAACACCTAAAGGAGCAGCCATATGATTTAGGACGACATCCACATAGATACGTACACCATGATCATTGCATATGCGACTCATGGACCAGAAATCCGTTTCATCACCCGAACGCGAAGCCAAACGATAAGAGACCATCTCATAACGTTCCCACCAAGGATGTTGCATGGAGTCCGTTTTAATTACCGTATGTTCCAGGACGGGTGACAGCTGTAGCGGAGGACCACACCACATCATACCATTATCAGTAAGTAAATAAATTGCGTGTTATGGTGAAATACTCCATGTACTTACTTGCACCCCAGCGTATCCTTGGGGCCCTAAAAATGTACGACACTCTTCGGCTATATCCACAAATTTCCATTCAAACAATTGCACCAGAACGGAACGACCCCGGCTGAAATGTGGTCGATGATAGGCTCCATCATCGCTATCACAATCTTCATTTGTTCCCGATGCTTTGTCCAGCAATTGCCGCGAGACCCGACTTTGTTTGGATCTGGTCACATGTCCCAGAGTGTCCTGTGGCAGCAGACAAATCAGCACCATCACCACCACCACTACCGAAATCTGGACACCATATGTCGCTGTAAGCCTTTGATTTGTTGATTGCCTCTGTTGTGACTTTAACCTCATTGTCAACGAGCTTTTGTGCGTTTTGTAACGCTTCTCCTTCTCCTGGGGTATCCTCGGTCGCCGTTTCCTCGGATAACTTGTTGGCCAAAATGCTTTGAATGCACTCCTCTACACTACACTAGACTAACCTTAACGTTGTTGGCTTACTGCGTTTTGATGACTTAATGTCATTTTTCTTTTTTATGTCAACGAAAACAATGCATTTCCCCCACAAAGGACGAATGGACTGAACCTATGAAAGGACACACAAATGTTCGTGTCATGACATGTTAACATGCAAAAAGATCAAATAACTGGACATACAAATATAAAATGTTTTTTTGTTATCCAGCCTTTTTTTTTTGATATTTCAGAAATTACTACGTTATATCCTTAATGGATATGTATGGTGTACACGTGTATGCGTGCATTATACCCGAGGGACGATATGAAAAATGTATTGTAACTGATATACCACTAAAGAATAAGAGGGACAGTTAATAAGGTAAGATCATGGTTAGTTCCACAAACAAATCACAATTTTAGTCTTTCACTTGAGGATCAACCTAATATACATATTAGAATTTTTATATATAGGATAGCTTTTTCCAAAGATGGACAGAATCATATTTTATATTCTAACAAATCAAAATGGGCTAGCGAAATTTTAGTGACTGACTTTCCAGATCCTTAGTAGCCCTAGATTAAATTATAAATTGATATCGATGGAAATATATTTCGCCAATGATGTATTGTATTAATGTAACAGACGGTATTCTAGATTAAGGTGAAGTCCTGCCGTTAGGCTTAACTCCGCCGTGCTCTTAATCAATCAATACCGCGATTTTGGACCCTTTTTTCCTGCTCTTTTCTTAAGAGCGGATCTCATCTAAAACTTCTTACCATTTTATGGGTCATGGCAACCGGTTGATTTGCAACTCCACATTCGAGACTATATATACTTTTCCATCGATTTTGGTTTAAACCACAGCCATCACGATGTCCTCCGAAGGGACCACACCAACCGTCAGGCTGGAACCAAAATTCCAGGGGTTGTGACTTCCGTGATACCAGATTACAGACTCTGATCAGAGAGCGTAGCCGAAAATTCTACCAGTTAGATCCCAAAAAATCTAGGACTGGTGACCCATCGGGGATTACTGTCCATTCCCTATCCTATGAACTAGGGACTAAAAGAAAAAAAAAAAACAAAAAAATGTTTTTAAAATTTAAAATTGTTTCTAAAATTTAAGATTTGTTTGCTTCACAAGATGTTTACCTGCTAAACCACACCTCTTCATATACCATCTCTCCTCCATGGAACTGCCGCTAGGTATTACGCGTGGAGGATGGTGAGCAATAATTCAGTTCTTCTCATTCTGTCCACAATAATTCTCGTCAACAAAACATAGAACCTTTGCCACTCGTCCCCACTACTTAACATGAACCTTTCCCCGACAATCGGATGTCTGCTCTGGAACGACAGGACTCCAAATCGACCAAGGATCGTCAATTCAGCAACGGCAGTACCTTCCAAACGTTTTTCACCAAAATTCCAACAATATATGCCAGCGGTCTTAATCGTCATCTTACTTATCATCGCTGGTGTTGAACAGAATCCAGAACAAATTAGGACCGTGATCACGATCTTTTCGGTTTGACATAACCTAATCAACCGTAACCCCGTCCAAGTCCAATGTAATGGATGCCTCCGCTGGTGCCATTTCAGGCAGTGTTTTAGTTTAGGCAGACACCGGAACTGGAATAGGGAATTTTTGTCGATTTGCTGCACGCAACAATCAGAAAGCACTATCTCTCCTGTGCAACAATTAACCAGCAACGAGCACACGTGGTTAACTCCATCTCCAGACTAACCAAGTCCAAGCCCTACTCAATGCCGTTGTTCTGTGTGCAATGAAAACATGCTCAGGAACATAATATCAGTCAAGTTGCAATAGTTGCCAGAGGTGGCGCTACATGAGGCGATGCACTAATATACGGTCGCATAGAAACTTGAATTGGGGTCTGGTGGCAAACAGCTGCTTAAACAGCAACAATGTCCATCCTATTTCTCCAGCAATTTATGTGATCCCTTCCTATCCATCCAGTAGATCAATGTCAGCAACCAATTAACACGGCCACTTGTTCTGCCTTCTCAAGCTACTCGTACTTCGCCTTCAACAACAACTCCTTGGGTAAATGTGTCCAACACAAAAATTGCCATACCTCCGAAGTTTCTCAATTGCCCACTGCCACAATACCAACTTTCCAGCAGTCATTAGCTGTTCAGAAGAACTCTCTGATAAAAAAAAACCAACTCTTCCCGTTTACACATACCCAATCCTCTTCTTCCCACCACCACAAAGTCAGCAACGCATACCTGCCCACAGTGATCAGCAGCGCTTCAATATCCTGCAATGGAATTGCAACAGTCGCAGGAGTAAGACTGCAGATATCACCAACTTCATGCAGGTAAACGAAATACCTATAGCTGCTATTCAGAAGTCAAAATTAATCGGCGACTGTCTGCTAGCTTCCCATGCAACTACATCATGCACGGAAAGGATTGAGGTAGTAATAATAGCGGATGTTTGGCTTTTATTATTGAAAGTAGAGTTATACACAGAATAATAGACCCACCAGCAACTCTCACAGGATCATCAGAACATGGAAACAACGTGCATCTCTATTCGATTAATAGGAGAAGATATAGAGCTAGTCAACCTGTATATCCCGCCCGTGAAGAGCATCGGAGCAGGCTATCATCCAATATACAATACCTCTTACAGGGTGACAGGCATGTCTATAGCTGACCAAATAGACGATTCTGGTTTTTCGGCCATCAATGAAGACTCATACACACGTTTTACGACCATGGTACCAGTTCCCCTTACCTAACACTTGTCAGCGCGTCGCTCCTATCTGTAACAACCTGGCAAATGCACATTGCGCTTGACTCGGATCCTATTCCCATAGTGGAGAAAGCCAGGGACTCTGAGGAACAAGCCCAGCGAACATTTGAGAACCACATTAAAACTGACCTGGCTTCACAAACATGCTTGACAACGACATCCATCAAAGAGATATTGTGTTAGTCTTGGATTTCGATGGTGCTGGGTCCGATTCCCAGGAATAATTTAACATCAACAATTCATGCTTTCATTATAATTCCAGTTTCTGCAGCTAAAAATAACATCTGATTCCCCAAGACAATAAAAATAGACATAACATCATGACGACTAGTTACAGAAATGCCGCGTTTTAGTGGATAATAGAAACGGTAAACTCAATTACATTACACCCATTTCTTTAATCAAAACCTTGGTGACAAATGGATCAGTCACCTGGAGAATTGCGATATGGGCACAGGTGTCCATGGTCCACCATTCGTCACCTATCGGATACAAACAGAAACAAGGGTCATATTGCTTTCGGATTTAATAATGTACAACTTTCAGATGCCACAAAGTGCACAATAAAGTTCTGCCAACAATTTATAATATGCCCAGTTCAGCAGAACGGGATCAAGAGGATCATTAAGAGGAAAATCAAAGAGATTTTTAGAGAGGAGGAAGCGCACTTCTAAGCAAAAGCTTCCAAAGTCTTTGATCCATATGGCATTGCCATGATAATGTTGAAGAAACTAGGACAAATAGCAACAATAGCTATAGCAACAATTTTTTTCTCTCTTTTCACCAACTGGTGAGCCCCGAGATCTGGAAGGTTTCCAGAGTTATTCCCGCCTAAAACCTGACAAACCGGCAACCAAGGATATTCATACAGCCCGAACTCCTTGCTACATATCACCTGTGGCTAAGATTTTAGAAGCTCTCGTCATGTGAATGGAATCCTGTTAGATTTAGACCGTTGTGGCTGCAAAGTCGGAGAATATGCGGAATATGTTGCAATCACAGTAACCGGTAAATATCCCAACGACCTCAGAGACATTATACAGGTGGCTCTGAACAATCGGTCAGAAGCAGTGTTTTGAGCGTTAACCCAAACAAGATAGAATCGATTATCTTTAGTAGGAAGTATAAGGTTCCACATTTGGACCAACTCGACTAAATTGAATTGAGCTAGTCTCTGCAAAATCTCTAACTTCAATCCTAAACAGGAAATTGTCCTTCGGACCTAATGCATGGGAAAGGGTGTCGCATTATATTCCTATAGGAAAGCTGTAGAGACACGTTGGAGCCAGTGATTGGAGCCAAGGCAAAATGATCGGCGCCAGTTTTTTTGTTTATCGGCTGCGGCGATCGGATAAGCTGACCAAAGACAACAAAAACGGCGGCGCTGGCATGTTGTTTTCTTTTATTCGAACTTGGATGAAGTTGATTATATTATTCATAGTTCTGATTTGCTGCTATATAGTTATGTGGAGATGGATCTTTTTAGAAAACATTACATTCTTTTAATTAAACGAAAATGAAACTTAATTTGTTAAAAGCCAGAAAGATGGCGAAATACAGGAAATTTGGCATTTGCTTCGTAATTATGCGATGACCCATTGCAGATGAAGTTTTATTAATAATTGCTTATTAATCTGATTAAAGGTTTACATTTATCGGAAATATACAAATGTCCAGAGTATTCCTAGCATTCGCTCTCAGTTCCTCAACTACTTTAGCTGCATCAATAGCAGGATTTTTCTTGGAGCAAGTTTTCCTTGTTAGCAATCTATGTCACACATGTCATCAATCATAGTTTCTTCAAAATCAGAAGGCTCTAAATCATTATTCTTGGTGAAGATATTAGTAAGTTTTGATTCACACGAGGCAATTGTTTCCAAGCAAGTATCAAAGGTTGTAGGAGAGAGCTCTTTCCGCCTGCATCTCGCTCTCAGTTCCTCAAGATATAGCTATTTTAGCCGCATCAATAGCCAGATTTTTCTTGGAGCAATTTTTCCTTGTTAGCAACCTATGTCACACATGTCATCAATCATAGTTTCTTCAAAATCAGAAGGCTGTAAATCATTATTCTTGGTGAAGAGATTGGTAAGATTTGATTCACACGAGGCAATTGTTTCCAAGCAAGTGTCAAAGAGTGTAGGAGAGCTCTTTCCGCCTGCATCTCTCTTCAACAAACTGCTTGGAAACAATTTCCTCGTGCGAATCAGGACAAATGTTCCTTCATCACACGAAAAAAAATTTTCCAACCAAGTGTCAAAATATGTAGGAGAGAGAGGCAGGCGCTCTACCCCTCTCCGACAAACTTTGACACTTGCTGGGAAAAATTGCCTTGTGTGATTCAGGACTAAGAAATTATATTGTAGATTCTAGCATTTGTCTTTATGTCTCAACGTGAGTGATTTCGATTTTGTTATTTGGGAGAATATTCCTTGTCGATTAGAGAGTAGTATTTATCGGCGGGTAAGTTCAAGTCGATTTGAGCCATTTGAATCGGCGGCGGCGCGCTTCCGATTTGCGCCTCCTAACTGTGGTTGGAGCCTCTCTCCTAAAATCGTTTATTTGACATACATAACAGTAGTTCCCCAATACTAATGTACGGATTTCGGTGTAGTGGACGGCAACTGATAAGCGATCTATCACCAGTCAATTAATTAAGGTTCAGAAACCTGCCTGTCTAAGCAAAATCGGGGCTTTAAGTACTACAACGAAAGATTCCCTACAAGTCCTACTCATCTACTGCCGGTTGATCAAGGGACTATAGAAGTTGTACCCAGAGCGGCACTAAGATTAAACTGTCTACAAGAAATACGGTCACATGAGGATAATCACACTGTAGCGCCTTGGTAACGGACCGAGTGAACCACTAAGACACCTGCCAGAGAATATACATACCTAAATTCACAAAAGTCCTCTACTGCCGCAGCTCACTCAACCAGAGGGCTGAACATCCGAAGAACTTGCTAGGAAAGGGACGCCATTACAAAATATCGAATAATTTGCATAAATTGGTGCTCCACTGCTCACATACAAGCTTTGGCTTAGACAAGAAGCAGTCGGGCAGTCCAATGAGAGATGTACAGAATCGACACCTGTAGGGAAGCTAGACAATTCTGGTCAAAATACGGCCCTAAAAGGTCAAAATATCGTTTCGCACTAGTGAGGAAAATACTGTATACGATAGTGCCAGTTCTGACGGGACATTACCTGATCGGCGAACATATTGAGTCCAGAGAGAGCATTGGGCACCGGTTTTGCTAATGTAAATTGAGTAAACAACGTGTGTCAGTTCTGACGGGACATTGCCTGATTATCGAACGCGCCAGGAGGTTGTAAATTGAGTCCAGAGAGAGCATTGAGCACCTGTTTTGCTACTGTACTGGGGCGGCCTCTGTAGGTAGTCTGATTTATAACTTTGTGTATCAATCCGGTTGGTTCCGATGAGGGGCAACTGGGCCCGTGGTAGCACTAGGGACATCAATTGATCTATATGAGCTAGTAAATCTGGATTCCAACCTAACCTAAACTTAGTATGTACATAGGTGCACTGTCAAGGAAGAAAATAAAAGCAAATCGAGCCGATAGATGAACCTGCAGCAGAGCAATGTTTTATGTTTATTCAGAAAAATAATCATACACAAACTGTCCAGAAATAAAGAATGCATTGTTATATGGTCCGGAAATGTTAAAAAATTGTTTGCAGTTTTTCCAGAAACTCGAGAGAAATTGCTCTACCTGCCGTAGAATATCGACTGTAGGGCCAACATGATTGGTGTACTATCAATAAAATTAGATAACTTTGAGGCAATAGGCTGCAGTAGAGTAATTAAGTAATGTTATATTCATTCACAAAAGTACTCGAACAATCTACAATCATTCTGGTCATACGAGAGACTGTGTTCTTAGTACCGGAAGGGGCAAAACAACATCTGCAACAACATTTTAACCTTTACTTTTATACCTACCTCCAACGTGGCGGTTTTGTACAAACAACCACTATTAGTTTTAAAATTCGATTGCAATCATAATACGCATACCTTGACCCTACTATTATCTCGTAGACCTCTGTTTAGTACCCTTGCGGGGTCATGGGATTTTCCCTCATTTTTCCCTCCCCACCTCAAACTTTTCGTATAAAGTAAAGGTCTACCACGAGCCAATCGTAAAATATGATTTAAACTGGTACGAGTATATCGGTAGACCTAAACCTGCAGGGAGTTTTTACACTTTCGAAAGTATATGCTATAATTTTTATAACAACTACAAGTAGTTTAATGAATACCTCACAATACGTGACGTTAACCAGTCCGCGTAGCACTCCTGATCAACCAAAACAAGCAACCAACGACCGCCGGGCAATTTGCTGGTCATATATTAAACTTTTATCGCTTTGGTTTGTTTCAAAAATGCTGTTTTGCATTTAACTTAACTAAAAAATAATAAATTTTCTAAATTCACAAAATAAAAACTAATGTGAAACGGCTTTTAGAACATTCAAACTAACTAAGCTCAAATACATATTCGTACATATGTATGTTGGATATAATCAACATATGTATGTTATGTACCGCCCTTTGGCATCATTTTGTGGCCTTACACAATTCGACCGTAATAAACATAAACGCCAAATTGGCTTCAAACATGGCACATCGCAACACGCATTTCAAAATTCATATTTTTTTTGCTTTTTGCTTTGCCGTGGCACAATATTGGGACAATATATTTTCTGCACGACTCACTTTGTCGTAGGCCTCGAGGCGATATTCGATGTTATCCTGAACTAAACACATAGCGAGAGAGAGCGGGAGAGGAAACCGAGCTGAGCTTTTATGTGTTTGTTTGTGTTTGTAGCGACACCTAACGATTAATTAGCGTAACCGTAACCGAGTTTATCAACATGCATTAATCGTGTTCTTTTTTCGCGCGCAGTTATGACTCGTTATGCTTATGTGAATATTTTGTTTGGTGGCATGTTCGTTCCTGCTCCCCATATGGTGGTTTATGCATATGTGCATACTTGTTTTTAACGGTCAAATGAACGTGTTTCGTTTTGCCCTGCGGGTTATCAACAGGCAGACTTTCGCCTGAAATGCTGCTTCGTTTATTTTAATTTGCTTCATTTGCAAAATTTTCCAACTTTTTTTTAAATGTCAACAATATCATTGTTATTAATTGCATTTTTATAGTCGCCATGCAAAAGTTTATATAAGGTTATGATTATTTTTGTTATTTTCTATTTTCATTTCGAAAAAACGAAACAAAATAAAATGTCAAACGCTGAAGGACGAATGAATAAATAAGGATTTGAATCAAAGGGAGGCAAATAAAAACAAGAGAGTGAAGGCAGCTTAAAAGTCAGCGCTATTACCGTTGCTTATCCTATTCCTATTCCTATTCCTATTCCTATTCCTATTCCTATTCCTATTCCTATTCCTATTCCTATTCCTATTCCTATTCCTATTCCTATTCCTATTCCTATTCCTATTCCTATTCCTATTCCTATTCCTATTCCTATTCCTATTCCTATTCCTATTCCTATTCCTATTCCTATTCCTATTCCTATTCCTATTCCTATTCCTATTCCTATTCCTATTCCTATTCCTATTCCTATTCCTATTCCTATTCCTATTCCTATTCCTATTCCTATTCCTATTCCTATTCCTATTCCTATTCCTATTCCTATTCCTATTCCTATTCCTATTCCTATTCCTATTCCTATTCCTATTCCTATTCCTATTCCTATTCCTATTCCTATTCCTATTCCTATTCCTATTCCTATTCCTATTCCTATTCCTATTCCTATTCCTATTCCTATTCCTATTCCTATTCCTATTCCTATTCCTATTCCTATTCCTATTCCTATTCCTATTCCTATTCCTATTCCTATTCCTATTCCTATTCCTATTCCTATTCCTATTCCTATTCCTATTCCTATTCCTATTCCTATTCCTATTCCTATTCCTATTCCTATTCCTATTCCTATTCCTATTCCTATTCCTATTCCTATTCCTATTCCTATTCCTATTCCTATTCCTATTCCTATTCCTATTCCTATTCCTATTCCTATTCCTATTCCTATTCCTATTCCTATTCCTATTCCTATTGCTATTCCTATTGATATTGAAATTGAAATTTTTTTGTACAGCAGGAGTTATGGAATCTTTATAGATGTATGCATCTCGTACTGAAAAATATTTACTATTTGTAGCTACTAAACCGCACTCCTTTCTCCGACCATCTTTCCTCCACGGACCAGCCGCTAGGTATTACTTCGTGAAGGATGGCTAGCCATCAAGCTATATTCGAGTGCTTATATCGCAATGTTTCCTGCACTTCTTCTTTCTATCAATACATTACAGATTCCCAATAAGTTTTCTCACCAAGATACTGAAAACTTCTGGCATTCCTCCATTCTCACACAGCTTGAACTCTATCGCGTTCCACTTTTTGATTGTGCGTATGCCCTGTCTTTCGAACCTCGGACTGTGCATTATGGTATGATTTGTGTCTGCTTCTATCATCCAAATCTCCAAATCTGTGCAGATACATTCGGAAGCATAAATGATCTTAAAAGAACTGTGATAGTTCGTATCACCATGCTTCCCGTCAAGCCATATAGATATATATATTTGGGATAAGGACAAGTGTCCACCAGCCTTTCGTCGATAAATCCCTGATAACTGGCGGTGGGTGCAGATTGCTCTTCCTGGGAAACTTCTGATCTGTAAGGAACTGTGTTCGGTAGTAGTTTGTGCTGCCTGTTCAGTCATACAGATGTATCTGGGATAAGACCAAGAGTTCTCCTTCCTTCCGTCGATAAGGCCCAACGACCCTGCCAAATGGCGATGGATACATATCGCTCTTCCTGGGATACTTTGAGCCTCTGTCTTTTATCCTTCGGTTTTCTTTGACATATCCTCTTCATCTCGGCTGCTAGTATGTCGATAAGAATTTAAAAGCCCTACTGCTTTCTCCGATATGATATCATACCCACAAATCCACAGCTTAGTCTGAGTATAGACTCTATTTCCGGAAGCCTCCATGATCTGTAAACAACTGTATCACGCCATACACATATATTTGGGATAAGGGCAAGTGTCCTTCGTCCTTTTATTGATAAATCCCACCGACCCTTGGTTACTACGAGCTTCTGCCTTTTAGCCTCCGGTCGATAGTTGTAAGCCCTGAAAGCATACCTGCTGCTTCCTTTGACATGATTGTATACCCACAAATCGTACGATGACAGCTTAGTCTGTGTATAGACGTTAGCTTTTTAATGCATGACTTCAACTCCATTGCACCAGGCCACACGGAAAATGCATAGAAGACTACTTGCGACTCGCGAGTTAAGGGCCTCCTATTTTGGGTAGCATCTTCGTCAAAGAGGACTGTATTTTGACCGCCTTCTCTACCTGATCCTTAAATCTCAGCCTGTTATTTATGATGACGGCTAAATACTTTAGGGAGCGAGTGGATTATATTCATGTACTCCAACGATTATATTCATGTACTCCATCTTCTTCGTGCTTGTAATCAGGACCGCTTCACTTTTGTGGCCAGCCAGTTGTAAGTAGACTGAACCCAGCCATGCTTGGACTTTCGACCGTGATTATGCCTATGTTATCCACAAAACCTATTATATTTTATAAATTTGGAATGGTAAGTAAGTAGAGATTTTCTTCAATCACACTCAAATGGATATTACCACAAATATAGACAAGAATTCCATAGGTGGGCACCGATCGACTTTCAAATGATAAAACTCACAAGTAGACCCCCTCGGATTGCTTTTTTAATCTTCAAACCAAACATTTGGTTCCCAAAATCTAGAAACCTTTTTGAAACATTATCAGCGATATCTAACCACATCCTACCCCTCCAGCTGAGACGCCCTCGAGAACTACCCAGTGATGACGCATAACGCTGTCGCATACGCATTTCTAAGTCTGTCCCCGGATCATCGTATATAATATTCCAGAGCAGTGGGCCCAGAACTGATACTTGTGGGACGTCAGCTGTCATGATGTATTGATATACTCCGTTATCACTGTGATGTATGAGCTTTCTGTCCTCCGCAAAGTATATATTATATTTCAGAGCAATGAGCCCGGATTTGATCGATGTGAAATGTCAGCTGTTATGCTATATTGAACTACTCCGTTATCACTGCGATTTATGCGATTTCTTTCCTCATTTTTGGCCTCCATTCGCTTAAGTGCGTCTCGAATATGTCCCCAGTGTTCGGAATTGAAGGCTTTCTTCAGAATAACGGTTTCGCAGTACATCATATTGTGCCCTCTATGGCCTACGACGTATCAATCACGAGCTCCATAGCGTCAACCGTTGCCGTTGCTTTCCTGAGCCCAAATTGTTATTCAAATACAGCGCTTCTCTCTTCGAATATAGGTATCCGTCTATTATATAGGATTTTCTGCAAAATTTGGTTGCGGTATCTCCGGTGGTATCCAAGTGGATTGTTTCCTATGGAGAGGACAACAAGCTTTTGCATTTTTCAACTCCTTCCTGAATAGAATATTTCTTTATCTTCTAATGAGTGCAGCCTTTAGTGAAACGTTTGGGATTCCATCAGCGACTGGAGCTTTGTTGTTGCTGATTTTCGTGAAAGCCTTTTCGAGCTCCCTCCTCGAGATAGGCGGGACAGCATCATTGTCCAATATCGACCAAGGATGCGAACAAACGGAGCTCGCTGAATAAATGATGTTGAAATGATACCAATGATGTTTCTTAATATGGAGGGCAGGTAATTTGAGCTGTTTTCTTTTCTATTTTATAACAATCCTGTAGGCATTTCCTCATGGATTGGTGTCTGCAGTGTCGCACAAGTCTTTGAAACTTCTATGCAACTACTAATATTATTGTTAATAAAATTCAGCTTCCTATACAGGATTCAATCTTACCCAATCCATTAAAGTGAACATAATATCTTTTAAGTCTTTTTTCAGTCTACACACAATAATACTAAACCTGAAAATATATTTAAACAAAAATCAAGATATATAGATGCATTTTTATTCCACGATTTCATTGCTTCTCTCATTTGCATTTTTTTATCCACAAAAAAGGTACTCTGCAGGACATAATAAGTCACTTGTTAAATCCTTTAGTCACGGTCGCACATAAAAATCGCATACGCTTTTGTTCATTGCAGAGAAAAAGGACACAAAAAATATCCCCGTTTTTTTGCAGAAAATGTAGCAGTTTATTCAATTCCCCCAAAAAAAAGAACGAAAGCAGAATAAAACGCTCTCTAAAGGACACAGACATTGAAATCATGAGGTTGATGTTGAAGCCAGCTGAAATGCTAACCCTTTGAAAGTATTTCTATGTGTGCATCTGTAAAATCTACAAAAGTGGAAACCATGATATCCACTCTTAATTGTGGTTGTCGTTTGGATGGCAACATAGGGTGATATTCATTCATTTTTGGATAAAACTTTAATTTATAATTGCCGGTTTTAGTTGCAGTATTGAATGAGTTAATAAAAGGTATTGGATTTGTGGTAAAACGGAGTTGGATTTAGTTAGTCGTATTTGTAAATTTTAAAGTTTTAGTGAATTTTTGCTGGAACAGAGAACATTTGGCTAGATTTGTTGCAGCGATAGAAAAGAGTCTCTGTTGAGAATCGGATCCAAGATTCATATGGTTATAGGCATGCGCTATACCACTAACCTATCGTTTGCTATTGGCATTGCTACATCTATAGCTATAGCTATTATAATTGCTATGCAGCTCTTAATGCTATAGATATTATTATTTTTAGGCTATCGATTTCGAAAGCTCTAATGATAGATAATTTTGCACACATACCCCGGAATATTATTATAGACTCTGGTAAAGAGTTTACCAATGAAAAACATTTGTCCTTCAGATCTATTCAGATAGTTTCATTCATTAACTTAAAATTGTCATGGCTCCTTAATGTGATATAACTCTGCTCACACCAAAACGCGGAATAAAGTCTGCCAGAAAATATCTTGATCTACAGATCTTGGATCTGTTTCGTTACTTATTTTAAAGAAAAATGGGATCCATTAAGTTGCCGTGGTGTGGTAGATAGGAGACGCGTCTGTCTCTTGGTGTATGGAGGATTAAATTTTAGGCTATAGTTTTCGAAAGCTCTAATGTTAAACCTTTCCAAAAATTTAAATTTATTAGCCCTTCTTATATTTCCCAATTTTTGTTTTATTTTCCTCAGTTATTACATTCACATTGACATTTCCATGTGAACTGTAACTAATTAACTACATTTTATGCAAATTATAAAAACACAGTTCATTGCTAACTCCTGCAACTCAACTCCATTATAAAAATCCCAACCACTTCATTAGTTCTCATGACTACAAAAATTACATTGTCCTGTTTTTTTTAGGTAGAAACAGAATCCTTTTGTATGCATTTTTTTACTTTTTAGTTTTACTCTATATGACAATAGATATGTTTGGAAAAAAAACTAAAGCTTAAACTCAGTCTCGTTCGCCCCCACACCGACACACATACACCAAATAGCCAATGCGACTAAATCCCTAGCCAAAGTTCGTTCGTTACCAAAAACCAATGAAGCCAATGAAAAATAAACGATTTTCAACACATTGTTTAAGCCATAAAGTCCATGTAAAAAACTGGAACCTGCAACAAAACAAGAATGAACTTTTCCATAAAATAGCAATTAAAGCTTGGTATGTTGTATTTGGTGCGGGGTTTTTGTTTTTATACAACGAAACGAGAATTTTATGAATTTCGGGTGAAAGGGAGAAAAATAGGAATATTTGAAACAGAAGGATTTTCTGATATAAAATAAAGTTTTACTGGACAAAAGCATGAATAACAATAGCTAGCAGCAGCATCAGCTCCAGGAAGTTGGTGTTAGTATCATTTGAGATGGTTATGATTATGCATACGACTTAAGCCGATTTAATATTTTTTTATTATTCATCGAATAATACCATGGAAATGTTGGGAAATATATTACTCGTACATGGAATATTGTTGTGTGTCACATAAAAAATATATTCTTAATATTAATAGTTTTCATAATAAATTACTTAGTTATTGGACATTCTTTATAATTCGTGGGAATTAAAAAAATATTTCATTTATTTATGTTTTTCAAGGGAACTTTAATGATAGATAATTTTGCACACATACTCCGGAAAATATTATAGATTCTGGTAAAGAGTTTACCAAAGAAAAACATTTGTCCTTCAGATCTATTCAGATAATTTCATTCATTAACTTAAAATTGCCATGGCTCCTTAATGTGATATAACTCTGCTCACACCAAAACGCGGAATATAGTCTGCCAGAAAATATATTTACCTACAGATCTTGGATCTGTTCCGTTACATATTTAAAAGCAAAGTGGGATCCATTAAGTTGCCGTGGTGTGGTAGATAGGAGACGCGTCTATCTCCTGGTGTATGCAGGATTACATTTCAGCAGAATCAATATACGGTTATGAACTGAAGCATAATCGCGAATAACATTGTAAGCGCCATTAACGCCATGTGAACAAAAGTAATTTGTAATTAATTAAATACATAAAATTTATAAGGAAAATTTTTTTATGAAAACGTTTGTTACGAATTTTTGACCATTTTAATTTTGTCGTTTACAACGTTATTCCCGATTATGCTTTAACCATTTATTGGAATTACGAACTATTTGGAATATTTGATAAATCATATTCTTTATTAACTTAAAATCGTCAAAGCTCCTTAATGTGATATGGCCTTCGGTAGCTCAGTGGTTAGTGCATTAGACATGGATCCCGAAGGTGCTGGGTTCAATTCCCAGACAGGGCACTGGAAAAATTTAACATCCACATTTCATGTTTTCATCATAATTCGAGTTTCTACAACAAAACAACAGGGAAGCTAAAAATAGACATAACACTTTGACGACTATTAACAGAAATGCAGCGCTTTTTGTGGAGAAGAGAAACGGCAACACTCAAATAACATCCATTCCCTGAAATTAACAGACGAATGCTAATTTGCAACCTCACAACATTGAGTAGATGAAAACAACATAAGGTTCCCGCGATATTCGGATATATGCCGGAACGAAGTCTGTAATAGATTATCAATTCAGCGCCTCCAAGCTGTTACAACAACAATGTGATATAACCCTGCTCAAACCTAAAATCGAATACAGACTGACGAAAAAGTTCGTAAAGAATATATCTTTGGTTGCAAATTTTAAATTGCTTTCATTGGCGCAGAATATTAGGAATCTTCGATAAATCATATCCTTAGTTAACTTAAAATCGCCAAAGCTCCTTAATATGATATAACCCTGCACACATCATATAAACCTAATGTAGACTTTCCGAAAAGTTCGCAGAAACTTATCTTTTCGTACATATTTTGTCAATCAATTCTATTACTTATTTTGAAAATAAAGTAGGATCTATTAACTAGTCGAGGTGTAGTAGGTAATGTGCGCGCATATTTATGTGTTTTGTGCAACATAAAAAATTTAGTCTTAATATTAACAGTTTTTTTCATAATAATTTACTTAGATATTGGACATTCTTTATATCGGGTCCGTCAATAAGAGCGCTACAAAAGTTTTTTTAAATAAAACAAAAACGGTTTTGGATATCAATGAAATTCTTTATTCCTGTGAAAGTACGTTCTTTTGCATGGCCACCACGGGCACGCTTGCAGAAGTCCAGACGCTGAACCCAATTTTCGACGGTTTTCAAGCATAAATCGGCCGATACTGCTGCAATTTCACGTTCGATATTCGTACGAAGTTCATCAATCGTCGCTGGCTTGTTGGCATAGACCATAGCCTTGACGTAGCCCCACAGGAAATAGTCTAACGGCGTCAATTCGCACGACCGAGGCGGCCAATCGACTGGACCATTTCGTGAGATAACACGTTCTCCAAACTTAGTTTCCAATAAATTGATTGTGGCATTCGCTGTGTGGCTTGTGGCGCCGTCCTGTTGGAACCACATGTTCTCCAAGGCCATATCATCCAATTGGGGCCAAAAATATTCGGTTATCATTGAACGGTAGCGACTCCCATTCACAGTATCGTGCCGGTCTTGATCATCACGGAAGAAGTACGGCCCAATGACGCCGCCGGCCCATAAGCCGCACCAAACCGTAATTTTTTCGGGATGCAATGATGACTCATGGAGTACGTGTGGATGGCTGTCTGACCAATAACACATATTTTGTTTATTGACGAAGCCATTCAGCCAGAAATGAGCCTCATCGCTGAAGATGATTTTTCGATTTTTCGCGTTCTTAACGTTGAGGATACTGACTCCGAATTTCGTTAGTAAATTTTAATAATTTCGACTTGTTGTTGGCTCGTATATCTTTCCGTCATGAAATGGCAAACCTTACTGAAGAGAAATGTCAAAAGAGCGGCAAAAAATATGGCGTCGTTTGCTGTCCCTGTCGGTCTACTTTTGTAGCGTCCCTGTTGAAAAACCCTTTAATTCCCGGGAATTATAAAAAATATTTAATTTATTTATATTTTTACAGGAAACCTTAATGATAGCTAATTTTTCACGTATTCAACGGAAAATATAACAGATTCTGGTACAGAGATTACCTATGAAAAACATTTGTCCTTCAGATCTATTGAGATAATTGCATTTACTAACTTAAAATTGTAATAACCCCTTAATGTGATAACTCTGCTCACGCGCGCATGTTTATATGTTTTGTGCCACATAAAAAATATAGTTTTAATACTAAGTTTTTATCATAATAAATGACTAAGATATTGTACATTCTTTAAAATTCCGGGGAATTATAAAAAAATATATATTATTAATTTATTTATATTTTTACAGGGAACTGTAATGATAGCTTATTTTGCACACATACAACGGAAATATTATAGATTCTGGCAAAACACTTTACCAATGAAAAACATTTGTCCTTCACATCTGTTTAAATATTTATTTATTAACTTAAAATTGTCATGACTCCTTAATGTAATATAACTCTGTACACACAAAAGCATGGAATATAAGCTGACAGAAAACATCTTTACGTACAGATCTTGTGGATCTGTTCAGTTGCTTGTTTTAAAACAAAGTAGGTTCCATTACCTAGCTGTGGTGTGTTAGATAATATACGCGCCTATTTCTCGGTGTATGTAGGTTCAAATTTCAGCAGAATCAATATGTCGGTTATGAGCTTGTTGTTGTTGTAGCAGCTTGGAGACGCTGAGGTGTTAATCCTTAAGTCTATTTTTGTTACAGACTTTGTTCCGGCAGATATTCTATTATGGCGGGAACCTTATGTTGTTTTTCATATTACTCATTGTTGTCCGGATGTTAATTAATTTGTCTGTTACTTTCAGGGAATGGATGTTATTTGAGTGTTGCCATTTGTATTCTCCTCTAGAAGCGCTGCATTTCTGTCGTCTATTTTCATCTTCCCTGTTGACTTGGACGATCAGATATTGCTGTAGTGGTGGTGTGTCCGGTATATAGCTGCACAAACTCGAAAACTTGAAGTGTTGATGTTAGATTTTCCAGTTTCTTGGCTGGGAACCGAACCCCGCACCTTGGGAATCCAAGTCTAACACACTAACCACTGAGATACCGAAGGCCAGCTACAACCGGGACATTTTTTCAGAATCAATTTGATAATATTTTATACTGCAATGCAAAAATAATAAGTAATAAGATATGTCATCCCCGAGCGAGTAAGTTGTCAGGTACGAACGAATAGAAATTTCAACGAGTAGGATTTCAAAGAGTGAGGTTTTTCGCGGATTTCGGACCGATTTTCCTGAATTTGTTCTAATTGTCACAATTAAAAAATAATATTAATGGATTAGTGCAAAAAGAGTTCACATTATGTTCGTGGAAAACTGTTTTTTCGCGTGTGACAGTTCATATCTATTCGTTCGTAACTGATAGATTTTGACGTCAAATATTGGAATATTCGATAAATCATATCCTTTAATAACTTAAAATCGTTAAAACTCCCTAATATGGAATAACCTTCCTCGCACCGGAAAAACTAACATAGGCTGACGTAAAAGTTCGCAAAGAACATATCTTTTGTGGGCTTTTTCGATTATTTTTTTTTTGAAAATGAAGTAGGATCCATTAACTAGTCGTTGTGTTTTAGGCAGTGTACGCGCCACAGAGAATAGTGGTTAAAATTCCAGCAAAATCGACGTGGGAGAGATGTTTTCGCCTCGTTAATGTGGCGATCATTTTGATATTGAAAATGCTGTTAACTTGTACTTGTGGAGGATGGTTACCCATCTTTTAAATCGTGCTCTGTACATCTTCTTATTTTGTCGACGCTTTGCAGTTGTACAATAATTTTTGTCACTAGGTCAGATCCTGCGTTTTATGAACTCAATCACGTTTTGTTATAAGCAACCCAGCTTGCTCAAATAGAAGATTTACTCCGTCAAAATTTGTACAGATACTTTGGAACTGCGTCATGCAATAGTTCGTTTCCCCATAGTTCCTATTCCTCTACACTGATACGTTTATTCCGAAGAGAGTGTGTCCATCTTCCTTTCATCGACAAGTCTCAGCGGTACTGCCAAATGTCAACATTATAGATCGCTCATCCTTGGATATTTCCGTTCGCTATATTTATTATCCGGGTTTCAGTCATATAATCTCTTAATTTCTGCATCTGGGATGTCGATGAGATCAAGCCCTTTAATGACATATACTGCTTTCCCCATATTTTTACATATAAACAAAAAATACTGAGGCAGCTTTGTTTACGGCGATTTCGTTTCTGGGAAAAGTGCAGCATTTTCTTTCCATTTTTCACGAAAACTGCACTTTTTTAAAACATTTGGAAAATTTTAAAATTGGAGTAAAGTTCAGTTTGAGGCACTGTATAAAGGGTTGTTTTAAGGGGTGACTATCTACAATAACCATATATTTTTTCCAGCCCCCCCCCGTTGACATAATTTGATTTCCTTAGAAAGTTCCACAGTTGGAGGATGTCAACATCAGCCATGTTTGGTAACTCCCCAAGGGTAGCATGCTGTCTTCAAGAGAGACCGGGCACAGAAACAGAAGGTGTTCTGTTGATTTTTCATCCTCTTGGTCTACAAAGCTTTTGCAATGGTAATTTCACAACACCTTCAATCTCTCTGCGAGCCAATACGGCAGTGACCCGTGATGACAGACAAGGTAAGTAAGGTCCCGATAACGACAGCATGGTGTTGGTGCGTGTGGAGTTTTAGCAGGGCCATAACATGACCACCTGTCGTATGTTCCAGTCTTCTAAGTTAATCTGTTTTGAAGTTTTCCATGATATGTCCCTGTGGCCCCGCATCCAAATCAAGTGAATTTTGAACTGTTATGCCACCTCAGATCCAGCGACTTTATAGTAGTCAGAACATTAATTTTCGGTCATTCTGCTACATCTCTAATAGCTAAGATTACAAGATTACAGGGACAAGCGGAGGTAGCTGAGGGAACAGTGTGCCAACGATGCTTCTCAATGTGGATGGGTACGTAATTGTTTGTTTTCTTTTTTATCTTTTTATAATAAAGTGAGGTATGTAATTCCCCAAGGATTGATATCCGCAGCATCGCACAGGTCTTTGAAATGTCTACGTTTGCTTTCCCTGATGACAAACTGCAGGGATTTTCGAAGCCTATGATTTGTGTTAGTCTCCTCTTAAATGTGGACATTCCCCTTGCTCGTTGCATTCTCTCTCTAGCTCTCAAACATGCTGATAGTAGTTGGCATACGTCCTCCTTCAACCAATAAGGTTATCCTAGCTTGGGCAGTGTTTTTCGCAGAATCTACAACATACAACAGAGTTGTGAGACCCGGAGCTTGCACTTCACCGGATTTGTACATCAGTTGTACTGAGCCTATAATTTCTTCGAATACCTCCTTACCGAGTGCAGAATATTTCCATTTTAGTTCAGATTGGGTGTAGTGATAACATACCTACCTCTTAGTAATCCTCAATACGAAAGGGCTGACTAATGTTATGTATATAGTAGACCAGATCATAATCTGTAGAAAGTTCTTCGTTTGTCATCATTCAAAAGTTCCATTTCAAAAGGAGATAGCATTTTTAGAGTCTTTGTCCTCTAGTGTTAGAAGTTCTGCTTCCACAATGCTTAGCCCATGCCTTGAAATCCCTACCGAAATTAATGAGACTTCTATTTGTGACAATTTCATCCACTGCTATTGCTGTGCGCGCATATAATACAGAATCTTAACTCAAATTCGTAAAGAAAATTTTATGATTCCAAAAAATTATGCAGACTTTTAGAAAAATAGATATTGCCTGCGAACTGAATAAAATCCTAATATTTCATCTTCCAAACCACTGTCCACCTTCTTTCTTCTTTGTGTTCCTGACACACTGACTTCTATAGTTTATCTGAAATTGAATATCGTCTTTCGTTTTTTTTTTATTTTTTTCCACTTGCATACTTCAATTACTGAAAATTACCTTTCACTATAACCTTATCAACGGGGGGAAAATGTGTCATAATAACGCGCTCACTTTCGATAACATTATTAAATCGGATTTTTTTTCATCATTTACTTTCCAGGTCTTTTTTTATAGTTTTTCTTTTATTCGCCATTGTCCAAGGGACGACTCGCTCGCGTTTCCTTGAATATGGCTTTACTATGAATCATAAAAAGCAATTGCAATGTCCTCAATTTCCGCTTTGGAAGTCCTTTATGGGTTATTTGTTTCCTTGCGTTAGTCATAGCCGTTTACCTTAGAGTCCGTCTGTACGCCCGCCGTCCATTTGTTTGCTGAAGAATTGTTTTTTTTAGTTTGATTTAAGTGGAAATTTAATGGCTTTCGCCCAGTGAACGTGTGAGAGGCGTTTTGTTGGGCTAAAAAAAGGGGTGTCGGACCTTAATGGGTTGATTGTAATCTGTAATGAAGTTAAAATTTTGATAGCTTATCGAGAATGAATTTTAATTGAAATTCATTGCTTGTGATGATTGGAAAAAAAGGTTATTGAAGTGAAAATGGATGTGTGATAAATCAAAGAGAATGATGAATATGAATTTTGAGGAACAATTCTCTACATTCTTCAACTCTATCAAGTGGTTGCTTCTTCATTTAGATGTACATGCAGAGTTTTTCAAAGAACTAATATAAATTTGAAATTAAAAAGGAAGACCATTGGGAAAAACAGCAAGAAAGAAAGAAAAGTTGCTTTGATTACCAAGAAAAAACTATGATATTTAATAATAATATGTACTTTAAGGTGGATAAATTTTTTCAACCAAAGTACACCTTATATTTATCTGTCTACATTGCTGCCAGTTCTGACGGCAAACTGCGAACATGCCATGAGGATGGGAAATTGAGTCCCATGACTTCTGCAGAAGCTGTCGAGATGAGGAGCTGCTTTGTCACTGTTCCGCATTTAGTAAACCGTTTTGATACACTGGGGTCAGAAAGATCTGGCCCGTACCGATTTCGACTATTGTACATCGGCTCCATATTTCGACTATTGTACATCGGCTAAATGTTACAGAAATCAGAACGATGCAAAGAATGTATTTTTGGCAGATACTGGATAAAAATACTGATATTTTGACGTATATATAAATGTTAATAACTAATTGTGCTGAAGAAGAATAAATGTAAAAAATGTAGGTTTGTGGGATTTATTAAAATTACCATAATTTCTTAATGAATTTTCTCAAAATGTGGATGATTTTTGTAATAAGAATCCGGTAGATAAGTTGGAAAAACAATTGATTTAAGCAGTTTATTATGATCAATTAAAAAATAAAAACTATATCATATCTATATATATTCCGAATGAGGGTTGAGTCGGAATTTTCCGCTCGGAATCGAGATTCTAAATTTTTTACTTCGGACCCAAATATGTTTCCCAATGTATCAAATAATGTATGTGCGAATGGAAGAATAAAGGCAATCTGCGTTTACGGAGAATCTTCAAAAGTTCGGAAACAGAAATTATGGACATTTTTATCAATTATAAATTCGGATTCAATCCGCTCTCGGAATACAAAACAAAAATTTTATTTAAATAATTCAATAAAATTACGAATTTTGAGAGATTGTTATCATACTAATGGCAATTTCTTATCTGCAAAAAAGTGCAACATTTCCGTTGCCCTTTTCCGAAAACTGGACATTTATACCACGTTTGGAATTTTGAAATAGGAGCTAAGTTTCTACACCAGTTCCACCTAAAAAGTGCAAATATTTTTCAGAATTTCACGTCGACGGGGCTACATTTTTTCAGAATCGAAATCACCATAAGAAACCTTTTTTCATTGTATATCATTCACAGAAACAATTGAATTTTAAATATTTTCTTTATTCCCAAGAAATTGGCGGTAAAAATAATTCTGCCGAAATTTTTGGAAGTTGCAGGCCTTGGCTGATTTAATATTATAAAACTGGTCCATTTTGACGCCCGTATCAAATTATTCCTTTATAACATGTCGAATCAAATACGAGTGCACATTTTGTTAAAACCTAACTTCTCCCCTACAAAAAAAGTAGTCATACATTTAAAGAATGGCGGCAAAGACGTCTCTGTTATTTTAAATGAGTACATTTCTTATATAAAATAAAGACAATTTCATAAATACGAATTAGGTAAATTGACATAATTTTGAGTATAAACAATGCTTATTTTAAAGATAAAGAAAGTCTTTGACGCCAATCTATAGATAATATATCATAATATCAATAGGTAAATTTGTCCCTCTGTACACAACACATTTTTGTAATCGGTCTCACGGTGACATTAACCAGTCAACAAATTGCTTACAAAGGTTTGAAATTTTAAAACGACAAATTCTGAGAGATTATTTCTGTTTACATTTTATCCCGCCTACACTAATTTATACTGCTAATTGTTTTTTAAATTGTTCACAAATGACTAATTTTGTAACGACATGTTTGTTCCAATTGTGACTTTAATAAAAAAATATATTTTTAATAAGCAATATTTAAAATATTGCATAGGTTGGTAACGTTCCGCAGACATTAATCAAATATAGAAACCTAGTCAAGCCACAAACCATGTGGCAACACAAGGCGACCACAACAGCATTAAACATTATTCATACAATACCCAACAGATGGACGGGTCAAAATATGTTCGAATGTAATATCAATGGCAAATATTATCCAGTTTTTTATATTGTCCTATTAATAATTTTCTTAAATCTATACATTAATTGTTGACGCCTGTCGTTCTATTTTCCGCTGTAAACTTTTTACATTAACGTCAGATATCAACATTATGTTCGTAACAGGCAAAGGAAGACCTTCAAATTCTTTAATCATTATATTCTTTAAACAGTATATGGTACAAGAAGAGATTCTGCTGTAAGTAAAGCACTGTAGTGGGGAAGTGCGTAGGAGTAAAAATAAACTCGCTGCCTCTGGTAAATGCCGATTGTCACTGATACTTTAAGAGAGCATTTCGTACTCCGTTCATCCCATAAACACTCAAACTAATAGATGGTCCGTCGTACTCTTTAAAAAGTGACAGTTACGAACGATTAAATTTTTGACAGTTGTTTTGCTCTCTTCGAGATATTTTGGCATTCTCTTGTTAGCTCTCGAGATTTAATTTACTGATTTAAAGATGTGTTTTTTGCAATTTTATTTAAAAAATCAATTGTGTTTGCTCCAATTGTGATTGTAAAGTGAAATGTTTGAGGAAAAATGCCAAAAATATGTATAAAAAAATAAAAACAAATTTGTGATCTTTCATCTCTTAACTACTAATGTCAAAAATTTAATCGTTCGTAACTCGAGAAATTTGCTTAAGAGAGCGAAGGACCATCTAGTAGTTGAGTGTTTATGGTTCATCCCTCGGAGGAAACATACATCAAACAATCGTGATAACATGACAAATTTATTCGCAGATTATTCATACAATAATAGCAACAACAACAAAAGCAACAAGTTCAGTTGCTACAAAGAAATGAAGAAACAAATTAAAATTATACCTACGTAACTCCAGATAATGACTACACTATAATCATACAAAACTTTTTAAAATTGCCGTCAACCACTTTTAATATAATAATAATTCACAATAGTCCAGGAAAAAAGATAATTTACTCACATTCAGGCGCCAAAGATAATTCAATTGCAGAGAGAAAGATGATGAGAAGACGTACTACACATGATACAATAATAGAAGGTAAAATCACTTGCCCAACAACAAAACTGGGATACAACCCTGTACATTATTTTCGTACAATAGCTTGTCAAAATAGGCAGCCGACTCGAACAGCTGACCAACAATTGGTTGTCAAATAAATTTTTCATTTGAAATTTGATTTTCTTTGAAAAGGATAATTTTTTCTTATATTTCAAACTTACGTGCAATTACCCTTTAAAGTAAATCTGGTGACTGCAATTGTATTCAGTATAACAAGTTTCCTCTTGTATTGGGATACACACACAATGTATGTTTTGTCTTTAAGGAACTATAAAATTTAAATAATTTCCTCATTTTAATCTCGGAAGGATAGTGTCATTATCCTTCATGGCACCCAGAAGTTTTTGCTGTTACAGTATTGAGTAGCATTGATGATTGACGGCATATAATACAATACTGCTCGGTCGAGCTTTCCAACGATTTTACTTCTTTGGAATACATTTTTTAAAAGGTTTGTCTCTTCAGAGCTTGTCCTTACAAATGAGTGGCGAGAAGCATAAGCTGAATGCGGCAATACGTGTCACACATATCACCCATATCAGTAAAAAGGCAGAACAGAAAAAATGGAGCAGTAAATGCATAAAATGGAAGACGGCCGGCCTCTCGTGCAATGGAAATAACTCAAAATGCCGACAGCAAGATCCTTTAGGCAGAATGGGCCTCCTGATGACATAGAGGACTTTGGGTTGAAGAGCTACTCCTCATATTAAAACCAATTTTCATTTCATTTACTCGTACATACATATGTATATGGACCATTTATTAAAAAATATGATGAACGAATAATGTAAAAAGAATTGAACGTACTATATATATTTTTTAATTTAATAACAAAGTTTGTCGTTGATACAAATAATAAGTTGTTAGCTGCAACATTGTTCAAGCTACATCTGTTGAATTGTCCATCAATTGTCTTCCGCCTAGTTTACCATTTGTTGATGAACAAAATTGAACAAACAAGAGTTCCAAGAACGTCCAATTCCAGTCGAAAAAGTTGCTGTTTGATGTGGATTTGGGGCTTACCAACTTCTTTTGAGCTGAATTGGATGATATGGGCACTAACATGTGGTTCCAACAGGACGGCACCATAGCCACACAACTCATGCTACATGGCATCGCCATCTCACGAGGAGGTGATGTGATCTGGCCTCCGAGATCGTGCGATGTGACCCAATTAGAATTTTTTGTGGAGTTTTGTTAAGTGGCACGTCTATGAGAGCAATCTACAAACCATAACAGCCAACACAACCCTTGACATCGGTAAAATTCATCTTGTCTCATGCGCCAAAGTCATGGAAAATTCGAAATTACGGATTCCGACTCTGCGAAACAGTGGCATACATTTGCAAGATATTATATTCCATATATAATGACATCAATAGGACTTTAAAACGAAATTAATAAAGTTATGTGATATCAAACATACACACTTTGCTTTATTTACATTTAAATATAGGAAATGTTAAATACAATTTACATTATTTTTAATTTGCGTGAATTTTGTTTGATTTTACACTATTTTTTAAAACGCTCCCAACAACAAATGAAAACAAACAATCAAATGTCATCCATGAGTTTGACAGTTCATTGAGTTCTGAAAAAATGGCGAGAAAATCAGCTGTTCGCTGTACGTTACCTTGTTCAATATACCTTGGTACTACATTTGCAAAACGAACAACGAAACAATGCTACCACGGCGACGACGCACGATGGGAAAATATGATGAAATATGCGCGCATAGGACTTTGGAAACATCTTTCAAAAATCAATTTTTTGGGAGTGTTATTTTATTGAGGATAATATTTAATGAAAATATCTACAAATTTTATGAAAATATCTCCAGGCGATTTCGAGTTATGACCATGCAAAGTTTGTCTTTTTTACTAATAAATGCAAATAACATTGCGATGATAAAATGCATATACTAAAATGCTTGTAGAATTCGCGTTTATTGGTAAAATGCGATAAGACTTGCAACATATAATAAGGTACTATTCATCTTAATTTTTGTGTATAAAACGTATTTTTAACGCCTTCCAATGAAGAGAAATTTCAAAGTAAAAAAACAGTTTTTTTTTGTTTTTCAAAAAAATGATCCACAGTAAAGGGAATACAACTTTTTTGGATCACGTGGGATCACTACCATATGGCATAGGGAAGAGAGGTGACTTAGTGGTGAATCCAACGGTACCTAGTTTATCTGCGACTTTTTGCGACTATGGCAGATTTTTGTACTTTAAATATGGGCCTTTTTACTCTAAATATAGAAAAAATGTGTGGGCGCTATATCTATCTATGATCCGATTTTCCCGAAGCATATGGACCGATTTTCATGGTCCAAAAAAATAACTTTTACGAAATTTCGGCAAAATCGGATAATCAATAAGACCGGTACAAGTCCGGTTGCAAGTTTGTAGAGTTCTACGATCAAAATAATCGATCTAATTAATATGAGTATTATTATGATTATATGTGTGATTTTTATAGTTTACTTCTTCTACAAAAACTATAAAAATATAGTTAAATGCTTCTGCTGTTTATGTATATTAGGGTGGACTATTTTTGATTATTTTTTGTGGATTATTGTTTTGTTTTTAATTTAACTTTTCTCTTATTAACAGTCAACGACCCATTGTGTAATTGCATTAGTGCAAAAATTCAGCTTTCAGAAATATTGCAGACTGAAATTTTATCCTATTTATGTTGTTTTGGTTTTAATTTCAAAAACATTGCCCGGTTTTGTAGACTTTTAACGCAATTTTCACAAAAATATGTTTGAACTTCAATGGTCTATATATTTAAAACGCAGCAACACACAATTAAGTAACTCAAATAGATTTTGAACTAAATTTTGTCAGCTTTAATATAAAATCAAGATCACTGAAGTTTGTACGATATTCTGATTTTCACACCAATTTCCACAAAGTCGCTTTTGTAGCCCCACTGTGCGATACATTGTAACAGTAAAATAAAATAATGAGTATACCAATTTCTTCTCCAAAAAATTCTCTTGAAAATGCTCCAAACCGTAGGACCCTATCTCTAACGGTATAGTCATGAGTTAGAAAATACTGCTATGCGCGCGTATTTACCCCTTTTTTCCCATTGTGCGACGTCGGCAACAGATAAAGGAGAGCATAGCAACAACAATACCAAAACAAAACCAAAACAAAAAAGTGATTAGCAAACACAAAATCACAGTTTAATTTGTGAATAGAAAAAGCACATTAACAAATCACTGAATGTCTAATTAAAGTCTTGTTTTATATTGTCTTATATCCACTCTTTTTCATCACTTATAAATTAAAGGAGATCACTACACTTGTTACAGAGAATCATCGCGAGACCGGTATACCGAAACAGACACCGATAACGGCTGAAAGACCTCCGACCAGGCTTGCCAGTTTTTTTAGTGCCGAATCTCCAAATTTTTATTTTTTATCCCCTAAATCCCCGAAAAAAGATTTCTTATCCCCAAAAAATCCCCAGAAAATATTTTTATTTCTTTATTTGCACTAAAATTCATTTTGTTTGTACAAAATTTACGTTGTCAATTATCAATATCAAATATATCTAATTAAAAGTCTTCCATCTCATCTACATCATCTAATTTTTTGTACATATTTTTGGTATTAAAAGTTTGATCATTTCTGCCAATGGACTAAATAATTGACAACACACATAATTTCTTTTAAAGTACATCAAAGTATTAATGCCAGCGATTCTAGTTCTTAAAAATAGAGTTAGACCAGCAGGATCCTGTTACAAGTAAACTTTACTCCAAAATAAGCTTAAATTGTTCGTAATGTCGTCTCGGAAGAATTATTTCCACTTTATAAACTGCATTTGGTTTCAATTAAGATTTATAAATATCTATAGAAATATGTATCGGCAATTACTACAGGTTGTCTATTTAAGTCGTACTCTAATACACTGCGAGTCAAGCTACTATTTGTACGAACTTTAGACAAAATTTTTACGGACGCATTCTCTAAAAAAATAGATTTAACAAAAAATACAAATAACAATAAAAGCAATTATAAAAAATTGCAATCCCCCCCGGATCCCAAACTAAAAAATATATCCCCATTCGCAAAGAAAAATCCCCAATAATAAATCCCCTAAACTGGCAGCGTATGAATACAGAACTTTCGCTAAGATTCGATTTACACTGGCTGAATGTTCAGCAGATTATCGTCGTTTTGTTGGGGAGAGAGATAGGCAGTCGGCAAAACGGAGGCGGGGGAACTCTCCCTGAACGTTTTGAATTCTTCGTGCAAGTTCAAAAGAGAATTTGATGATAAGCTGCTGAAAAAACTTGCCTAATGTAAATCTGGACTAACAAATTGTGCAAGATATCTCAATTTCAAAATTTGGTTTTTACGAGCGGGGCCACGCCCATTCGACCGATCCCGCTCATTTTTGGACCAACCACATAGACTGTCATCAGATACAATGGGTATTTCTCCAATGTGGAATGCGACATTCGTATTCAAAGTGAAAAAACATTTGCCAAAACATTATTTCATTTTGACAAAAGGCGAAACTTATAGCTCTTGATTAGCAATTGGTGCTAAGGTTGATTTTGGCCAATTGTTCGTTTTCAAGATAATTACAAAAAACCAAGACATTCGCACGCGACAAATACAGCACCGGACATGTCGCATGCGACATTTTATTCCATCGTTATTTTTATGGTTATTTTTGTACTTTGTTGCAGCATTTCTTTGCTTGCGTACAAATTTACGGCATTGTCGACATGGTTACGGACAGCGGCGCTCAGTTGCAAAGATGTCTTTCAATCGATGTCGGTGGATCGGTCTCGCGACGTTTCTGTCAAGTGTCCGTGTAGTGATATCCTTTAAATTATAACTGAAGAAAATTTATGAATATAATGTGAATTAACATCAAAACTTTGTTTAGACATTTATGGCGAATTCTTTTCTGCAAAAAAGTGCAACACTTGCATTGCCCTTTTTCCGAAAACTGCACTATAATATCGCTTTTTTGAAATTTTAGTTGTGCTAAATTCGAGTAACTTAATTACCAAATTTCAAAAAAGTATCACAAAAGTGCCGTTTTCGGAAAAAGGGCAATGAAAATTTGGCACTTTTTTGCAGAAAAGAATTCGCCATTAGTGTTTCGTTAATGTTTCAGTTATTCACAAAACAAAAGTGTGTTTGCCATTCTTTTATTTAACTTATGTTAATTTTGTTTGTCATTATTGCTTTGTGTTTTCTCTGCCGCCGCCGTTGTTGTCGTCGTCGCGTTTCGTTCGTTGGTTTTTGCATATTATCTTCGTGCCATCTTTCTCTCAGCAATGGAATTATCTGTGGAGCTTGAATGTGAGTAACTTATCTTTTGTTTGATATTGTGAATTAGAAACATTATCGTAAAAAGGGGTTTGATGCAATTTGATAATGTTATAGCAGAGCATCATCGGAATTTGTGAACACTATAGATACTTTATTTTTCTTCATTTATTTGTGATAATTACGCTTGTTGTTATTTGTTGTTATACGAGTATATCCATTAACATTTTATTTGCGGGAGATGGACGATTTTGCACTTCAGATAAAAAATTATCAAGCACTTAGTCCGAATTTACACTAGGCAAGTTTTTTCAGCAGCTTATCATCAAATTCTCTTTTGAACTTGCACGAATAACTCAAAACGTTCAGGGAGAGTTTTTTTCCCCCCTCTTGCCGACTGCCTCTCTCTCCTACAAAACGACGATAATCTGCTGAACATTCAGCCAATGTAAATCATAAACACTCAAAGTACTAGATGGTCCGTCGTACTCTTTAAAAAGTGACAGTTACGAACGATTAAATTTTTGACAGTTGTTTTGCTCTCTTCGAGATATTTTGGCACTCTCTTGTTAGCTCTCAAGATTTAATTTGCCGATTTAAAGATGTGTTTTTTGCTATTTTATTTTAAAAATCAATTGTGTTTGCTCCAATTGTGATTGTAAAGTGAAATGATTGAGGAAAAATGCCAAAAATATGAATAAAAAATAAAAACAAATTTGTGCTCTTTCTTCTCTTAACTACTAATGTCAAAAATTTAATCGTTCGTAACTCGAGAAATTTGCTTAAGAGAACGACGGACCATCTAGTACTTTGAGTGTTTATGCTTTGTCTGGCTAAACTGTAAAGAGAGCGTTTTGCAAAGAGAGGATAGATACTTTTATTTACTCTGCAAAGAGAGAAAAGATTTTCATCATTAATTTTATTATATTCCAACTTCAAAACATTCAACAACAAAACAAACAGAAAAACTCACTCCCTTCTCAGAAATTATTTGAGAGTACAAAAAAGTCGGCATGTTTTGACAGAGAAATAATTGAGAGAGGAATTTGAGAATGAGAGAAAGGCTGCTCGGACGCCCCCTGGCGGATGAAGTCTGTAAATACCATAAACACTCAAAGTACTAGATGGTCCGTCGTACTCTTTAAAAAGTGACAGTTACGAACGATTAAATTTTTGACAGTTGTTTTGCTCTCTTCGAGATATTTTGGCACTCTCTTGTTAGCTCTCAAGATTTAATTTGCCGATTTAAAGATGTGTTTTTTGCTATTTTATTTTAAAAATCAATTGTGTTTGCTCCAATTGTGATTGTAAAGTGAAATGATTGAGGAAAAATGCCAAAAATATGAATAAAAAATAAAAACAAATTTGTGCTCTTTCTTCTCTTAACTACTAATGTCAAAAATTTAATCGTTCGTAACTCGAGAAATTTGCTTAAGAGAACGACGGACCATCTAGTACTTTGAGTGTTTATGGTAAATACCATGCGACGCATAAACACTCAAAGTACTAGATGGTCCGTCGTTCTCTTAAGCAAATTTCTGGAGTTACGAACGATTAAATTTTTGACATTAGTAGTTAAGAGTAGAAAGAGCACAAATTTGTTTTTATTCAATTGTCATTGATATAAATAACAATCACCAATTCAAAGATTTGCAATTGTTATTGCAAATCTCAATGACAATTGAATACTATAGACGTCGCATGGTATTTACAGACTTCATCCGCCAGGTGGCGTCCGAGCAGCCTTTCTCTCATTCTCGAATTCCTCTCTCAATTATTTCTCTTTCAAAACATGCAGACTTTTTGTACTCTCAAATAATTTCTGAGAAGGGAGTGAGTTTTTCAGTTTGTTTTGTAGTTGAATGTTTTGAAGTTCAGTTTGTTTTGTAGTTGAATGTTTTGAAGATGGAATATAACAAAATTAATGATGAAAATCTTTTCTCTCTTTGCAGAGTAAATAAAAGTAAATCTCCTCTCTTTGCCGAACGCTCTCTTTACAGTTTAGCCAGACAAAGCATAAACACTCAACTACTAGATGGTCCTTCGCTCTCTTAAGCAAATTTCTCGAGTTACGAACGATTAAATTTTTGACATTAATAGTTAAGAGAAGAAAGAGCACAAATTTGTTTTTATTTTTTATACATACTTTTGGCATTTTTCCTCAAACATTTCACTTTACAATCACAATTGGAGCAAACACAATTGATTTTTAAAATAAAATAGCAAAAAACACATCTTTAAATCGGCAAATTAAATCTTGAGAGCTAACAAGAGAGTGCCAAAATATCTCGAAGAGAGCAAAACAACTGTCAAAAATTTAATCGTTCGTAACTGTCACTTTTTAAAGAGTACGACGGACCATCTAGTACTTTGAGTGTTTATGAGACAAAGCGCCATCTTACAATTGAATACTATAGACGTCGCATGGAGTTTGACAATTCGTTTAGTTTGTCTGCATATTGAAGATGGCGCTTTGTCTGGCTAAACTGTAAAGAGAGCGTTCGGCAAAGAGAGGAGATTTACTTTTATTTACTCTGCAAAGAGAGAAAAGATTTTCATCATTAATTTTGTTATATTCCAACTTCAAAACATTCAACTACAAAACAAACTGAACTTCAAACTACAAAACAAACTGAAAAACTCACTCCCTTCTCAGAAATTATTTGAGAGTACAAAAAGTCTGCATGTTTTGAAAGAGAAATAATTGAGAGAGGAATTCGAGAATGAGAGAAAGGCTGCTCGGACCATAAACACTCAAAGTACTAGATGGTCCGTCGTTCTTTTAAGCAAATTTCTCGAGTTACGAACGATTAAATTTTTGACATTAGTAGTTAAGAGAAGAAAGAGCACAAATTTGTTTTTATTTTTTATTCATATTTTTGGCATTTTTCCTCAATCATTTCACTTTACAATCACAATTGGAGCAAACACAATTGATTTTTAAAATAAAATAGCAAAAAACACATCTTTAAATCGGCAAATTAAATCTTGAGAGCTAACAAGAGAGTGCCAAAATATCTCGAAGAGAGCAAAACAACTGCCAAAAATTTAATCGTTCGTAACTGTCACTTTTTAAAGAGTACGACGGACCATCTAGCACTTTGAGTGTTTATGGCTCGGACGCCACCTGGCGGATGAAATCTGTAAATACCATGCGACGTCTATAGTATTCAATTGTCATTGGTACCAACTGCATTGTAGACGCAAACCAACAAGTGTTATCGACGATGTATCGATAGTTATCGATTGGTGTGCCAAAGTGAAATGGTTTCAAAATTAGATAATAAAAAATTTTGCATTTATGGTTTTTGAATACGCTAAATAATAATGTGAATCGCCAGCGATTAGGGATGCCAATGTTGGTATTTTTCGGAGGGAAACAAAATGTAAATACGGAAATTAATGACGATTTCCTTTGTGCAAAAAAGTTTTAAATTTTTTCTACATTTTACACTGAAAACGCATTTTTAATTTCGTTTGTAAAAATGGTTCAGGCGTATGAACGGGTTTTGATTTCAAGCAGAATATGTTTGAGACAATATACTACAGAAGCGATTTTTTTCAGCGTGTAGGTCGCAATGTTTTTCTTCCTCTACAATTCTATTAAGAGATAATATGATTTTTTAGAGGTTATTTAAACCGCAAATAGCACCTAATTCCGCCATAGCAGAAACGAAATATTTTGCGAACATACTTAGAACAAACCCTATTTTCATATAAACTTTGAATAGCGTCAACTTTTTCCGTCCTTACAAAAGAAGCCACTTTAATGTACGTCTGTTCTTATTTATAAAGAAATTATGCAGAACTTCTCAGCCATTTTGGCTCTGTAGCTCCCTTAAACCGTACGAACAGGCAAAGGAAACATTATCTCATAGAAATGTCCCACATTTAATTCCACTGTATTAATTTTTCAACTCTAATCACTCTAGGGTCAAAAATCTAATTGTAGAGAAGATGTACATGGGCGCTTTATAAATATATAGACCGTTATGACCAATTTTTAAATTATTCACGTTTGGCACAGCTTTCAGATTGTCCGTCTTCGTCCGCTCAAGGGAGCACCATTCATTCATAGTCATGGCACTAAAAGATTTTTCCGTCATCTGGAGCTGTATTTCTAGGAAAACAGCCGTATATCACTTCTATAAGGTGCACATATATGTTGGAAGTATTTGTGCGAGTTGTTGTGGTTTCGTCTGAGGTTCGAATAGTCTCTAAACATGTGTTCGGCACTTCACATTCATGTTCATACTGCCTGAGATAAATTTGAGGTATGTGGATTGGCCGCTTCGTAGCGGCGACCACTTTCAAAATCAATGTGTACATAAAAGTCATGTGTTATTAGAAGATAGTAGGTGAGACGTAGACCAAAACCATATGCTACAAGCATGAGTTTAGATCTAAGTCCTGATTCACAAGAGAAAACATTAGTTGCGGCAATACGTAGATTGACTAAATTCCTCCTGCTCCTCTCTCTCCAATGAACTTCCGAATATTCACAACTAAACTTGCCTCGTGTGAATCGGGATTAACAGATAACAGTCGTATTAGGCCGTCCTCCCGGAGACAGACACCTTTTGCAGCCACTCGCTACGAATACAGGAGCTGCATGATCCGCGAAGCCCCCCCCAACTGTGACTTTGGATGCTACCGTTGATTTTCAGCTAGAATTCTGCTACATTCCTTAAAGAATGGCTCCATGGTTCGACATTATTTATTCAAATTTACCATTAGACTCATTCTCTTCTTTGCCCGGACCTAAACTCCCATGAGGAAAAGTTACCCCATTTTTGTTTATGTTACTTGGGTTTCCCGGATGCACCATGCTGGAGGTGGGAGTAGGAACTTACTAATACAGAACCTCAATAGTTGAGGCGGCAATATGATTCCATTTGCATCCCAATTAAGGCATTCTTTCAACGAAGTAAATATTAGTGCAAAGGATCGGAATAGATAGCGAAGTTTTGTTGAGTATCTTTGCTCCGCGGGGATCCAGAGAACGTAAGAAGAAGAAGCCTGTTGCAAATGTTTGATATAGGTAAAAGTTCTGATGTAGTCCCCTAAAAAAATTCCCCACTGATTTTATTATTTTGTATTGAATCTATTTCTGAATAATGATTCCATCAGTAAATATTTTAATATATGCCCCATGTAACTGTCCCTCCTAATATGATTTCATGACGATATAGAGGTCATACATTTTAACCTATCTGATTTATTTGCCACATTTGATACAGAATGGGCTACTCGTCAATTTTTTGATATAGCCCTAACATATTTGTCCCTTCCTATTTAAGCTATCTACATAAAATCTCTATGTTTAATATTATATTTATTTATTAAAATATTTTCTGACTATTTTGGGACAAGTTTTGTCATAGCCCACATTTTTAGGTCCATCCATATTTTATTTTTTCATCAGAAGATTTACGTTTAATTCTTAAGATAGTATTATTCGCATAAAATTTATTGTACCTTTTATATGAATTTACTTGTTTTCACTGCAGTAATTGCCCTAACTAGATAAAATAAAATTTTTTAGTTTATTTTTAATTTTTTTTATTTATTTTAATTTTTTTTATTTAGAAATTACATTTATACGTTTTATTCGAAAAAAAAATTAAAAAGAAAAATTATAATATTTTATAATACAAAATAAATTAAAAAACTAATATCAATATAGGAGATAAACTCCAGTAGTTTCAAAATTACAAAAAAAATAATATGAAAACGGGACGAAAAGAATAAAATATTCGAAAAATACCATCAAAAGGTGGAAAGTTAGGCTAAAATAGAAAAATAAAACCAAAACAAGAATATTTTCTGGCTATTCCGGTAAGGTCTCGTAAGATTATAAAAAATACATTTGTTTTAGAAAATAAATTCTTTTGAGTTGAAGGTGGTAGCATGAAAATAAGTTCTATTGAAATGAAAGAAGTATGCGTTCAAAAAATTTACAAAAAGTTGATAAATACCGACGTACTCAGTTTAGCTGTGATAGTGTTACAGTTTCTTTTGTTTTTATTTTTATAATTAAAGTATTTTCCTTTAAAATCTATCAAGCGATTTTGCTGTTATTTTTTATATATATATAGGCCTCGTGTTAACTATTTATAGCATTTTCAGTTCAAATGCTTTACATTCAAAAGAAAAGAAATTAAAAAAACGTAAAACTTTACGGTTGCTTCTTTGCAATTTTTCTAGTTTTTTTCCTTCTTAATACGTGGCGTATTGAGAAAATGTTTCTTACATATTTTTTTTTTGTTCCTTGTATTCAAAATCACAAAACTGGCACGGCACATTCAAAAAATTCTTGTTGTTTCTGATTTCTAATTAAAGAAGCTGTTGTTGGATTTTTTTTTTTTTGCTTATCCTTTTCTATATAGTTTTTGTTTTCTGCTCTTGATGTTGGTTAGATGTTCTTGTAGTAGTTTTTGATTAAAATTAATCTGGATTAGAGTTTTGGACTGTTCTTGTAAGGCCAAAAATTTACTGGGCCAAGTTCAATTTGCCCAACAAACCGGCGGCCTGTTGTGCAGCCATATCGTGGCCAGTTTGAGCTGTCTCTGACAAAGTCTTTTCCAAATCTACTCTCTTCTGATCGACATATTGATTGGCTTCGCCAACCTTTTGGTCGATGGCTTGGCTGGCAACTTTCACGGATTCATCAACGGCATGTTCGGCTTGCTTCATTTTATCATCGATCACCTGTTCGGCGGCCTTGACAGATTTGTTGATGGCATCATTGGCAGCCTTTTTGGTTTGGTCGACGGCATTGGCAGCGGCCTAAAATTTTTCCAAAGAAAAAGGATACATTAATTATTGTTTTTAAAATTAAATTAATTGTTCGTTTTTTTAGATTTCTCTACTTACTTTTTGTGAAGCTTCGGCTACATTGGCAGCAACTTGTTTGGTATTGGCCGCCACATTACTAACTTGTTGGGTGGTATTGTTGATGACATTCTTGGTATTGTCGACAGCTGCGCTAGCCTTGCCTACACCATCGTTGACAGCGCCTTCAGCCTTCTTGGCCTCCTCAGCAGCTAAATCGGCAGCTTCCTTAGCTGTGGAAGAAGAAAAGATGGGAGTTAACAAAATGTGTGACAAAAATTCTTACTTAGTAATTCTATATGAAATAAAAAAGGACCTTATCCTAAAATGAAATGTAATTTGAAAGAAGTACGGAATATTCAGCCGAGCAAACCAGCTGAAATACATCTATACACGGTTGCAAATGATCCTTTGGAAAAGATAAGAAAACCCACTATTTTGTTAAGGCTGCAGCCAATTATATCACCAATTTCCTGAAGATAAGGTTGTGATGATTCCTTTCGGATCAATCGGTAATAAGAGCCTAATATTTCTTGTCAATATTAAGTTTAGGTATCGTGTCTTATGTCACTGTCCGTAATCATTTCTTGTCTAGAGTGGCAACTCCCTAAGTCTATTTGCAGTTACTGTAGTATATTGTTTGGATTAAAAATTATAGTATCGCGCAGAAGTTGGATTTCGGATGAAACCATTATAGGAAGTCAAGTTTGCGGCGGTATAAAGGACCTGCTGTAGGTTGTTCCTAAGACTGCTTCTAAAATTCTCTCTATCCGTAACAGTACACTAAACCCCAGAGAAAGCAGACAAATTCGACTGCAGAGGAGATAGAACATCAGCTTAAGTCTTTGTTCTACTGACAAATCAATGGAGGTCAGTTGACCCTAATCTAGCTGAAATATTTATTTTTTTTTTATTTATTGTTATTCAATATAAAACCGAGCCGTTGGCCATATATGGTTATAAATACTACAAAAACGAAGAAATATTAAAGCGTATGTATAAAGTAACTAAAAGGTAAAAAAATAATATGAGGCTACTACCTTAATGTAACTAACAATAAACTTATAAATTAAAAATGTAAACGGAATATAAACAACTAACATCACATGGGATAAACAAACATTCTGGGATAAAAAAAAACGTACTCTAAACATTTAATAATATGGATTTGAAGACTACTCTGTTGTATTAAATAACATGAAATGATGAGAATTTGAATTTTGAATTTTTAATTATGAATTTATGACTACTCTGGTCCTGGATGTACTACTTTTTGTACATCTCTGAATGATAAAGCTCTTGATAAACCAATCGGTTGCCTGTATTTTTCCTTCTTGAAAGATTTAAAACATTCAAGCGACCCTATCATAGGCGATATGTTGTACGATGTTTATAAGAGTAACTTCTCCCTAGAAACTTCTGTCAATACACAGTTGTCAGCATTGACAGTTAACTTAACTCCAGAGAAAGCCGCAGATTCCACTAAAGAGGATACAGAACGCCCTCTGGAAACCTTCTTCTGCTGACAAATCTATGGAGGTAAATTGGGCTTATCTACGAATTACGTCTTTTAATGATTAGGTTCTGAATAAACAATCGGCTAGCAGTATTATTCGGTCTTCAAATTTTGAAAACATTTCCACGCCCCTAGATCACTAGAGGAAGCCCATTTCTCGGTGGTATAAAGGACCTGTTGTCAGATGTTTCTAAGAGTACATGGAAACTTCTCTTTATCCGCTGTTGTCACTTCATCTGCATATACAGCAAACTTAGCCCCAGAGAAGGCAGATATATTCCACTTCAGAGAAGACAGAACGTCTTAATATATAAAGCTTTATACCTCAGAACCCTACCATTGCGTCTCTTAATGGTTGGGTTCTAAGGTATAAACCAATCGGTTGTATGTATTATTCGGTCTTGAACGTTTGAAAACATTCCCACGCCTCTAGATCATTAGCGGAAGTCCATTTTGTATAAATAACCTATTGTAGGATGTGTCTAAGAGTACTTTTAAACTTCTCTCTACCTGCAGTTGTGGCATATTCTGCATGAGCAGTAATCTACATATTCTGCATGAGCAGTAATCTAATAAAACCTCAGAACAAGCAGACAGATTCCACTACAGAGGAGACTGAAAGCCCCCTTGAGGCCTTTCCCCTGCTGACAAACATATGGAGGTCTGTTGACCCTTATCTACCTGAAATACGTCTTTCAATGATAAAGTTCTGAATAAACCAATCGGTTGCCTGCATTATTCGATCTTTAAAGATTGAAAATATTCTCTCTGCTGACAAATACAAGGTGGCGCAAAAGTAACCTTTCGATGTTTTGTGCCAAAGTCACCGACCGATTATTGGTCAAATAAATAGTCAGCAATATTCCGCGTTCTGGAGCAGTGTTTATTAACGTGTATTTCGCATGTGTTTACTACACAAATGTCAAAACAGAACTGACATTAGGGGCCAATCGCAAAATTTATAGCATTTTCTGATAGGAGGATTACTTTTGCGCCATTTAGAGCATTTTCTGATAGGAGGATTACTTTTGCGCCACCTTGTATATAGAGGTCAGTTGACCCACGACCCATGCTCTTTATCGGAAGTCCATTTCGTAGTGGTATAAAGGACCAGTAGTTGGATGTTTCTATGAGTAATCTCCGCATTCGTCACATCATCTGCGTAGGCGGTAACTTTAATCGCAGAGAAACCAGAATACTGTTCATGGAAAGATTACATTTCGGAGGAGACAGAACATCCGGTGAGGCCTTCCTTTGTTGGCAAATATATGGAGGTCAATAGACCGTTATCTAGCTGAAATTCGCTCTTGAAAGTTTTAAAACATTCGCACGAAGAGTAAGTTTGTATATGAGATCATGAAATATTAGATTCCACTGCGGCAGAACTTTCCGCTGCTGACAAATCTATGAAGTTAGTTGACCCTAATCTAGCTGAAATACATCTCTCAATGAGCCATCCATTCAGAATATATTCAAAATTCTTATCCCTGCACTATATTTCTCTGTAGTTGATTAAAGTTATCAGCCCTATTGAGACATTTTTCCCTAATGAATATTCTTTCGTTTCCATGATTACTCACCAGTATCAGCTGCCAATTTCTCAGCTTCACTCTTGGTTTTTTGTATCGATTCACCGGCTTTCTTGGCTTGCTCCTCGGCGGCTTCCTTGACATCATTTACTTTTTCATTGGCCAATTTTTCGACTTCATCCTTCTTCTTGGAGAAGAGATTGACAGTCTTGTCGCCCAAGTTTTTAAGAGATGCTAGAAAAAAGAAATGAAGGGCTTCATTAGATAAGGTTTTAAAGACAATAATAAAATCATGCTAATCTGCAATACTAAGGTCATTTCCAAATGTGGGAATAATTAAAATAGGAGCATTGTAGACATATTTTTTATATAAAACAAACACTTTTATTCTTTAAATTATAAAAAGCAGAACGAATTTCTATTTAGTCGTATTATCGGAATATTGTTTATTGTGTTAAAGGATTTAATTTCAATTAAATAGTATATTTTTTATCGATTCAAATACTCGGTGCCGTATGAAAAATTTAGATCTAAATGAAATTGCCTTCTACACAAGTATAAGAATTGATTCAGAAATTCTAAGTGATAAAATTTTTTTCTACTGTGTCATTCTTTCAGAATATATTAACATTTGTTATGGGTGCATTTGTATTTAAGGATAAAATAGGCATATTCAAATACATTATGTCGTATGAGCAAAAGAATTATCCTGAAATTCTAAATAGAAGAAATTTTTTCTATTTAGTTATTTTTCAGTATAAATATATATTTTTGATTTGTGAATTGTATTTAAGGATAAAATGGTTTGAATAGTTTCTTTGAAGATTTATTTAAAAATGTTACAATACAGTTTCCTTTCAAGCACATGGTGAGTAACTTTAATTAAAAATAAATTGCATTTTACTGGGGTATAAGAATTGATCCTGAAATTACAAACTATAGAAATATTTTCTATTATGCTCTACTTTAAGAATATAGTAGCCTTTTTTATGTGTGCATTTGATTTAAGGACAAAAAGTTTAAAATTATCTATATAAGAACTTATTTTTGGCCATTTTTCACTCCGGTTTTCTTTTCAGGCACTTTGTGTCGTGTGAGTAATTTTAATTAAAAAGAATTAGTTTTTTAAGGGGTATAAGAATTGGTTCAGAAATTTTATATTTTAGAAATATTTTCTACTGCGGCAGAAATTCACAATATATTTACATTTCTTATGTGTGCACTGCATTTAAGGACAAAAAATACTTAAATATGGCCATTCAAGTTCAAATCTTTGACAAATCTAGTTTCTTTGTAATCAAATGTCTTATGAGTGCTTTTAATTTTATTCTTTCAGAATATGTTACTCCTTCTGGTGTGCATTGTTTTTGAGAACAAAAAGTATTAAATAATTCTATTCAAGTTTCTTTCAAGTACATTGTGCCGAATTAGTAATTTTAATTAAAAACAAAATGCCTTTTACAAGAGCCTAAGAATTGATTCACAAATTCTAGATTATAGAAACATTTTCTACTGCGTTGTTCTTTCAGAATATATAGCCACTTTTTATGGGTGCTGTATACTTTGCATTAAAAATCTTTTCAAGAATATCTTCTTAATTTTTTTTATAATTTCCTTTTAAGCACATGGTGACGTATGAGACATTTTATTTACAAATAAACCCCCTTTTACAGTAGTATAAGAATTGATTCAGAAATTCTAAATAATAGAAATATTTTCTATTGTGCCATTCTTTCAGAATATACTGGCATTTCTTATGAGCCCATTTTATTTAAGGATAAATATTAAAGTTGTTATTATTTTTTGGTATTCGACCTTTGTACTTTATTAAGTTTTACTTAAACTTTTTTACGATAAATATTTCAATGAGTGATTTTAGAAATATGGCAAAATTCTATAGATCAGAAATTTAAAAGAAAATTAATTTTAAAGTATCGAAAAAATTTTAAAATTTTATATAACTCAAATTGTTTTTATTATATTGATCTTTTACGAATTGGACAAAAAGGCTTAAGTATTTATTTTTAAATGCATGTGTCAATATTTTTAACTTCACATTTCAGAATAGACAAAAAGACTTATAAGCCTCTACCCAAGTACACTGTGTCGTATAAATCATATTAATTTTAAATAATTTGCATCTTATGGGAGTAAAAGAATTATTCCTGAAATTTTATATAGCACTAATTGTTGCTATTGTCTTGACATTTTAGAATATATACGATTTTTTTATGTGTGCATTGCATTTAATGCACACACAAAATAAATATTTAATTGGCCTTTCAAAATAGACAAAAAGGGTATTTTCTACTCAAGTACAATCTGTCGTATGAATGATTTTAATTTAACATAATTTACATTTTATAGCAAAACAAGAATTGTTCCTTAAATTATATATAGCACAAATTATTACTATTGTATATATCTTTTAGAATATATAGAAATTGTTTTTGGGCGCATTGTGTTTTGAGGATAAAAGGTATAGTTGCTTTGAAACCTATTTAATTTAATTTTATTTTTATTTTTTTCTCTTGAATAACGGTTTAGAGAAATCTATTTTTTGTTGAAAACCTGTTTCTTAAATTTGCTAGACTTATATTGTCTCTTTATTTGTTTCCATTCCTTAAATAAGATTGACTCATCAAGAATATTGATTTGTATGTTTGTCTTGAATATTCATTGTATTTTTATATATTTTTGAATAAATAAATATTTTTATGGCACAAGTGTTTAGCGTTTCTACAAAAAAAAAATTCCAATACATTTTGTAGAGAAAACACGCAATTTTATTCAGTTCATTCAACCGTAAAATTTAACACAATTTTACAAGAATTTACAAATTTAATGCACAATTTTTTTCACACAAACAATATAATAAACTATGCAGTATTTCAACGAGTACACTTGTACTTGTTAGAGGCAAGCACCAACAAGAATGAGTTCATCTATTCGACGTTTTATGAGTCATAAGCGCAAAACTTGAAAAGTATACTAGATTTGTTTCCCCATGGATAATCATCAAAAGGCTACATAGTAAAAAGGATAACTAAATCGATTTCACAAAGTTCAACAACAATTTATTTTCTAGTGAAAAAAATTTTTTTTCAACTTTCTTTTAATTTTATTTTCTCAGAATTTTTTCTTCTTTCTTACATGAGAACATTTTGTAGATTTTTTTTTTTGCACAACTTTCTTTTTTCACCTCAAGGTTGATTTGAAGAGACACAACTGCTTTCGTGTACTGTTCGAAGAAAACTGATGAACTCGGTTAGTTTGTCTACTAACGTAACCGTTCGTCACACAAACGTTCTAATTAAAACACAATAAAATCTCATAGCCAAAATCACAATGGGGAAAACGTAAACCTCAAAAAAGGCTAATTTTCAATGCATGAAATTTTAGAGAAAAAAACCGGCAGCAGCAGCGAATAGTTTAAGCTCCCCCAGCAGATTAATGACAATAACAAAAATATTGAAAAAAAAATTAGCATTAGACAATAACATAGCATCATATTGAGCAAGAAATAATAAAGCGAAGATGGATTTTTAGGTCAGCAGAAATTAGAAAACAGTAGAGAAAAATATTAAATCTTTTTTGTCTTTAATTATTTGATAATTTCATTCATTATCCTTTGTTCTTATCAACTTTTCAAAAATACGCTCCTAATTGCTTTCATAATAAAAGATTACTGGACATTGCCATTAAAATGCAATTTATTATTAATCATTGATGGCGCAATATGTAGAATTTGAAATTGCGTCAAACCGGTTTAACGACTTTTGTGTTGTATTTTTAAGTTTGCTTAAAATATCGTGTCATTTATTAAAAATAAATAAGACAAAAGCTTTTTTTTTGTTGAATAGAAACAAATTTTCTTAAATGATTTCATTCATTAAAGGCAATCAAAGAATTTTTGTATTATTTGCAAACGACTAAAATTCCTATTATTGCTTGACAGTAAAATATTGTGTATACACCATATACACCATTTCCGAGAGAAACGAAAAATCTTACGATTTTTGTATAGAAAAATTCAAAATGACGAATTTATTTATATTATTATATATAAATGTATATATATTATAAATGCAACAAATAAATTCTTTTATTCCATATTTTCAGAATATATAAAACATTTTTAAGCGTGCATTGTATTTAAGTATAAAAGGTCCTGTACATTGTGTCGTATAAGTAATTTGAATAGTAAAACAATTTAATTTTGGGAGAGAATACTAATTGATCCAGAAATTCTAAGTATTAGAAATGTTATCTATTAAATCGCCCATTCAGAATGTATTGGGATTTCTTATGTGTGCATTTTACGTAAAGATAAAATGGGTTATATAAGTAATTTTAATTATAAAAGGAATTTTAAAGGAGTATAAGAATGTATTATATTTAACCGTCCTTTGAGAATATGTTAAAAATTAATTCGTGCGTGTGAGTTTTACTAAAGGATAAAAGGGCTTGTACATTGCGTTGTATAAGTAATATTAATAATAAAAAAATCATTTTAGCAGAGTATAAGAATTGATCGAGAAATTCTAAATTACAGAACTATTTGCTCTTTAACCGCCATTTAAGAATCTAATGGGATTTCTTATGTGTGCATTGTATATTGTGTCGTTTAAATTATTTTATTTAATAAATTAATTTTAAGGATTTATAAAAATTATCCGGAAATTTTAAGTATCTTTTATTATTATGTTCTCGCAATATATATTAAGAGTTACTGTGTGTGCATTGTATTTAAGTTAAAAAGGGGGTTTTACAATGTGTCGTATGAGTAATTTTAATAGTAAAAAATAATTTTATCTGAATATAAGAATTGATACAGAAATTCTAACTAACAGAAATGTTTGCTATTTAACAGTCCTTTCAGTATCTGTTAGGATTTCTTATGAGTGCATTGTATTTAAGTATAGAATTTATTGTACCGATGATTTTAATTAAGAAATGTATTTCATAGGAGTATAGGAATTGATCCAGAAATGCTAAGCACTGTAATTGTCTACTATTATTCTGTTCTCTCAAAATATATTAAAAGTTACTGGGTGTGCATTGTATTTAAGGATAAAAGCACTTGAACATAGTGTCGTAATAGTAAAAATTCATTTTAGCAGTTTATAGGAATTGATCTAGAAATTCTAACTTGCAGAAATGTTTACTATTTAACCACCCTTTCGGAAATTAATGGTATTTCTGATGTATGTATTGTAGTTAACGATAAAATTGACTTGTACATTGGGTCGTATAAGCAATTTTAATTGTAAACAATTTAATTTTCGAATATTATAAGAATTGATACAGTATAAAATGGGTCGTATAAGAATTGATCCTGAAGTTCTAATTATTGTAAATATCTTCTATAACTCTGTTCCTTCAGAATATATTAAAAAATACTTACATGTGCATTCTATTTAAGAGTAAATGGGCATTGTGTCGAGTAAGTTGTTTTAATATTAAAAAAATATTTTCGCAGAGAATAGGAATTGATTCAGAAATTCTAACAGTAATTGTAAGTGTTGTAAATATCTTCTTTTAATCCGTTCTTTCAATGTATATTAACAATTCTTATGTGTGCATTGTATATAAGGATAAAATGAACTGGTACATTGTGTCGTATAAGTAATTTTAATAGGGAAACAATTTCATTTTATAGAGTATCGAATTGATCCAGAAATTCTATCTGTTAGGAATGTTTTCTAATTATTCATCCTTTCAGAATCTATTGGGACTTCTTATGTGTGCACTGTAGTTAAGTTCAAATTGGTTATTCAACTAATTTCAATTAAGAAATAAATAAAGGAGTATAAGTATTTATCCTATTCTAGTCCTACGAATTATTATGTGTGAATTGCATTTAAGAATAAAATGGGGCGGTATATTGTGTCGTATAATTAATTTTAATAGTAACAAAATCATTTTATCAGAGCATAAGAATTGACCCAGAAATTCTACCTGGCAGAAATGTTTGCTATATTCAATCGTCCTTTCAGAATCTATTGGGATTACCTGTGTGCATTGGATTCTGGGATAAAATTGATTGTATCAGTAATTTTAATTAGGAAATTTATTCTATGGGAGAAAAAGAACTGATTCAGAAATATTAAATGTTGTAATTATTTACTATTACACCCTCCTATCAGAATATATTTAAAATGCCTATGTGCAAATTGTATTTAAGGATAAAATAGAACCGTATAACTTATTTTATTAGCAAACAAATTAATTCTTTCATCAAATTGGACATAGCTTGGCAATTCACCCACAGATTTTCTTCTTCGATACCATATTTTCTTCATAAAATTAAGCTCTAGTCATAGGACTAAAGCTAAAGTTTTTGTTTGAAGTTTTCTATTTTTCATGGAAAGATTTTTTTAATTAGTTATCCTAAAAAAATTGCAGTTATAAACGTGTGCAGTAGCAACTAAACAATTTGAAGTTAAAGACTATCTGACATTTCCAATGTTTAAAATAATCAGAAAAATTTATTCGTAATAATAACCTCTATTTCCAAGAGCAATGACAAAGATTTCGTTTGGTATATTTCTACTACTTCATGAAATTAATAAAGCTGACGAATTAATAAACTTAGATTCAGAGACTTTATATCTCGCAGTTCTTATGGAATTTTCGTAAGCGTTTAACAGATATCAAATAAAGTTTTTTAAATACAGTGGAGCGTATACGTTATTTTAATTCAAGACTTCTTCATTCAATCGGTCATAGCTCCGACATTCACGCATAGATTTTCTTGATAGATGGCGCATTTATTTCATCGTAATAGTAACCTCTAAATAAATAAATTATAGTTAAACGTTTTCGATTTAACTTTTTCTTGATCGATCGATCGATATCGATTTAACTTTTTCTTGATCTTTTTTTTTATAAAAATATATTTTTTAACTCATTTATACACTCATTTAAATCAATAAAAAATATTACTTTCCTTATTTTATCAAATAAAAATTACAGTTACGGACAGGAATAAAACATAATGTTTACAAATAAATAAAAATTTATTCAGAGTTTTCGTAAGCGTTTAACAGGAATTAAATAAAATCTTTTAAATACACTGGAGCGTATAAGTTATTTTAAATCTCGCTTTTATTATAGAATGTTCGTAAGCGTTTAACAGAAATCAAATAAAATCTTTTAAATACACTGGAGCGTATAAGTTATTTTAATTCAAGATGTCTTCATTAAATCGATCATAGCTCCGACATTGATCCATAGATTTTCTTGATCGATGGCGCATTTTCTAGGTAACAGTAACCTCTACTCGAAGTAGCAAAAGAATAAATTGTAGTTAAACGTTTTCGATTTTACTTTGGAGATTATTAATTTTTTTATAAAAAAAATATATTTTACCCAATTTATTTAATATATATATAAATATAAATATTTTCCTTATTTAGTCAACTAAAAATTACAGTTATTGACAGGAATAAAGAAGAATAACAATTAGAAATAAATAAAAATTTATTCAGAGTCTTTAAATCTCGAATTTCTTATGCAATTTTCATGGGCCTTTAAAAGATATCAAATAAAATCTTTCAAATACACTAGATCGTATAAGTAACATTAATTCCAGATTCAATAGGTCATTGCTCCGACATTTATGAACAGATTTTCTTGGTCGATATCTTATTTTGTTCGTCATAGTAGGCTCTCTTCGAGAGAGATAAATAATAAATTTTTGTTTGACTATTTCGATTATTTCATAGCAATTTGGAGAACATTAAATTTTTTGCGAAAAATATTTTTAACTAATTCATTTTTTACATTCATTTTGAATAATAAAAAGATAATTTTCTTTATGCGGTCATCAACAAAAATGAGCATGAACGTGATTTCATGACTGGGAAATATTTACGTAAGTTACACCATTTCCTAATGTATGCGAAATAGATATACATTTTAGATGTAATTTTTAAAATTCTAAATGTTCCAGGTTGTTGAGGAGTCCGATTAGTATAGGAATCGGAATTGAAATCGAGAAAAAAATAACTTTCTGCAACAGCAAATTTATTTTTTTCTCGTTGTGGAATCCGCTGCTGTCGGAATTGGAATTGAAATCGAAAAAAATAACCTTCTGTGACACCAAATGTTATTTTTCGTTCTTAATTTTAATTCCGATACCTACAACAATCGGATTCCACAACTCTAAATAATACACTTATTCAAATAAGTGAATAATATGTCATTCAACCTATTAAATCATCTGATTTAGAGATTGTGAGGCGTAGAAATACTTTTTGAGGGTTTTCTCAGGTATATAATCAATTTTTTTACGTGTGCATTTTTGTTACAATCCAACAAAACCACCTCTTCATTGATTTTTACTTTGTTGAAGAACTATGTATTTTAGTCATAAAAAAGATTTTCTATCTCCTCTGACCTTGTTTGTTAGACAAAAAAAATCACCCTGCTCTATTCCAGGAAATGGTGTAAAGAAAATATGCATATAATTGCTGCTATTTTCACAACGTCTTCCAACAAAAGTTATTTTTAAAAACCCCACATCGTACACAAGTATTTCAACTTGGCTTTGTGAATGAACAAAAAAAACTATTTGTGTAACATTTTTGTAGGAGACTAAATTAATTGGAATGCTAAGCATCATTAATTTAAAAAAGCCAATGTCAAAAGAAGAAATGTAGGAAATTTCTAGAGTAATTTTTCTAAATTAGAAAATTATTTGCTGGACAAACAGTTTGTTGCTATTATTTTGGGATGGGAATTACTGGAAGACGAAAACGGAAACTATTTTTATAAATTGCATTATATTGAAGATATGAAAGGGTGACACATTTTGGAAAGAGATTCTGTTGGTTTTGTAAAGACTTTTAAAAACTACAGTTATGGCGATTTCGTTTTTGTAAAAAATCTTGCCCCGTCGAAGTGAAAAATTTGCACCTTTTAAGTTGAAATAATGAAGTCACTATAATATAACATAACTCTAATTTTCAATTTGCAAAAATGTGTTTAAAAAGTGCAGTTAAAAAAAGGACAGAAAATGCTGCACTTTTTCCAGAAACGATGACACAGGCACTAAGACAATCCCCTACCGAATGACTTCAAGGTTAGTGGACATTTTCGCCGTTTTAACGATGACATTCTGGAATAATATACATAACATTTATAGGTTTAATTTAATTTACTCATATAACCAAATGTCCCAAAATCAAGGCTGACGAGAATGCACTTTCATTGTGCATTTTCGGTACACTGGTCCGCATGATTAATTTAAATTCGTAAATTAAATTTTTTTAATTTTCATTTATATGAGTAAATGAATTGATATAGAAAATATAAAAATGACAATTATTCTATACTTAAATTGTCTTTCAGAATATATTGAACCTATACGTGTGTGCATACCCAAATTAAAAAAAGTTAGAGTGTTATTATTTGAATATCCAGTTTTCTATATATTTTCCTAATATTTTCAAAATAAAATCTGAACAAAGATATTCAAAGAAAGATCTTTTTATACTATTATCATAAAGTCAGATCTGTTATGAATAAATTAAGCAACTTCAGTCATAAAAAAAATTATAAAGCAAACCTAAGGAAAATTCACTCACATTGATTTAAAAATATTTTTACAATCTGCATTTTTGTGAGTAACGGAATTGATATCGAAAATATAAAACTGGTAGTTACTTTATTCAGAATCCTTCTTTCAGAATATATTTAACTTTCCCATGTGTGCAAAACCAAAACAAGAAAACAGAATATTTTTTGAAAACCCAAATATTTTTTAAATTTTAAAAAAATTTTAAATGATTTTAATATTACGAGAAAATTTCTGTTATGTTTTTTTATCATAAAACCAGATCTGTTATGAATACAATAGGCTTGAACAACGCCAGAGATAATTGATTGACATTGATTCAGGAACGCTGGTTCGTATGACTAATTTAAATTCTTACATATAAATTTCGATTTGAATTTTTATTATACCAAACGCACCTAAATCAAAGCTGGATAAAATGCAATTCATTTAGGTACACTGGTTCGTATAATTAATTTAAATTCTTAAAAATATTTTTAAATTAAGATTTTTATGAGTAAAGGAATTGATATGGAAAATATAAAAAGGCTAATTATTCTATACTTAAATTCTTTTTTAGAATATTTTGAAATTATACATATGTGCTAACCCTAATTAAGTAAAGTAAGAATGTTATTATTTGAATATCCAGTTTTATCAATATTAGCAAAATAAAATCTGAGAATAGATCTTTAATGAAAGCTCTATTCTATATCTTTATTATAATGCCAGAACTGTTGTGAATAAAATAAGCAATACTAGTCATGTGACCAACATTTATGTAAGTCAATCAAAAAGAGAATGAACCCAATATTATTTAGTACACTGTCTCGAATGATGAATTTAAATACCTAAACAATTTTTTTTAATTTGCATTTTTATAAGTATAGGAATTGATATGGAAAAGATTAAAGAGGTAGTTACTTTATTCAAAATCCTTCTTTCAGAATATATTGAAATTGTTAATGTGTGCATATCCAAAAGAAAAAAACAGTATTTTTTAAAAAGCAACATTTTGTCAATTTAAAAAAATTATAAAAGATTTTATTATTTCCGAAAAAAGTATATTTAATTTTTTATGATAAAACCAGATCTGCTTTGAATAAAATAAGTATTATCACTTGGTCGTATGAGCCAATATATATACCTCAAAACTAGAGAGAATTGGTTGAAATTTATTCAGATACGCTGGGTCGTTTGGCTAATTTAAATTCTTAAATATAAACTCGTAATCCTTCTATCAGAATATATTCAACTTTTCCATGTGTGCAAACCCAAAGTAATATTATTATTAAATACTGAAGTTGTCATTTGAATATCGAGCTTTCTAAATCATTATTTAAAAATATACGAGTATTTAATTTTTCCATGTGTGCCGACCCAAGGTTTATGCAGTTTTTATTTTTTAATATCCACATTTCTAAATAATTTGCATATAAAAATTAAAAGTTGAGGAAAAGGTCCTGTTAGCTTTTAAATCATACATTCAGATCTGTTATTCATAAAAACAATCTGTTCTGAATAAAACAATCTGTTATGAATGCGAGTATGCCCAAATGTAACTAAATCATTGATTTAGGTACGCTGTGTCGTATGACTAATTTAAATTCCTAAATATAACTTTTAATTTGCATTTGTACGAATAAAAGAATTGATATAGAAAATACGATAGTGTCTGGTATTTCATTTGTAATCATTCTTTCATAATATACCTAATTTTTCTACGTGTGCAAACCCATGTATTAAAAATAATTTTTCAATGTTTTCAAATAAATAAATCATAAAAGTTAAAATTTCAGATAATGATTTTTTTATTTCTGTTATGAAGACAAATCTGTTATAAATTAAATAAGTCAACATTCAAAGTAATTTGATAGTTAAAATAACAAGATAACATTATTTAATTTTTTTATCTTGAAAAACCGGGTCTGCTTTTTTTGAATTTATATTATAAAGACAGATCATTTATAATTTAAATAAGCCATATACAAGGTAACTTGATGGTTTAAATAAATTATTTAATTTTTTTATCTTTAAATGTTCAGCTTGCCCAAAGTATATGTGCACTTAGTAGTTCATAACTGGAATCTACAAAATGTAAAAATCTTGACCCAATCTGACGACTATATACTTCGGATATTGAACTTGACTCTTCATGTCATATAAAATTAAAAATTACTAAATAATATGAATTCCTTAGAATATTTCAGATGGCAAATTAGATATAATCTTCATTATTGAAATTTTTAATTATTATTTTTTATTGGTATTATTTTTTACTTTAATTCAGTTAATTTTAGTAACATCTGCATTTGGTGGTCTTAACATTGATCAACAAGAAAAAATCTCTTTCTGTTGCAAAATCCTCTCCCTCTTTTTTAATAGCCTCTTTGTAATCATGAATATTTTAGCCATAAATCATGATTACGACTACTCTTGGCTTCTGATCAACCAAGTCACCACCTCTCTTCTCTCAACCGTTCACCAGAAGAGCTCGTGAAGTTATTTTTCATTTTCTGGAAAAATACTTCTTTTCACTTCAAACACAGATAAGAAGAGAAGCCATTTCATGGCATGAATAGTCACGTTTTAAGCTTGGCATTCGCCTCTAAACTTGTTTTCTCAGATACAAGTTTTTGTGGCTGTTGTTGTTGTTATTCTTCTTTTACTTCTCAAGTTTCTTGTCGTCTCTACCAGAAACACCTTTCACGCCTTTTATTGTTGATTAAAGAAGAAGTTTTGTGGGGAGACTGGAAGAAACTTGAAACTACCTCATCTACCTCCAGACCGCCAACGTCATCCGTACCTGACTAACTGACTAACAGTGATGAACATCATTCATTTAATGATCATTATCATTATTTCGAATGACTTAAGAATAGAGTTTAATGTCTCAACACTTATTTTTTTCTCCGTTTGAGAGAAGTTGTTTGGCTCATTCGTCTTGTTTTTTTTTTTCTTATTCTCGTTTTCTTTTTTTTTGCCTAAAAGCCGGTTTTCTGTCTTGTCGGGTCTTGTCTTTTGCACGTTTTATTATTGTTATTATCATTATCGGTGTATAGTTATTTTGTAAGCAAAAGAATAAAGAAACATCACAAAAAAAATCCAACAGCAACAAATTGCGTTGTTGAGTTCATATTTTTAGTTTGATCGATGTTTGGGTTGTTTTTGGTATTTTGACCAAACAATTTTTTTGGGGATTTGCTTTAGGTTTTACATTTACTCGAAATCAAACCGAAAAGATGTGAAATGATGAATTGCCTTTTCACACTAATGTCTCAAAAAAAGTTGAACTAACTAAGATTTTTTAGATAGTCAGAATTTTTTTTTAGAATCAATTTATTCCTATGACAACTAAAGAAACAAATATTTCTTAAAAAATTGAAAAATACCTCTGCACACACACATGTGTGAATCATATTTGAAATGTAGAATTATTAATAGAAAAACTATCACTTCAAGTTTTTCTATATCAATTCGTTCTTTCATGGAAATAAAAATTAAAAATATGCATTAGAATTAAAATCATTTATACGACCCACTGTACACAGTTAGATTTCTATAATTTGACTGATTAATCTACTTCGACCGATTTTATACCTATGATTGTCTTCGAAGGATAAAGAAACAACATTTTCTTAAAGAAAAAAAATTATAGATTTGCAAAAAAGAGCCATTTTATATCCATGACTTTCTACGAGTTCTAATAACAACAATTTTCTGGAAAAAAACTTTGCACACACAAACATGTTAAATATATTCTAAAAGTAGACCTTCTAAACTGAAGACGAACGCTTCAACATTTTCAACATCAATTCGTTTATGCCTTTGAAATGCAAATTAAAAATATTAATTTGAATTAAAGTTATTCATACGACCTATAGTACACAATCGGTTTATTAGAGTTCAACTGATTAATGGGTTCGGTTTCTGCATTCGGCGAAGCTCTACTAATGGGGCAGAATTCGAACTTCGGCGATATAAGGCCGAATAAATAAAATCGAACATATTTCATTCCTTGAAATTTGTAGAAATAATTACTTTTATAGCTGATTTTTCTACAATTTTAATATATATCATTTTCTATGGACCAAATTCGAATTCTAATGAGAACTTTTAAATTTAAATTTAAAAATATATTTGGATGTGAAACACTAAAATTTAGTTCAATATATTCCATTTCTTTAAAAACACATGTAAGTGCTTTGCACACACAAACGCTCTAAGTATATTCTAATAGCAAAATTATTAACACCAAAACTACCGCTTCAACTTTTTCCATATCAATTAGTTTTATCCTTTGAAATGCAAATTCAAAATATTAATTTGAATTAAAATTATTCATACGACCCAATGTACACTGTCTACTCATTAAGGTCAGATGGATTACTGGGTTAGGCTTCTGTGTTCGCCAAAACATTTGTAAACAGGGAGAATTGGAGCTTCTGGAGAAACAGGCCTTATTAACCAAAGTTGAACATTTTTCCCGCCTTTGCTTAAGATTTGAAGAAATATTTTTTTTAGTACAAAAGGGTACATCGCATTGATATTCATAAAATGAAAATATGTTAATTGAAAACTGTCTATTTAGAAAAATATCTAAAATTCATAATATTCCCTTTGTACCATTTCTCGAAAAAAGTTGATAATACCTTTGCACCCATAAACAAATTCAATATATTCTAACAGCAGTGTTAATAGCACAACAACTACTGCTTCAACTTATTCTATACCAATTAGTTTACTTGTATAAAATGCAAATTAAAAAATAATAGTTTATATTAATATTATTCATACGTCCCATTGTGCACAATCTGTTTATTACACTTCAACTGATTAATTTGTTCGGCTTCAATTGTCATTATTTGATATAACAATTATATATTTGTTTGATATCTCATGAACTTTGAGAGGGAATTATTGAATAGCTTTTAAACTTTTTTAGTTTCAGTGGATCTTTTCTTTGAAATTCAATTGATACTTTTCGAATTACAGTTAATCGCAATGAAATGGTGTATATTACATATACAAAGTTTATTGGTTTCTAATTTCCAGTTATATATTTAAAAATATATTTAAATTGTTTATGTATGCCATATCGTTTTGAAAATACCATATTTTTCTGTGCATATATAAACAATATTGTATTTTATTTATTTTATTTATTCTCCGCAGGCAGTCGAATGCTATTTGGCGCTTAGTATCATTTTAATATCTAAAAAACAACAAATTTTGTTTCTAAGTATGTTCAGGGGAATTTTAATTAATATTCCATATGAATTCCTTGGCCCTTATCCAAAAAGCCTGCTCTTTTTATGGTGATCACTGTAAGATTTATTCATGCCGTTTAGCTGGTATATTCTACGTCGTACTTCATGGCTAAGGTGGTTGTCGGCGTTTGCACTGCAACTGGTGGCGTTGGCGATGGTGGAGGTGCTCTGGGAGCCATTCCACATCATACTCCTGCCACCGGAGAACAATGCGAATAAAATGTCCGATGTGTATCTCGTGTACTCAAAACGTACGCCAAAAGCCGTATACAACTTTTTACGTTTTTACGTTTTACGTTCTTGGCGTAGCTGTTGTTGGTTCTTGCTGTTCAACTCGCTAGCTGGCTGGCTGGCTGGATAGCTGGAGAGCTTACTGACTGACTCTGGTCGTCGCTCGGTCGTGTGATGATGTCATGTTCATTAATTCAAGGGCAACCTTCTTTTTTTTGTTCATTCTAGACATACCCGCTCGGTACATACCGACCGATATATGTATACTGGAATAGAAGTCTGTATACGTACTTATTTCTGAAGCGTATCGTATTGAATTCTATACGAATTGTGGTGTTGAGTGATGATGTTGTAGTTGTGGTTTTCAGCTCAAAATACCAAATAATATGTTTTAGAATTGAAACAAAATAGTTCCGCTACAATTCTCCTAATTCAAAACTAATATTGTTATTATTGATATACGAGTACTGTTTAAGTATGGGAAAAGAAATCGGATAACTTCAGGGAACAGTAGTTTCGATGGAGTTAAAAGGTCCTATATCAAAAACTATAGCGAATTTTCAACAATTTCTATTTGATATTTTTACCAAATTTCAGTCAAATACATATTTATCTCAATCAATTATTTTAAATTGTAGTGTGCTTAAATGGAACGGACGGACAGACGGAGGTAGCAAAGTAGTCTTCGAAATAATCTGTACGACGATCAAAAATTGATACATTTACTTCAGCGGTGGTTGATCCATATTTTATACTGCTATAAATGTTTTCTATTTCTTAGCCCAGTGCAATCAATTATCCACTTCAATGTATGCTAAGTCGAAACAGGTAGATATGAAGGAGAAGCGACCATAGCTTAATACATTATTGTAATGCAAATGAAATGTCCTTCAGTGTTTTGTGATTAACTTTTGACAGTTTTAATGGATAAACATCAAATTTTGACGGAATATAATTTGGAATATCTACAAATGCAATGTCCCTTAAAACATTCTATGTCCACTTAGCATAATTTGAAATTAGGTTATCGATATGAGGAAAGCGTGCAGTGGGTCGCATTAATAATTTTAATTATATTTAATATCTTTAATTTCCATTTCAAAAGTGAAAAGGAATTGATTTAGAAAAAATTTAAGCGCTAGTAGTTCTACTAATAATTCTACTTGCAGAATATATTCAAAAGTTTTGTGTGTGCAGAAGTTATATAGATAATTTTGAGAAAAAATTGCTTGCATCCTTAACGGTATAAGAGAAACTATTTCTCTCTCTTTACCTCTACTGGATTTATATAAAATATTTTTTTTACTTTAAATAAAGTCAAAATATAGTTCTGCACATCTTGATAAACAGTACTTTCCATTGATATATATTTAATTATTATTTTATAGCATTACTACCACAACAAATTACTACCACAACAAATTACTGCTGGCTAAACTTTTTAAATATTCTGACATCCAAATACATTTTAAATATCATAGTGCACATTTTGGCGTCAAGGTGTTGCTAGTGATATACATTTTATTAACTACTGCCGGCACTGAAGACCCCAAAATTGTACCACAAACTTAGAGTAGAACTTTTATTATAATAATGATGATTAAATTATTTTTTTTTTGGGAATTACGACATACCACAAAAATCAAATATGATTCTGCACATCTTGGGAAGGTGAGCTTTGAATCGATATACAACTTATTAAAATTGGAGGGCATTAAAGTCACCAAAGGTGTACCACAAAACTCAAGGTGACACTTTTATTATAATGATAATGATTGAATTATGTTTTTACCTTTTTTTATATACCAAAATAAATTTTAGATTTATTTTTTGCCTTTTGAGGACTCTGAATTCCCCAAAAATTTACCACAAAAACCCGAATTGATATAGGAAAAGCTGAAGCGCTTATTTTGTATACTGATGATGATTAAAATAACTTTTTTGCATATTCTGGCATACAAAAACGAAATAAAGTATAATTCTGCACATATTGAAAAGGCGGGTCTTCATTTAAAATAAATTTTATAACCATTTGAGGACACTAAAGTCGCCAAAAGGGTACCACTAAACTCAGTGTAGAACTTTTATTGAGATGACGATAACTATGTCTACATTTTAGGATATTATGATATACCAAAATAAGTTTTAAATGTTATATGATGATTCTGCACATCTTGGGAAGGAGGGCTTTACATCGCTATACAAATTATTAACATTTGAGGGCACTAAAGTCCCCAAAAGTGTACCACGAAACTCAGGGTAGCACTTTTATTATAATGATGATGATTGAATTATTTTTTTTTGTCTTTTTTTATACACAAAACTAAATTTCAGATATTATTCTGCACATCTTTCGAAGACGAGCTTTCCATGGAGATTTATTTGCTAGCCATTTGAGAACACTAAATTCCCCAAAAGTGAACCACAAAAACACGAACTGATATAGAAAAAACTGAACTTCTTGATTTTTATACTGATGATGATTAGAATAATTCTTTTTGCATATTGTGACATATCAAAACGAAATAATGTATAATTCTGCAAATATTTTTATTCATTTAAAATAAATTTGAGGACACTAAAGTCGCCAAAAGTGTACCACAAAACTCAGTATAGAACTTTTATTGAGATGACGATAATTATGTCTACATTTTAGGATATTATGATATACCAAAATAAGTTTTAAATGTTATATGATGATTCTGCACATCTGGGGAAGGAGAGCTTTTCATCAATTTAAATTTGAAGTCACCAAAGTCCCCAAAAGTGTACCACAAACATATGCGTTGAACTTTTATTATAACGATGAATATTGAATTGACTTTTTTGCTTATAATGAAATACCAAAATAAATTTCAAATATGATTCTGCACATCTTGGAGAAGCGAGCTTTCTATGGATATACATTTTATTGCGTTTTGAGGGCACTGTAGACCCCAAAAGTGTACCACAAGACACGGTGCAGAGCTTTTCTTGGTATAATAACTTAATTGGCTTTTTTTATAACGATCAAAAAAATCTAAACTATGATTTGGCACATCTTGGGAAGACGACCTTTCCATCGATATATATTTTTTGAATATTTGACTAAATTATAGATACAAACAGTGTACCACAAAACTCAGTGTAGAACATGTATTGTACTGATGATGATTAAATTAATTTTTTGCTTATTATGATAAAAAAGCTCAACATAAAGTACAATCCAACACATTTTGGGAATAAGAGCTTTTCTTTGATAAACAATTTCATATCATCTGAGAACACTAAATAGCCAAAAAGTGTACCACAAAACTCAGTGGCAGTTTTTTTTATTATAATAATAATGATTGAATTAAGTTCTTGCGTATTATGACATAACAAAATAAATTCCGTAAATGTTTGTGCACATCTTGCGATCAAGAGCTTTCAATTGATATTCATTTAATTGTCATCTTGATGCACTAAAGTCCCCAAAAAAGTACCACAAAACTCGGGATAGAAATTGTATTACAAAGATGATGATTGAATTAACATTTTTGGTAATTATGATATACCAAAATAAATTTGAAGTATTATTCTGCACATTTTGGAAATACGAACTTTCCATCGATATTTATTTTTCGCATATTTGAGTGCTTTAAATATACAAAAGCTGTACCACAAAATTCATTGCTAAACTTTTATCGTAATCATAATAATGCAATTAGTTTGTTTGCACATTATGAAGTACCAAAACAAATTTCAAATATAATTCTGCACATTTTGGGAAGGGGAGCTTTGATTTGATATACATTTTATTACCTTCTCAGGGCATTCAACACCCCAAAAGTGTACAACAAATCTCAGCGTAGAAGTTTTACCCGTAATATAAGCATAATAAAAAAATTAACTTTTTTGCATATTATGACGTACCAAAAGGTTTTTCCAATATTATTCTGCACATCTTGGGTAGGAGATCTATCATGTAAATATAATTTTATTTATTTTTGGGGACATTAAAGACCCCAAAAGTGTACCACAAAACTTCTAACGTCCAAACTCAGAGCAGTACAAAAATATTTAATTTCTATTTTAAATTACTAAATGAATTGATTTGGGAAATGTAAAAAGCCCTAAGACTTTGCTATAAAATAACCTTCAAAAATATAATAGACTTTGTCCATCAATTCCCACTAAGTCAATCACATAATGGAAACATTTAGCCTTGATTACTTCAGTTTATTTGCTATGCTGTAGGTACATGAGCCGTGAGACTCTTGTTACCTTTAGTACACGTCCAGCATTTTCATGAATTTTTAAAACTCTACTAAGTGAAAAATATCACGGAAAATATTTCCCATTTGTGGGGTCACAGTCGACAGAATAACCTTGAACTCCAGCTACGTGAGTTTTCGTTTTCATTTTCAAATTGAGTGCAGAAAAATTGTAGTGTCGAGTACTATAGAAATTGCTGGTCATGTGCAATTTAGCAAATTCCCACAAAATTGTATAAGAATGCGAAAAAATCGCAAAGGGAGTGCCTTCCAAAAATAAAATTGAATGTATAGCAGCCATTGTTCTTCTTTATTTCGGGAATTTCTCATCTCATGACATCATTTTGGCTGGGCAAGAAAAAATGAAGTAGTTTAATTAAAGGAAGGAAGTACAAAATCATGTTAAACGTGTGAAATTTTAATTTTTTTTGTGAGGTAGTTTTATAAGACTGAGATTATTGTTGAGAATACACAATGCGAAAAAATTTACTTCGTTTTAAAGATTTTGCTTTAGAGAGTTGAGAATATACAATGCGAAAAAATTTACTTAATTTTAAAGATTTTGTTTTAAAAATGCACTAAACTTTATAATAAGGACATACTTAAAATCAAAACAATTTCCTTGATATCAAGTACATCTACTTAATTTTAAGTATGAATTGCTTTTATTTTAAAGTTAAGAATGTTTTTGGAGTTAAATTTGATTTAATTTTTTAAAGATTTTGCTCCTAATCCTTAAAACAAGGGCACTTCTTACTCAAAATTAATAAAATGTTCCTTAATTTTTCTCAATTTCTTAAAAGAAAAGATTTTATTCCTATGACGTTCTAATCTTAGATCTTAACATAAGAGAAGAACTTAAAATGAAAACGATTTGATTAATTAAAGTACGTCTTCTTAATTTAAAGTATGAAATGTTCTTATTTTGAAGATTGGGACGCATTTGAAGCAGAATTTAATTTAAAGATTTTGCTACAAAGAAGTTTAATATTTAAAAAAAGATTATTTTTTTCATAAAATTAAGAAAATGTTCTTAATATTAAGTACATTATTTTAATTCTGTATAATAATTACAAACAAATTTAATTTAGAGATTTGAAGATTTTACTGAAAAGATATCATTGTCTTTAAAACAAACCCATTTTATATTTGCTGTTAATTAAACTTCTTTTATTTTAAGTAAATTTTCTTAATTCCAAGTACTTAATTTTAAATAAAATTTCATAATTAAAAATTACCCTACGTTGTAATCTTTAAATAAGGATATTTAATACTTAAAATTAAAACAGTTTCCTTAATATCTAGTACATCTTATTAATTTAGAGTATGAATTGTTCTTATTTCAAAGATTAGGACACACTTGAAGCTGAATTTAATTTAAAGATTTTGCTACAAAGAAGTTTAATATTTAAAACAAGAATATTTTTTACATAAAATTAATAAAATGTCCCTAATATTAAGTACATTGTTTTAATTCTATATAATAATTGTCCTTATTTTAAAGATTATGAAGTTTTTGGAGTTTTAAGATTTAAAGATTATGCTGCAAAGATGTCCTTATCTTTAAAACAAATACATTTTATATTTACTGTTAATTCAATTTCTTTAATTTTAAGTAAATTTTCTTAATACCAAGTAATTAATTTTAAATAAAATTTCTTTAAAAAACATTTGACTCCTAAGTCGTTTTAATCTTTAAAATAAAGGAATCTTATACTTAAAATGAAAACAATTTCCTTAATATTAAGTACATCTTTTTTATTTTAAGTATGAATTGTTCTTATTTCAAAGATTAGGACACATTTGAAGCTGAATTTAATTTAAAGATTTTGCTCCATAGAGGTTTATTATTTAAAACAAGAATATTTTTTACATTAAATTAAGAAAATTTCCTTAAATAAGTACATTGTCTTCCAAGTAATTAATTTTAAATAAAATTGCCTAAAAAAGATTTTACTCCTAAGACATTTTAATCTTTAAAATAAGCGAATTTTATACTTAAAATAAAAACTATTTCCTTAATATTAACTATATCTTTTTAATTTTAAATATTAGTTGTCCTTATTTTAAAGATCAGAATGTGTTTGAAGCACAATTTAATATAAAGATGTTGCTCCAAACTTCCTTAAGACCCTTAATATTAAGTACATTGCCTAAATTCAATATATGATTTGTCCTTATTTTATAGATTATGATGTCTTTGGTGACAAATTTAATTTGAAGATTTAAAGATTTGGCTGCACAGATATCCTAATCTTTAAAACAAAGACATTTTATATTTTGCTTTTAGTCGCTCTAATTTTTAAAACAAGGACATTTCATGCTTAGAATTAAGATAGCTTCCTAATATTAAGTATATTGTCTTAATTTTAAGTATACATTGTTCTTATTTTAAGTATTAGGATGTCTTTTGAGCGAAAATCTTTAATAATTTTAATAATTTTTTGCCAAAGACTTCATAATCTTTAAAACAAGAGCAATTCATATTAAAAATAAAATAATTTCCCTTAATTTTAGGTACATTCTTAATCTCGGGAATGCATTTTTAAAATAAGATTATGACGTTTTTGTTTAATTATTATTAATAGATGTTGCTTTTAATCGTTCAAATTCTTAAAACACAAACATTTCATTCTTAAAATTAAGATAGCTCCCAAATATTAAGTACATTGTCTTAATTCTTAGTATGTATTGTCCTCATTTTAAGTATTAGGATGTCTTTTGAGTAAAATCTTTAATAATATGTAATTTTTTTCACTGTATCATAATAAGAAAAAACAAAGAGAAAATGAAGAGAACTAGAATTAAAGTCCAACATTTCTGGTAAGGCCAAACTGGCAAACAATGTTGTAAAAAAAAATTTTAATATCCCCCCTTGAAGAAAAAACAAGGGGTACGGTGTATACTTTGGTATCTGGTGTTAAATTACTCCTTAACACGCCATCCAATGACCACCAATACTTTGAGATTCCTACTCGTCAGGTTTACATGCGAATACCATAAAAATGTTTAATTCTTTTTTTGTTGCTTTTTTCCTCTTATACTCTTGTTTTCTTTTATTGTTGAGAATACCAAATTTAATTGTTTTCAGTATTTTTTTATTACACATTTGAGTGATGGCCGTTCGTTTAGTTTAATGACAGATCTTTTTATTTGAGTGTAAATAGCCGCCAAAGAGATACATATCTTTGGATTACAAATTGTGTGACCTTTTGAACTTTAATATGGAATTCTTTGGAGACAATTAAATAATGACATGTCATATATATTACATAGAGGCTAGGGGTAATCGTGATGATGATTCATAGAAAACTGCTCAATGTAAGGGGTCAAATGGCAATTGAATTGAAAAAAGGGAGTTTGTCAGCAAATAGGGTGACCTTTAGAAATATGTTTCAATTAATAATAATAGATAATAATAACAATGGCAGGTTACTTAAATTACAATCAAATAGTTAAAGAATTCACCAAAGAAGCTAATATTTTAATTAATTTTTTTTTTGATTTTTGCATCAATTTTGAAATATTAATAAAAAATATAAGAAACTTCTATTTGTCACTGATACTTCTTTCACTTAAATTATAAACATATAATTCAGATTCCCAAAAAAATATAAACATTTATTTTTTATTAAATTCTCAAATATTTATAAAAATTGTTAGAAAACTATATTTGCCACAGTTACTTCTTTCACTTAAATAACAAACAAATAATGAAAAGAGTCTTAAAACAAATTTTAAAAATGTATTTAATAAAATTCTTAATTATTTATAAAACATTTTAGAACATTATATTTGTCACAGTTATTTCGTCTTCATAATGTGCCATTGACGTCCACTTCAAAAAAAACGCGCTTCTGTTATTTATCTCCCCTAGAAAGATCTCAATCTAAGCGCCCCTCAAAAGAATGCTGTTCATAATTAATTGAATTTTATTAAACTTGACCTCTGATCTAGATCTAAAGATGCAGTTGTTTTTGTAAATTTTTTTCTACACATCTTCGGCCGGCATCCACCATGAAATAAATCTAAAATTAACAAAACTGGAATGCAGTCTGAAATGCTAATTCAATTAAATGCTAAAAAAAGGCATTTGAAAAATGTTCTTCGCAACAAATTGAAATGCTCCACCTCATGTTGAGAAAATTACGTTATAAAATTAAATTCAATACATTTGAATTAAATATAATATTGTTTTTTTGCTTGAGAGCGGGGGAGAGCGAAGCTGGGTCATGTGGTGATAAGACAGTGATAGAAAGAAATTCAAAACCTTTTAATAAACAAGATTACGTATTTTCAGACACTAGTCTACAGAAAGGTTTTGCAACATGGAAGATTTTTAAAACTATATATATTTGTATGAAAGTGGATGATTAATTAATTAAACATAAAAAATGGCGCCCAACGTGCTGAGCATAGTCCAATATGATGCAATTAAGTTCATCTGAAACTTCACATAATGCAAAATATTTTGCAAAAAAAATCAAATCTTATTACATTACTTACAGAAAATTGTTTCAAAATATTTAACTATGGAAAATGGCGCCCAACATTGGTATTAAGGACCAAAAAACCTGTAATCACTTCATTACACTTACTCTGCTAAAATATATAAACGTAAGTATTAGTGGCCAAAAAAAATCTAATCACTTCATTACATATCCTCTGCTAAAATATATATTTGATTATCGTAATAACAAAAATCTGCGTCTTGAGAGCTATAGAACTTCAACTTTTTTAAAATGAAATAATGGTCCTTCGAACACATTGTTTTTTGTCCTGATTTTATATTATATTATATATATATAATTCATACATTTGAAACTTTATAATTATTGTATTTGATCTTAGTGGCCAGAAAAATCTACAGACACTTCAGTGCAATTCCTCTGCTAAGATGTATATTTGATGATAGTGATTACAGAAAATGGCGCCCAACGTAGACTTCCAGAGTTATAAAAATTAATATTCATTAAATTAAATATTGGCCCTTCGATTAATTTTTTCTAATCTTAAGTTTATATCTGACTTTCAAATTCCATATAGTCATGATTCTATATAATTCGTATATTTAAAACATGACAATACCCGAAATAATATACGTAGAAAATGTTCGTTTTGAATTATATTTCTTGAGCAAAATTATCTTTAAAATCCTCCGACAATGAAAAATGGCGCCCAACGTTGGCCCGAAAATCCTGTCCCCATTTCATTACATTTCGTCTTTTAGAATTTATATTTGATTGTCGTAAAAAAAAACTTAGCGCCCAATGCAGAGTCTTTGGGAGTTACAGAAATTGCGATTTTTCTATTAAATACTGGTCCTTCGATTAGATTTTTTCTAGTCGGGATTTCATATCTAACTTCCAAATTCCAAATACAAATCGAAAATTTAAATACAAATTTTTACAATATTCAAAATGTTTTACGAAGAAAATGTCGCTCTGACTTGTATTTCTTAAGAAAATTATTTAAAAAAACTTAAACTATAAAAAATGGCTCCCAACGGTGGTCTTAGTATCCGGGAAATCCTGTATTAATTTCTTTACATTTCTTCTGCAAAAATTTATTTTTTATTATATTTATTTACAGTAAATGGCGCCCAACGTAGAGACTTCATGATTTATAGAAATTAATATAATAAATATTGGTACTTCGTTCAAATTATTTCTCCCAATATATTGAGTAAAAAAAAAATTGCAGTTCTAAATTATATTTCTTAAGGAATATTATTTTAAAAATTCTCTTACTATGAAAAATGGCGCCCAACGTAATGACTCAAAAATTCTGATCGTTTGCTGAAATGTATATTGAAATAAATATAATTAATTGCAAAAAAAAGTGGCGCGCAACGCAATCGTCAAGAGTTATAGAAGTTCTTTATATATTAAATATTGTTCCTTCGATTAGATATTTTCTAGTCTTTTTCCAAAAATACATTAACTATGAAAAATGGCGCCCAACTTTGGTCTTAGTATCCCGGAAATCCTGTATTAATTTCTTTACATTTCTTCTGCAAAAATTATTTTTTTATTATATTTATTTACAGAAAATGGCGCCCAACGGGGAGAATTCATTATTTACAGAAATTAATATAATAAATATTGGTCATTGGTTTAAAATTCCAAATAATGTTTCCTAAGGAATATTGTTTGTTAAATTCTCTAACTATGAAAAAAGGGTCCCAACGCAAAACCCAAAAATGCTGATCCTTTGTTGATATGTATATTGAAATAAATATAATTAATTGCAAAAAGTGGCGCGCAATCGTCAAGAGTTCGATTAGATATTTTCTAGTCTTATTCCAAAAATACATTAACTATGAAAAATGGCGCCCATCTTTGGTCTTAGTATCCCGGAAATCCTGTATTAATTTATTTACATTTCTTTTGCAAAAATAATTGTTTTATTATATTTATTTACAGAAAATGGCGCCCAACGGGGAGAAATTAATATAATAAATATTGGTCCTTGGTTTAAAATTCCAAATTATGTTTCCTAAGGAATATTGTTTTTTTTTTTAATTCTCTAACTATGAAAAAAGGGTCCCAACGCAATAACCCAAAAATGCTGATCCTTTGCTGAAATGTTTATAGAAATATAAATATGTAATTACAAAAAGTGGCGCCCACCGAAATCGTCAAGAGTTATAGAAATTCTTTATATATTAAATTTTGGTCCTTCGATTAGATATTTTCTAGTCTTATTTGTCTTCCAAATTCCATATACAAAATCGTTTAAAACTTCAATGCAAAATTTTACGCATAGACAATTTCAATTCTAATTAAATTATTATTAAAATCCTCTAACTATGAAAAATGGCGACCACCGTCAATCGTAGTGTCTCGCAAATCGTACAAGCACTTCTTTACATTTCTCCATATAGAACATATAATTGATTACATTTAATTACCGAAAATGGCGCCCAACGTAAAAACCTTCGAAATTATAGAAATTTAAATTTTTTCAAATATAATGTTGGTCTTTCGATCAAATTTTTCCAGTCTTGATTTCAGAAATTCTGTATTCACTTTATAAATTTCCTCTGCCAAAATTTATATTTAATTACAGAAAATGGCGCCCAAGATAATTAGATCGATTCTGGGTTATCGCTATTTATAGATCAATTTTCACGAAAAATGAGGGAAAACATTTATTTAGCAAAATTAGTATTTTTATGAAAGATCCACGGAAAAAGCATTACGAAATAATATTTTCTTTAAAACCTTCGCAAATTATAGAAATTAAATTTTTTTTAAATATATAATGTTGGTCCTTCGATCACAATTTATCCAGTCTTGATTTCAGAACTTCTGTATTCAATTTATAAAATTTCCTATGCTAAAATTTCCTATAAAAATTAGTATTTTTATGAAAAATCCACGGAAAAAGCATTAAGAAATTATATTTTCTGTAAAACCTTAGCAAATTATAGAAATTAAAATTTTTTTAAATATATAATATTGGTCCTTCGATCAAAATTTTCCCAGTCTTGATTTCAGAACTTCTGTATTCAATTTATAAAATTTCCTCGGCTAAAATTTTTATGAAAAATCCACGGAAAAAGCATTACGAAATTATATTTTCTGTAAAACCTTCGCAAATTATAGAAATTAATTTTTTTTTTAAATATATAATGTTGGTCCTTCGATCACAATTTATCCAGTCTTGATTTCAGAACTTCTGTATTCAATTTATAAAATTTCCTCTGCTAAAATGTATATTTGAATATATTAAATTGCAGAAAATGGCGCCCAACGTAGGGCATTCAAAAGTTCACAAAACCTTTAAAGAAGAAAATTAGATCGATTCTGGGCTATCGCTATTTATATTTCAATTTTCACGAAAACTGAGCGATAAAATGTGTTAAGCAAAATTATTACTTTTTTGGAGAAGTCCACTTAGCATGAAAACCGAATTGCAGACAATCTTTTTGGTCCTTCGAGCACATTTGTGATAATCTTAATTCCACAGTTATGGCGAATTCTTTTCTGCAAAAAAGTGCAACATTTTCATTGCCCTTTTTCCGAAAACGGCACTTTTGTGATACTTTTTTGAAATTTGGTAATTAGGTTTCTCGAATTTAGCACAACTAAAATTTCAAAAAAGCGATATTATAGTTCAGTTTTCGAGAAAAGGGCAATGCAAGTGTTGCACTTTTTTGCATAAAAGAATTCGCCATTAGTTAAGTACGATTCAAAATTTTTTTTATAATTTTTATCAATATATTTATGCTTCGAATTCCTTAATTTAACTAACGATTTTTTTTAGATATATTTTGGTCCTTCGATCACATTTTTGATGGTCTAAATATTTATGCTTCAAATTCCTTAATTTAACTACATTTTTTTTAAGATATATTTTGGTCCTTCGATCACTTTATTGGTAGTCTAAAATTGAATGTGTTTACTAAATACACAATGGAATATAATTTTATTGAAACTTAGCGCTTGCTCAATATCATTAGGTACTGAATTTACAGCCTTTATTTACATTACATTTTTTATAGAATTTTGGTCCTTCGAGCTCATTTCCGTTAATTTTAATTTCACTCTTGATAAAATGAAAATCAATACAATTTATTGTATAGTAACTAACGTTTACGAATTCGTTTTTTTTATTTAACCGACAATGTTTATTTTTGGTCCTTTGAGTACATTTTTAATATTCTTAACGTTTTAACCATTCGAATTCGCACGTTTTATTTAACCGAAAATGTTTATTTTTGGTCCTTCGAGTACATTTGTAATACTCTTAATTTTATTGTATATTTACTGCCGTTTAATACATTTTTGTCACAAAATAAGGTTTTAATAATACCTCAAGGCTTCAAATGCACACCCTTTATTTACCTGGATATTTTTAAAAATATATTTTGGTCCTTCGAGCACATTTACGGTAGGCCTAATTTGACTATTGATGAAGTGCTAATCAATATAATTTAGTTTTATTGCTAATTGACGTTTTAACAATTACTATGGTTGCATATCTAGTTTTTATTTAATCAAAAAAAATATTTGGTCCTTCGAGCACATTTGTGATAGCATTAATTTCAATCTTAGTTAAATACGATTCAAAATAATTTTTTATTTTTGATAATTTAAATTTTATAATTTTTTTATTCGATCTGCTTTCAATGTATTTATTTATGCTTCGAATTCCTTAATTTAACTAAAGATTTTTTGTTTAACATATTTTTGTCCTTCGAGCACGTTTTCGGTAGCCTTAATTTCAATGTCGTTCAATTGCTAGAATTAAGTTTGGTGATTATGAACTTTTTAACAATGTCTTCAGTTAGTTCTAACCTGCTTTATTTTTGGCCTTCGAATTTTTGGTCCTTCGAGTACATTTGTAAAACTGAATAAAATTTATTTCGGTTACTGAAGATTTTGTAAACCTATTTTTTGGTCCTTCGAGCATATTTACGGTAGCCTTTATTATTAAATACTATTTAATTGCATTTAAGTTTACTGCTAATCTAAGTTTTAAATTAGAATCTTGGCTTTATACATTTATATTTTGGTGCTTCGAGCTCATTTGTGATAGTCCTAATTTGACTGAAATGCAATTTTATATTATTGCAAATTAATGCCTACTCTATGTAATTAGGTTACAAATTCACACCCATTATTTATGTGGCGATTTTATTGGTCCAACAAGCTTATTTGGTCCTTCGAGCTCATTTGCGGTGGCATTCATTTGACTATTTATGAATAGCTAAGTAGTAGATTTTTATTGTATTTTTAATTAACATTTTAACAATTCGAATTCGCACATTTACTTTAGTCTTAAATCGATTGCTGATGATATTTTGGTCCTTCGATCGCATTTGTGATAGTTTTAATTTTACTTTCTTTATTATTATGGATTTTATTATTATTATTAATTCATTCATTTTAGTTAGAAATCCATACTATTTATTTAACAGAAATTTTTTGATATATTATTGCAAATTAATGTCCACTCTATATAATTAGGTTACAAATTCACACCCATTATTTATGTTTGGTCCAACAAGCTCCTTTGGTCCTTCGAGCTCATTTGCGTTGGCATTCATTTGACTATTTATGAATAGCTAAGTAGTAGATTTTTATTGTATTTTTAATTAACATTTTAACAATTCGAATTCGCACATTTACTTTAGTCTTAAATCGATTGCTGATGATATTTTGGTCCTTCGATCACATTTGTGATAGTTTTTATTTTACTTTGTTTATTATAATGGATTTTATTATTATTATTAATTTATTCATTTTAGTTAGAAATCCTTTATTTAACTGAAATTTTTTGATATATTTTGGTCCTTCGAACTAATTTGTGATGGCTTTAATTTGGCTGTTGATGAAATGCTCATCAATAGAATTTAATTATATTGCACGGAGAAAAAAACAGGAAACATGATATGTTTGGGATCAAAATTTAAATAAAATATACTTTGGTGCAAATATTTTATATTTACATACCGGAAAAAAAAAGTTTGAATATCTCTCTAATCAATGTTATTTTTTTCGGAGTTTTGATGCAAATTATCTTTAAAAACGGGGAAATATTTAAGTCGGCTACAGAGTTTGTTTTACTACCTATAGGAAAAAAGTAATTTTTCCCAAATGTAGTATGTTTCCAGAAAATATACTACAGAAGCGATTTTTTTCTTAGGGTGGTTATTAACGTTTTTACAAATAGATTTTTGAAATTATTTTTCACCAAAAACATTTTTTGTTCCTTCGACTGCATTTTTGATCGTCTTAATTTGGCTGTTGGTTAACTACTATTCCGTATAATATTTATTTGTTACAAATTAACAGTTTATCCAAAAAAAATTGCAAATTCACCTCATTATTTTAATTTTGTTTTTTTGTTTTGGTCCTTCGAGCACATTTACCATAGCCTTAATTTGACTGTTGGTTACCTGCAATTCCATAGATATTATATTTTTAGGTAATTAATATTTTAGCAATAACTCTTTGTTTCAAATCCATAACCTTAATTTAATTGGAAATTTTTTAATAATTTTTGGTCCTTCGAGCACATTTGAGATAGTTTAAATTTCTTAATATTAATAATTAAATGGTTAAATAAACAACATTCAATTGATAGCTATAGTTTTTGGTGATCTTGTTTTCAATATTTTGGTCCTTCGACCATGTAGAATTTTAAATTCGCTTTAATAACAAAATCAAATGGGTGCCAGCTCCAATGGAAATATGCTCACAAGGTATATGAACGTAGACGCCGAACAAGTGAATTTCTATAACGCAATAATAATATTATTTATACAAAATCTCTAAAAAGTTTTGGTCCTTCGAGATAAAATTCTATAACGATTTTTTTTTAATTTCCCTTTTCTTCATTTCCAGTTTAGATAAAATTTTGATTTTGTAGTCCAGGGTGTTAATTCTTCGAGCTAAATTTCAATAACGAAATTTTGTGAAATTTTCCCTTTTCTGACTTTTTTATTTGAGCTAAAATGTAGGTTTTGTTGTCCAGTGCTTTTTTTTTTTAGTTCCCCATTAACAAGTTCACCGTTGGCTTTTCAACCAGATTAAAATAATAAAATATATTAGACACATAAAAAAATTCAAAATTCGTAAATAAATAACGTCATCCAAGCATAAAATACTGCGCACAAATGCACACTCGTTGAAACACAATAAAATAAAAGAATAATTTGAAACGCTTCGCTGGAATTCTAAAATGGAAAAAGGGTCCACTCTATATGTAGAAAATCCACAGAACAAAAAAAAACAAATTCCATAATCCGCTACTACGTGCCCGATTTCCATAGTACTCTGGCGGTTGGTATTTCAAATTAAACAAAAATAAAATTTATTTAATTCTACCGCAATGTTTACTATGTATATACGTATGTATGTATGTATATTTGTACATATATAACTTTGAACGTTTTGTTTTGAAAAGTGGCCAATAAAATTTTATTTTGCCAAATATTATGACACAAACTGACAAAGAACAAAACAAAAGCAGTATTAACGATTCCAGATACTCATATTATTCAAATTATAAAATAAACATCTGCTTTCAATTAGCAGTTCGCTAAGAAATTTGACAATCAAATTTAGAAAATCAAAAAACAAATATATTTATTTTATCATTTTATCATTTTATCATTGTCATTACAGCTTTTGAGAAGTCAGTCTAGATATTTAAAATTGATTGTCATTAAATTTTTGAGAAGTATTTTTTTGGGTTTTTCTTGATATAAATATTCTTCAATCATAAAATATATTGATTTAAATCTTCATCATTCTCCCTCCTCGAAATTTGATTTCAAACTGTGATTCATCAATTTCACACTTGTCTAGTGGCACCGGCAGGTTTCATTTATTTTCCAGTTATTGACAGGCAGCTGGCTGGCGCATATTTCGCGTTTTTTTTTATTTTTTGCTACGATTAACTAAACAAACTGCGCATTTTTATCCCATTGCTGTATGAGAATATTTCGTTTGAATTAAAGACAATTTTTATATGTAAATATATATAAACACGTATCTTATAAAAATACATACATATACGAGTATGTACGAATATACGATATTGTGTTGTCGTTGTCTACTTAGTATAGAAATCCATTATCCATTATTAGCTCATTACACAATTACGCATTTGAATTTGAATAGAAATGCGAGGAGACTAAGAGGATTGGTTGATTGCTCGGAAAGGCGACAAAATACACAAAAAAGGTGTGTCACCACGTCTGAGTGCTATTTAATGTGATTTATAGGGAGGAAAAAATATGTATGTAATTTTATATTTCTTTGCTTGTATATTGAACGTTTTCTAATTTGTATTAGGAAAAACAGTAGAAATGTTGGTCCTTCGAGGAGGGGTTCAGTAGGAACTCATCCATATATTTCTCATTCCAATGTTAATTCTTACCGTAATGAAATAATTAAGTTATCATTTTTTGGTCCTTCGAGCGGAGCCTATTTCTTTATTTCCACACATATTTGAAACGAAATTAATTAAGTGTATATTGTTTAGCTCTTAGAGTATATTTTTTGTATTTGCAGAATCTCCAACGTCGAGTAAATGTGCAAAGTGCTCAAAAGACCAATTAAATCCAATACCTTTAATTCAATTTTAAAATATATTTTAAAGATTCCCTGTATCCAATAGAGATTGAATCAAAAATATAGAAAACTTTAAGTGAACAAATGAGGTCGAAAAATGTATTTTTTAATCCAGTTTTAAAAATACAGTTTCCAGATCCTCTAGATCCAAAATAAATAGGATCTGCAAATTTAATAAATATGGAGTTATCGAAAAACAATAAATGTTTTGGGAAGACAAAAAAAAATTGCTTCATTTATTCAATTGATGGTCTACAAGGTTCAAAAGGTGGGTTCTTCGAACTATGTAGTTAATAATTAATTTCGTTTCGAAGGTCCAGTAAACATCCGTGATTCAGAATCAGAAAATTTGGTCGAAGAACCAATAAATTCCAAAAAATTTAATCTTTTTATGCCTTAATTAATTCAATTTCTGTTCTCCAAAAAAAAATTGAAAAATATTAGAAAGTGAATAATTGAAAAATTGTAGAAAATGATGAGAAAATAAACAATAAGTTTACCTTTTCCCAGCATCTCGAAGGACCAGTCCTCGATTTAGAATCAACAAAAGGTCTTGAAGGACCAAAAAATTAATTCCAAAAAATTTAATTCAGTTGTAATATGTATTTAACTCTAAGATATCTTAAAACCTTTAGAGATCGAATTAAAAATATAGAAAACTTTTAGTGAATCAAGTAAAACAAATGAGGTCGAAGGACCAACAAATATATTTTTTAATCAAGCTTTAAAAATACAATTTCCAGATCCAAAATAAATACTATTAACAAATTTAGTAAATTTGGAGTTATCCAAAAATAGACCAAAAAAATCGTCATAATTTCAATTGTAGGTCTCCAAGATTTAAAAGATTGGTTCTTTGAACTGAGCCCATTTCATGATATCCAAACATTCTTCAAAACGAAATTAAGTAACTATATACATATTTTTCCTATTTTAAAGCACGTTTCTTTTATTCCAAGCATCTGAAGGTCCAGCAAATTATTCAGTATCAGCAGTGATTTGGTCCTTCGAGCAAATTTTCTTAATTGAAATTGGTTTCAGAGACTTAATGATTTTGATTAAATAAAAACCCGTTTGTTTGAACTTAGAGAATAACCTTTTTTATAATTTGAATTCGAACTCTGTTTTATCTGATTTTTTTTTAAACATTTTGGTCCTTCGAGCACATTTTTGATACTTCTAATTTTACAGTTTAAATGCTGTATAGCATTGAAGTTTATTATTTTAATGGAGTCATGAACTAATTTTACGACCTTCGAGTAAAATTTTATCCGTTGTAAGAGATGTTGGTCCTTCGAGCAAATTTTTAATAGTCCTAATCTGACTGCTTAAATGTTAATAAACTGAATATAGCTGTTTTAATGGAATAATAAACATATTTGTGAACCTTCGAGTATCAGTTTCTCTATGCTTAGCGCAAATAATATTTATTAAAGCTTAAAATTATTTTAAATAATTTTTTAAAATAATTTGTATAAAGAAATTTTAAGACAACAATTGGTCGCAACTTTAACTCGCTTTAAAGCAAGTAAATGGTCCTTCGACCTAAATTTGCTTCATTTAAAGCGATTCTAAACAATCTTTAGTCCTTCGATCAATTTCATTTCATAGAAACTCAATATCAGAAATAAGTTCAGATAATTCGCTTTATTTAACTGGGTAGTTTTTTTTTAATATTTTTTTGTCCTTCGACCATATTTGTGAAAGTCTTAAATGGACTGCTGATGAAATATTATTCAATAGAATTTTATTGTATTACCAAATCACTTTTTAACAATAACTACAGTACGAATTTGCACTCTTTATTTCATCTGAGATTTTTTTTGGAGACAGTTTGGTCCTTCGAGCACTTCTGAGATAATATTAATTAGACTAATTAAATACTATGTAACTGAATTTAAATGTTTTAATGGACGCTTAAATAGGTATAATCATCGAAGCAAAGTTTTATTATTCTGACATATTGTTTATTCTTTAGCTGAACCGAGGTAGGGCGCCAACTTTGCTTAAAATTAATTTAAAATAATAGCAGTTCGTGGGTTTGTACCAAATAAGTTAGATTATTTATTAAATTTAGTCTGAAAGCTGTGAATGGCAAATAATTGAAAGATTTCTGGCAATTTTTTCATAAAATATTCTCTCTTCAATTTATTGGTCCTTCGAGCCGAAATAATTTAGATGCTGCAGAAATATTAAAGTTTTTCAGATCAAGAGCATAATATAATGTTTCTTTATAACTTCAGGGTTTCCCCGAACGTGAAATTTTCCAAATAACTGAACTTTTAAAAATCTAAGCCTTTGGTCCTTTGAGCACATTTGCTGATTAATATTTTATGAAAAAATTTTAAAGGTTTTTAATAAATAATTTTTTGTTTATTTATTTATATTCAAGTTTAAATATGGTCCCAGATCAGGCGCCAATTTTTTATAATTAATTTTGAAGTAAAGCTATTTGTGGTTTCGAAAGCTGCCAAGAGGAAATAATTGAACTTTTTCTGATTACTTCTTCACAAATCTGCCAATATTTTTCAAATAAGAGAAAAAATATATAAATTAAGATTTTTGGTCCATACTAAAGGGTGATTAGCTTTTTATGAAAAATTACTAACGTTCGGGCACCAATTTGTGTTGTGTACCAAATATGTTACATTATTTATTCAATTTGGTCTCAAAGCTCTGAATAACAGACATATAATTGACAGATTTGTGATAATTGTTTTCATAAAACTTTTTTTTACAGATTTCCTATAGTTTTTCAAAAACCTGTCAATATTTTTTAAATAAATAAAAAATATATAAATTAAGATTTTGGTTTATGAAAAATTACTAACGTTTATAAAAAATAAAGTTTGTATTTTATTATGTTATTTATTCGACAGATGACATTTGGTCCCAGATCGGGCGCCAGTTTTTGTTGTGTACCAAATATGTTACATTATTTATCCAATTTGGTCTCAAAGCTCTGAATGACAGACATATAATTGACAGATTTGTGATAATTGTTTTCATGAACCTGTTTGACAGATTTCCTATAGTTTTTCAAAAATCTGTCAATATTTTTTAAATAAATAAAAAATATATAAATTAAGATTTTTGGTCCTTCGAGCAAATTGGAAAAGCCATAAATTAAGGTGTGTTTGGGGTTTTTAGAAGAGACTAGACGATTCAATTAATTTTTCCACATTTTTGGTCCTTCGAAGCGAAGATCTTGGCTTAATTTAATGTTCCTTTTTAATGTTAAGGTTCAAAAAAATTATTTTTTGCAAATAATTGTAACATTTTATCTAAACTAAGCATTTTGGTCCTTCGAGCATATTTGATGAAACCCTAAACTAACTGCTATTTATTTATATTTATATATTATTTCATATTTTTTCATTATTATATCAAACTTTTTTATTCTGGCATATATTTTATTCTATAGCTGAAACCTGATCCCAGATCGGGCGCCAATTTTGCAAATTAAGATTTTGTCCTGTTGGTTCTTCGAAGCCGAGATCTTGAGCTTAGATTCTAATCTAAGCTTTTTGGTCCTTCGAGCACATTTGATGAAACCCTAAACTATCCGCTATTTATTTATATTTATATATTATTACATATTTTTTTATTATTATATTATCCTTTTTTATTCTGGCATATATTTTATTCTATAGCTGAAACTGAATACCAAATCGATAAATTTTTGGCAAAAAATTTTAACATTTAATCTAAACTAAGCTTTTTGGTCCTTCGAGCACATTTGCTAAAGCTCTAAACTAACTGCTATTTATTTGTATTTATATATTATTTCATATTTTTTTATTATTACATTAAACATTTTTATTCTGGTATACATTATATTTTATAGCTGAAAATTGATCCTTGATCGGGCGCCATTTTTGCAATTTTGTAAATTAAGAGTTTGTCCTTCGAACAAATTGGAAAAGCCCTAAATTAAGGTGTGTTTGGTGTTTTTAGAAGAAACTGGTCGATTCAATTTATTTTTCAACATTTTTGTTCCTTCGATGCGGAGATCTTGGCTTAATTTAATGTTCCTTTTTAATTTTAGGGTTCGAAAAAATTATTTTGTTCAAATAATTGTAACATTTAATCTAAACTAAGCTTTTTGGTCATTCGAGAACATTTGCTGAAGCCCTAAACTGACTAATATTTATATACATTTATATATTATTACATATTTTTTATTATTTTACTATATTTTTTTATTCTGCCTTATTGATTATTCTACAGCTGAAACATGGTCCCAGATCGGGCGCCAATTGTGCTTCCAATGAGCATTTGCTGAAGCCCCAAACTAACTAATATGTGTTTATTTACATTTATATATTTGTTATTATTTTATAATATTTTTATTCTGACTTATTGAATATTCTACAGCTGAAACATGGTCCCAGATTGGGCGCCAATTTTGCTTCTAATGAATTTGAAATTAAAGCAATTTAAGCTTTGTTCCAAATATGCTAAATTATTCCCGCAATTTGTTTTCAAAGCTATGAATGCCAAATAATTGTTAGATTTCTGGCGATTTTTCATAAAATATTATCTCTCTCCAATTTATTGGTCCTTCGAGCTGAAATAATTTACTTGATTGCGATATTTTAATTTTAAAATATTTTAGTTTCTCAGACCATGTGCTTAATTTAGGGTTTAGGCATATAATTGACAGATTGAAAAAATATATACATTTTTTTGGTCCTTCGAGCCCATTCGCTGAAGCCCCAAACTGACTGGTGATTACCATTTATTGAAAATAACTAACAGTTTTAAAAAATAATTTTGCATTCTGATATCTTGTTCATTATATAAAGTTGGTCACTGATCAGGCGCCAATTTCTTTATATTGAATTTATATAAATTTATTTTTGAAAGGTGTTAATTGCTAATAATTGACAGATTTATGATATTTTTATTTCATAAATTGTTCTATGAACGTTATGGTTTTCTAATGGACCATTAATAATCTTCCGATCCATTTATGTCTTAGCCTTGAAGGCTACTTTGTTAGTATTACCCACTATATATGCGCAGATCTAAATGTCTGTAAAGAAATGTCTATCCATTTAACAATTTAAATATGTATGTACGTACAAATATATTTTATATTGCAAATTGCAATAAAATATTAAACATGTGCATGTGGAATACGCTTAAGAATGTAATGTAAATATTTACAAATATATATGAACGCTAGTAAACATTTGCCGAGAGGCAGTCGGAGCAAAGAAAAAATACAAGGGAATTTGCAATATTTACAATAAAATTCAAACAAAGGCATAGAAGAGTGGGGCTATAAGAAGAAGAAGAAAAAAAATATGTACAAATATCCATTAAACGTCTAGAGATACTCGTTCTTCTGTAGTAATATGTCGAAAGATTTTTTCCTATACATTTTACTATGAGAATAAAATACGTTACAAATATTTGAATTTTGCTTTGTATTAAAGAACAATGCCTGAATGGCTGATGATGAGTTCATCCCTTTTTTCCTTGCCTTGTTAGTTCAGAGTCATAATGGCAAGCAAAGATTTCATTGAGTTGATGGTGTCTGGTCTGGTCTCGACTTGTCTTGTAAGATTTCCTCTTCATCATTCATGCTGAGGTTGCGGCTGATGATGAATATGATAATGGCTTATCTTGATTTAAAACTCTTCTCATATAGAGCAAAAGACAGTTGTAATGTAGCTGATTTTGTCGCATTTAATCAACTTTACTGCCTGCCATCCAGCCAGCCAGCCAGGCAGTATTCCATCCTACCATTCATCCGTCCATCCGTCCATCCGTCTGTCCTTCCATCCATCCCGTAATAAGTGGGGCTCTTAGACAAATCTTAATTTATTTTTATTATTCAATTATAGCCATTGTTTTGCGTATCACAATTTTGTGCAATATACTCGTACTCCTCTCCACAAAGCCTCAGCTATCCGGCAGATCTGATTTGTCCGATTTTTTTTTTTAATTCAACACAACGTGTCTGTTATTCTCGATTTTTGTTTTATTTCTCGTTGTATTACAATTTGTTTTCGCATTTTCTGGGACAAAAGTGCATTAAACTCTAAGCGATTTTGTGTTGCTGTTGTAGAAGAAGGAAAAAACTTTTGTACAACATCGCCAAATCACAGCAAATGATAGCCCCACACGTTGGAGGGGCCACATACATATATAACACGAAAAAAATTGTGTATTTTTTCACATCTGGTTTGTAATTATTTGCGAGATCGCTTTTTGTTCATGTTGCACTAAAGCAGAGAGTAGATAGATGTGGGTAGACGGGGTCCACGGTGATGGTGGTATCCGTCCGCTACCCACATCAACTATTTGAGATCAAGAAACCGGCAGTGTTTCGAGAAATGTTGTGGGCAGACAAGCTTGAACAAGAGAAAATGCCACAAAAATCCTGCAAAGATTTTTCGCTTCCAGTTTGAACTTGATTTCGTGGAGAAAATAAGAGGAACTGGAAGGGGAAAGAGGTCAAATGGAATTTTCCTATTCACCACGCATGTGTACAGAGAAGAGACACAATTAAAGCAATAAAAGAGTTCGGACGCCAAATCAAAGCCATTTTCATCTTCATTCCCTAGCGTAACAACATATGGATCAGGAGAAAATGATCTATATAGATCAGGAGAAATAGAAAAAATTAGGAAGCGGAGGAGAAGAAGTATCTACTCACCATCCCTATCTATTGAGACGAGACTACATTAGAACAATTAACGAGTTCCTGCTCGGGCGCCAAACAATTATTGTCTCATCAATCAACGTCATGTTTGAGATTGATTCCCTAGAATTATATCCTTAAAATCAGGAAATAGTAATCTCAAACAATTTTATTCGATTTATTGCGCTTCTAATTTGAAATATGTAAATGCAAATAACACCATGATCGGGCGCCAATCAAGCTATTATTTGAAGCTTATCGACATCAATTTATATTAAATCCTTAATGAGTAGTATATTCTTCAAGTATTGAAATTAATTTCGGGGAAAAAACAGCTGGAAATAGAAGATCACCTCTGATTACAAACCCGTAGGCTCAGAATATCAATAGACAGATCAGACCACCGCTAATTACAGATCAGTCAGATCACTGCTGACTACAGATCAGTATGCCGAGAAGGTCAATTGACAGAGAAGACCGCCGCGGATTACAGATAAGTAGGCCGAGAAGATAAGCATACAGAGAAGACGCCCTGATTACAGATCTGTAGGCCGAGAATATCAAGTGACAGAGAAGACGTAGAGAAGATTAAAAGACAGAGAATAACATCGCTGATAACAGATCAGTAGGCCGATAAGACCAAGAGACAGAGAAGACCACGAGAGAGATAAGGCCAAGAGACAGAGAAGACCACCGCTGGTTACAGATCAGTAGGCCGAAAAGATCAAGATACACAGAAAACCACTGAATACTTATCAGGGGGCTGAATACTTATCAGGGGGCCGAGGAGATCAAAATACAGAGAAGACCACCGCTGATTACAGATCGGTGGTCCAAGTAGATCGATAGACAGAGAAGACCATCGCTGATTACAGATCAGTAGACCGAGTAGATCGAGAGACAGAAAATACGACCGATGATTACAGATCAGTAGGCCAAGAAGATCAAGAGACAGATAAAATCAACGCTGATTACAGATCAGTAGGTCGGGAAGACACATAAGACTATCGCTGATTATTATAAATAGACAGAGAAGATAATTTTATAGATAAGAACTCAGCTTATTGTAGCTCAATAAGCCAAAAAGGTCAATAGTGGAAAGAAATCCGCAGATTACAGAAGGCTGCCGCTGACTACAGTTCAATAAGCTGAAAATATCTTACAGACAGAGCAGACCACTACTGATTGAAGATCAATGACTAGAAAAGATCACTTGGCAGCGAACACCGTGGCTGATTGCATACCACTAAACGGAATCACTAAAAAAGAAGACCGCTAATGACTGCAGAGCAATAGATAGAGTAGACCATCGGTGATCGCAGATCAATGAACTGTAAATACGATCGCTGATTACAGATCAATAGGCAGAGAATAACAATAGACGTCTATAGACGGAGAAGACCATCACTGTATGTAGATCAACAGGCAGAGAAGATCAATAAATTCTACTGACAGAGAAGACCACATCTGATTGCAGATAAATATACAGAGAAGATCACCGCTGATTGCAGATCAACGACCAGAGCATACCAGCGATCAGATAAACAAACTGAGAAGACCACTTGTAATGTACGAGTAGATCAAGAGATAGGAAATTGCAGATCAATAAACAGAGCATGCAAACGATGATTTCCGAAGGCCATTTGTGACTGTAGGTCAACAGATAGAGACTTACTCAGAGTTTACATCATCAGGTAGAAAAGATCACCGTGGATTGCACGTCGATAGGGGATTTGCAGATCATATAGATCTACTGTAGACGAAGACCAATAGGAGGTAAAGATCATATAGATCTACTGTAGACGCAGATCAATCGGAAAAGTAGATCAGTCGACGGAGAAGACAACCGATTGCAGATCAATGGATGGATAAGACCACCGTTGTTTGCAGATCTGTAGCCAGAGAAGACTGCCATTGAAAGCAGGTCAATAAACAGATACGACTGACATTGACTGCAGATCAATTGACGGAGAAAGCAACTGCTGATTGAATATAAATAGACAGAAAATATCAACAGACTGGGAAGACTACCGCTGTTTCAGATCAGTTGCTAGAGAAGATCAATAGACAGAGAAGATACCCAATGATTAAAAATACGAGTATATAGCCAAAGAAGATCACCGTTTGTATAAAAAATGGCCGATAGGATCAATAGTATCAACAGTAAGAGAAAAACAGTGTCCATTGCTGATCAACAAACGAAGAAAACCATTGCCCATTACTGATCAATAGACAAAGAATACCACTGCTCATTGTAGATCAATAGACAAAGAATACCACTGCTCATTGTAGATCAACTGATGGAGAAGACCACTGCTCATTGCAAATTTACAGACGAAAACTACCACTGCTCTTTGCTGATCATTAAACGGAGTAGACCGACAATAATCAACAAACAGAATAGACCGACGGTGATTGTAGATCAATAGACAGAATAGACCGCCGGTGATTGCAGATCAATAGACAGCGAATACCACTACTCATTACAGATCAAGAGACAGAGAAGATTACCACTCATTGCTAATCAAGAAACAGAATAGATCGTTGGTTATTGCAAACCAGTAGGCAGACAAGATCAATAGACAGAACAGACCCCCCGGTGATTGCAGATCAATAGGCAGAATTGACGCCCCGGTGATTGCAGATCAATAGACAGAGATGATACCTACTCATTGCAGATCAACAGATGGAAAATATCACTTCTCATTGCAGATCATTAGACGGAGTGATTCTATATCCATAGACAGAGAAGACTATCGCAGATCAATAGACCCCCGGTGATTGCAGAACAATAGAAAAATAAAACCATCGCTCATTACAGATCAATAGACAGAATAGGCCACTGGTTATAGTCGGAGAAGACCACCACTGATTGTGGATAAATAGACAGAAGACCACTGTTCACCGCAGATCAACGGCGAATAACTCAGAGACCACTGTTCATTGTAATTCTACAACTAGAGAATACCACTGCCCATCGCAGATCAACAGATAGAGAAGACAACTGTTCAATGCAGATCAACAGACAAAGAAAACTACCGGTCATTGCAGTTCAACAGACAGAGTAGACCATTGCTCATTTCAGATCAACAGAAAGAGAAGTCCGCCGCTCATTGCAGATCAATAGACAGAGAAGACATAATAGACCGCCGGTGATTGAAGAACAATAAACCGAGAGGACCACTGCTAATGGACATAATAGACCGCTGCTGATTACAGATACTGAAACAGAGAAAAACACAGCTGATTTCGGATCAATAGACAGAGAAGATCAGAGAGGCAACTGCTCATCGCAGATCAACAGAGAATAAATTTTATCATTGCGAATCAACAGAGAAGGCCAATGCTCAATACAGATCAATCGGTGTAGACATTGCTCATTGCCGATCAACAGAGAAGACACTACTCATTGCAGATCAACAGAGAAGACAATTTCAAATAATCGGAGAAGACCGCTGATCATTCACATTAATAAAGAGATAAGATCGCTGGTGATTGTAGATCAATAGATAGATAAATCCATAACTGACTTTAATCAATAGAAAAGACAGTCGTTGATTGCAGATCAATAGGCACAGATATGGCCACTGCTGACTGCTGACTGCAGATCAATAGAAATATATGTACAACCACCTCTGACTGAGCAATAGAAAGAAATACGGCACTGTTCTGTATTCCGAGAGCGGATTGAATCCGAATTTCTAACTCATAAAATTGTCCATAATTTCTGTTTAAGGGTTTTTGCAGATTCTCCGAAAACGCAGATTGCCTTTATTTTCCCACTGGAATATATTTGATAAATTGGAAACATATTTGGGTCCGAATTAACAAATTTAGGATCTCGATTCCGGGCGGAAAATTCCGATTCAAGCCTCATTCGGAATACAGAACAGGGGCGATAAACGCTGTCGAATACAGATCTTGATCGCCCAAATCAAATTTTTGAGAATATTGAACATTATTTTGGGTAAAAAAAATAAAATAAGAAAGAAGAAAGGATCAACAAGATTTTAAAAATTCTCCACCCTTTCTTATATTGTTGAGAATATGCCAAATTTTAAAGTAGTTCCTCTTTGAACACCCCAACGAAGTAGGAAGCATAGGAATACTTCCCTTTGTAGTGGCCACAGAGCCAAATATATTTTTTTAAAAAACAAAACAAAAAAATAGGGAAAGAAAATTAAGTTTAAACACCTTTTGCTATGAGTATCTTATTTTTGCACTATACTCTTAATAAACTTTCGCTTTCATTCATTTTTTTTTTCATTTTTTCCGTTTTCTATTTCAATTTTATGTATTTTAAAAGAGACACATCGATGGCGGAAAACTTGAATGGTCAAATGTTTATTTTTAAATATGTTGATTTTGTCTGTTTTCCCTCCGTCTTTTTTTCTGTTACAACGTCGCGAAATTTTCTTTTACACTATGTGTAAAACACCAAGTGTAGGCATGAGAATGGTGATTTATTTAAAGTTCATTGCATTTGCATTTTTGTCGGTATTTTTTTTTTTTTGTGTGCAATCACAAAACAAAAGTGGAAGACTTTCTTTTGGCGTTTGGCAGGGAAAATGTTAAAGAAAACCAAAATTGGAGAGGAAGAATTTTGTGGCATAAAATTAGGGGAAGAAGGATTAAAATAAAAATCTGATGTTATTTAGAAATGGTTTACAACTACGATATTTTATATTAAATATCTGTTGTACCTTCAGTGGCAATTGGAGATAATTCGGCAATTGTTCAATAATCCGGATTTTGGCAATTGGAACGCTTTTTACTAAGTGTTCACTACTTAAGATAAGTCGTTCGTAGATGAAAATTGCCCTCATAAAACAGCTGTTTAATGATAACAACTTCACACTTATTGAAAAGCGTTCCGTATGTCAAAACTATAGGGATTCGATATCAGAATTTCTTCACTGGAAATAATTATCCATTTATTGTCAAAAATATTTATTATTATGTAATAACAAAAAAATTAATCCATTATTTATATAATTATTATCTTTTAATCTAATTAAATCTAAATTAATTAAATTTTAAATCATTCCATTTTCATGCAAATGTTCGAACTACGTTTTTTTGGCTACTAAATCATTTTTCGAGATCATAAATAATAACAAAAAATATGTTCTATTAATAAATTTAAAATCGTTGCATGTGCGTTTTTAACAATTTAAATAAATATCTTTTTATTTTTTAAAGTTATAAAGGTTTAGAGAGCGGTTATCTTCTACAAACTATTTCAAAATGAAAATCTATTAAAATTGTGACAATTGTTAAAACAAAAACTGGTGCAAATTTTGTTTTTTTAGTTCTAATATTGAAAATTTTTCATTAACAACTAATTTCAAAAATAAAAATCTAGGGAAATTATTTAAAACAATATTCAAGATTTCGTTTCTCTAAGTTCAGTATAAATTCGCAAGCAAAAGTGCTAAGACAGTACTAAAGTAGGGGAGAAATTCAGAAAATTGGAAATTGAAAATCGAAAAATAGCTAGTCTAGAAAAGAGGTAGATAGTTAGTAGTACTTACATTTAGAATTGCCTGTGTTTTTGTTTTTTCAGACAAATGAAAAATTAGAAATTAGCAATTATAGTTAGATATAGATTTAGTATAGAAATATAGAATAGATTCGACTAGACTACAGTAAAGTTTTGTTGTGCTAATTTTTTAAACAATTTTTCCATTCATGTTTTCATTGTGAATAAATTAACATAGTGAGAGAGATAGAACGGAAATTGTATTTTTTTTTGAATTTGCATATGAATGTTTAGTTCGGGAATGGAGCGAATGCGAATGAATGGGAGACGACCAAACGAAGAATAGCCTAAGTGTGAATAGAATTTATGATGCATAGTGTTGGCCAGCGTATTGTTGTAGTACTAAAATGTGTAGCTGACGTCATATTTTTTATGATTTTGGATTTAGAAAGAAAGAATATAAAAATGTTAATTTTGTTGTTAGTTTTATTTGCTTTTGGTTTAACGATGGCTAATAGCTGATAGTTTCAAAGTCTATGCTAACAAATGTTTTTAGATTTTTGTCATTTGAATGTTTGTATTAGTCAGCCCAAAAGCTGTCGATGAATGAATGAATAAATGAATGCCCCCAGTAGGAAAATATGTCACCGGGTATTTTGGTGGTTAGAAATGGGGTTTCAAGTGATTGAAGAGGGGAGGAGTGGGTGTGAGTTACTACTGTTTGATAAGGGTTCTTTATTTGGTTTATAGCTGGAAATGCTATATAAAAATCGTATAAAATGGGGTGAAAATACCCTTACAAATACCAAAGTTAAGGGGGATTTTATTAGAATTAAAAATAGGGCTGCCTATTGTCTATTAAAATGTATGGTGTGGTTTTGTGGATGTATGAATATTTGTATACTTCGAGAATACAATGGAGTGTAGATAATCGCAGATATTCAGTAATGAACACAAAATATTTTTTTAAGTAAAGTGGTAAATATGTCATGTCCTAATTTTTGGGGTTTTTATATCTTAATATGCGAAATCTGGTCTAGGTTGCCATTAGGTTAGGTTGAAGAGAGGAGACGTTTAAACGTCTCATGTCCATGGACATACACCAGTTGCCATAGTCGAACAAAACTTTCGTGGACAACTGACAAAAATAATCGACTAAATTTGCAAAATATGTGTCTATAATATATATATAGATTTTAAACTCAACTTTTTATAAATTTTTAAATATTTTTATTTTTTTTTTTCTTAATTTTTTGATCCAAATTTTTCTGTTGTTGCCAACTGAAAAAAAAAAGAAAAATTTAAATTCTTCATTTGTTTTTGTATATTTTTCGACCTGTATTTTTATTATCAATTATTATTTTCTTAAATTTTATTTTTTCTTTATCTTTTGGTCCAGATTTTTCTGTCGTTGACTAGATTTCGAAGTGGGTTATCTCATAATGAAAACGTGGAATTATTTTTTGAATTCCAATCTTAACACAAATTTTGTTTGCTTTTTGTTAAAAATGTTTACCAATTTTTTCTCAAATATTTTCTCCATTTCTGACAAATTCTCCACTGTTTTGTTTTTGTTGTAAATAATTTATAAACTTTTCACACTTTTAACCAAATCCAAAAATTTAACATATATTTTTTTAATTTTAGATTTTGTCTCATTGCTGTCATTTTCCTAAAGGACTTCGAAGGTAAGTTGAAACTTTATAAATTTTATGGAAATATAGTAAATTGTAGGTTTATTTTTTTTTATTTGATAAAGTAAAAAATCATAAATTTGTTAAACATTTTATTAAATTTTTATTAATTTATTTTATATTTTATTAATAATTTTATTAATTCTGCTTATCGTAACAACTTTAATTTTTTAAAAAGAATTCCGTATCCAAAAACGGACGGCCGATTAATTCATTAAAAATTTTTATCAGAAATACTTTGCAGGGAAAAAAAGTATTTTTATTTTCCTATTAAATTTTCTTTAGATTTTTTCAAATTTTTTTTTTTAAATTTAAATAATTTCAAATTGTTAATTTTTGTTAACATTGCAAATCTGATGAAATAATCGTATATGAATCTTAACATGTGAACGCCCGTTAGAAGCTTGGACAGCTGATCAATCATAACAAAGTCAAAATGCGTTCCTTGTGTCAAAAACAGGAGGCTCAAAAATTCTGTCTTTCGGATTTTGTAACATAAATTCTTTACTGAAATTTTTGTTTTTTTCTGCTAAATATTCTGTTCACATTATTTTGAAATGTAAATAATTTTGAATTTTTCTTTTAAATTTGCCATACTCATTTTATAATTTAAATAATTTTAAATTTTTGTCAACATTTTATTAAATGATATAAATTATTCATTTAATTCCAATGAGAAAACAATTTGTGTTGCCAATGTCATGAAAGAATCGTATATGAATCTTAATATGCGAGCAGCCCTTTAGAAGCTTAAACAGCTGATTAATCATAACAAAGTCTATTAAAAAGCTTTCCGTGTATCAAAAACCCGGTCGCCCGGAAAAATTCTTTATAGAAAAATTACCTTTTCTTTTTTTGTTAAATTCTTCTTTTAATTCAAATAATTTAAAATTGTGAATTGTTAACATTTTATTAATTTAATAAATTATTTATTTAATTTCAATGAGAAAACAATTGGTGTAGCCAATGTGATGAAAAAAATTGTATATGAATCTTAACATGAGCACAGTCCTTTAAAAGATTGGACAGCTGATTCTGATCATAACAACATAAGTTATTAAAAAGCGTTCCATGTTTCAAAAACAGGAGGCTCGGACAATTTCTTTCGAATTTTGTATCAGAAATGCTTTACTGAACTTTTTACTTTTTCTGCTAAATTTTCTATTCACATTTTTTTTAATTTAAATAATCTCAAGATGCTATTTTTATGTCACCATTTTATTGAATTAATAATTTATTTATTTAATTTGATGATTGGCAACTGATGAGAGAATCATATACAAATCTTAACAGGTGAACAGCCCTTAAAAAGCTTGGACATCTGATTACGCATAAAACGTCAACTTATTAAAAGTGTTCCTTGTTTAAAATAAAAAGAGTGTCGCGGAATTTCTTTCGGTATCGTTATTAAAAATTCTTTACTGAAAAAAATATTTTGTTGTTAAATTTTAAATTTAAAAAATATAAAATTTTAATTTTTGTCAAAATTTTAAAAAATTACTAAGTTATTAAATAAATTTGTACCACCAATTCCTTACCGAAAAAAATATATGTTTTTTTCCTATTAAAATTTCAATTCAATTTTTTTTAATTTAAAAAATTTTAAATTGTTAATTTTTGTCGTCATTTTATTAAATTATTTATTTAATTCAATGAGAAAACAATTTGCGTTACCAATGATATATATTTATTTTAGCATTTGAACAGCTCTTTGGAAGCCTGGACAGCTGATCAATCATAAAAACGTCAGCTTATTAAATTTTTTTTCGGATTTTGTAACAGAAATTCATTAATGAAAAAAATATTTTTACTTCTGCTCTAAAATTGTCTATTCACATTTTAATTCAAACAATTTCGTATTGTTAATTTTTTTTAATTGTTAATTTTTCTTAAATTACTAAGAACAATTCATTATCAAAAAAAATATTTTAAATTTCCTGCTAAATTTTCTATTCACATTTTTTTACATTTAAATAATTTCGAATTGTTAACTTTTGTCAACATTTTGTTAAATTAGTGAATCATTTATTTTATTTCATTGAAACATTTCATTCATAACAACGTCAGATTATTAAAACGCGTTTCACGTTTCAAAAACTGAAGGGTTGGGGAAATTTATTTCGGTTTTTATTTCCTAAATTCTTTTCTGAAAACAGAATATTTGTTGCCTTTTCAAGTTTCTATTCGCATTTTTCCAATTGTTAATTTCTATAAATTTTTTTTTGAAAAATCGTCTATGAATCTTAAGATGTGAACAGCCCTTAAGAATCTCGGATAGCTGATTAAGCATTACAAAGTCCGCTTATAAAAAGCGTTCCGTGTCAAAGACATCGACATTTCTTGCGGATTTTATTTCAAAAATTCGATGAACTAAATAAAAAATAATTGAAAACAAAAATGAAATTATGAATTCTTAAATTTGAAATGTTATCGTTTTGTTAAAGTAAAAAATCGTGTAAAGTCTCAATAGTTTATCGCAATGGCAATAACCCAGAGAATAGTATTTTAGGTTAAGATTTGTCCACTTATTGTTATTTTCATTGTATAATAATGAAAGATTCAATAATAAATGTAATGAATTGGAAAAAAATTAAATAAATTGCGTTGTCAATCTTTTTTTGGAATTAATTTTATTAAATTAATAAATATACTATTTAGAAGATTGTTATATATTTACATTTTAGAAAACCTTTTTTATTTGTTATTTCCCTTTCTGTTATTCGTAATTCCTAAAAATAAAGTTTCTTATAGTTTTCTTTGTTTGGAGCTCATTTTTTCCTACTGGCTATCTTTCCTTACTTATGTACTTCCTTTCACAAATTGTTGCTAAGTGAAGTGTTCTGTTCTTCGCATATTTTTTTTTTTGCTAAACTTTCCGTTTATTATTAATTTACAAAATATTTTCTAAGCACGTTTCTTTCTTTGCTATCACAATTTTTTCGTATTTCCACGTATTTAGCGGCAAAGCCAAAATTGCACAGTAAATTAATGTTATTTAAAAAAGAGAATCAATTCTATAATTCTGCCATAGCTAAATTTAGTCAATGACCATTTTACGTGATGATATTTGTAAGAATTTCCGCAAGCAGAGAGCCAAACATAGATGGTGAGGCTATGATCGTCATTTTCAATATATTTTAGATTTTTTGTTTTTCTTTCATTTAAAATTTTGAAATTGAAAAATACCCCAAATCTAACCTCATCAATTATCACAATGAAAAACATTAGACATTTTTAAAATTAGTTTTATGAGATTTCAAAATGAAATGTTTCTCTTTGTTTGGGAAAAAGGAAAACATTGTTTATTGTGCTTCCCCTTGAAAAGTTTTTTTTTTTTTCAATAAAAAAAATATTTGAAATTGCTTCCTTATTGTTTCTAGGGGAGCGAATGATTTAAATTGTTTCATTCATTTTTTGTTAGGAAAATAGGTATTTAAAAATGGTTCATTGTTGCTACCGGCGTTTTTTTTTCTCTTCTTTAAATGAATCCAATACTCAGCAGGAAATTTAAAATTAATTGTATTGAATTATGTGTTTATGGTATGGCTTTGTGGTATTTTTTAATATGAAATAAAATAAACTAAACAATAAAATCAGTTGTTGCAGTGTATGAAAAAAAGTTTCTACATATGAGAGTGACTCATCGCTCAAAAATTTATTGATTCATTGAATTTGAATAGATTTGAATTAAAATATGGATAAACTTCTATTAATTTAGAAACCGATTTAATTTGAAGTAAAATTAAATATGTTCAAGATATTTTGGGAATTATGAAATAACATAAAAAATTCCAATATAGGTTACGTTTTATAAGAAACCCAATTGCTCTGCAATAATGTACATATTTAAACTGAATAAAAATATTGTCCTTATTTTAAATATTTAGCACCAAAAACCTTATAATCTTTAACATAAGGACATTTCTTCCTTGACATAAAGACAATCTTCCTTATATTAAGTAAATTGTCTTTGTTTTATAAAAGAAATGCCCTTTTTTTAAAGATTAAGAGACATTTAGCACATATTTCTTCATAACCGTGAATTTTGTACATGATATTTTATAAAGGGTGATTTTTTAGCAACACTGTTTTCGGCAGCTCAGCTGTTTTCGTGTTTTCATCCTTAAACATTGAATTATATAGACCGTTCTATCGAGTTAAAAAATATTGCATACATTTCTCTAAATGTAATGGGTTTTTTTAATCAAATCCGAAAGCTTTTAAAAAATCACTCTATAATTTCATCATTATCTTCAAATTTATTAACCAGCCTGTTTCACGATGTCGAACTTCAACGTTCACATGACTAATATGTGACAAACAGCTGATTTGCGACCCACTAATAGTCATCCGGCAGTATGTTTTCATTTGCTTTGTCGTTGTGATTGATGCCTTTTTGTAGGTCGCAAATCAGCTGTATATCGCATAGAAGTCATTAGAACGTGTTAAAGTTTGACATCAAGAAACAGACTAACAATATTTTTTTTCAGTGTATGTAGTATGAGTATCTATGTATTTCCTCATTACTAATTTTGCAGACAATTTGTTAGGTGATTGAACTTTCGTAAACACTCCATAATTTACACTGGGCGTTCATTTTTGGCGATTTATTTAACGAAATGTCTATCCCAAATTTAATGGAAGAAAAAAACACACTGGGTTGACAACAATGCTTTGAACATTCCTCTACACTTCATAATAATCGCGTTAAAACCAATTAAGAAAAATATGTATGAATTCTTTATAAATGATTAACCCGTTGAAATGCGGGTGTGTTCTCGAGTAACCCACCCCAAATGCTTACAAATTATTATTGTATGACAAAACACAACCAACAATTATGACATTACGTACACCAAAAGCAATACACAGCAGCGACACAGTAGTGATAATACTCATAACATCAACAATATGTTTGAGAACCATATGATTGCATGTACGTATGTAAGTATGTAAGTACATATGTTGGTTGCCAGGGTGAGTTATCTATGAAATGACAAAGAGATTTATGTCAGAGATGACTGACTGCTGAGTGTGGGAGGAGAAAGAGTGAGAGAGATTGACTGAGAGTATCACTGAACAATATGAATTCATTGAATGACAGCAGACTTTTTTATTGTGAAATAATGCCGACAAAGTGGGAAGGAGGGTTATGGGGATAAATACCAATCGAAGACAACAACAATGGCATTAGTAAAAAGACACCACTACAACACAATTTATAATTTTAAAACGCAATTAATTGAAGACATGGAAGAAGAAGCAGATACAGAATGAAGAGGAAGGAAACCAAGAAGAAGAAGAAGATAACAAACTGATCTCATATAAATAGATGACAGGGAGTGTTTTTATAACATGCATACTCGTACATACAAATAAAATAATCCCCCAGCATCTACCGGCCAACAAACAAAACTGGAATGCTTGCCATATGGTACAAACAAAAAAACGCATACACATCCGCACACACACTCGAAAAATGCGGGCTGTCTATGCAGAAGCCGCAGCAGCAGCAATCAACCACAAAAATAATAACAAATGATGCTATGAAGCTGACGGTGACGTTGACGTCTGATGCTGATTTTATCACAAACATCAAACATAATGCATATAGTTTTGTTCTGCCCGGCAATGCAAAGTAATAGTGACTGCTGTTTATTGAATGCTGGTGTGTTGTGTAGGGTATTGTGTGAGGATGAGTGGAGGAGGAAGTAGTGGGGTAACAACAAAAGTCAGCAGCATTATCATAACAATAACAACAAAAAACGTGGCACATATGATGGAAAACTAAAAATAAAAGACTTAAGTGGCACCAAGAAATAAAGAAAATAAATCAAAAAATCTTTAGAAAGTTTTTCAAGCTAAAGAAAAAAAGTGAATACATATGGGCCAAGAGTGTTGAATAGAAATAAAATATATTTCTTTCCGAAAATATACATAAGTGAAAAGAAAAACACACACGCACATATACATATGTATGTATTTCCTCGGTCATTTTTCAATTTCACTAGTGCTGGTGGGTGATGAGGGAGGGTTCAGGGTTCGATGACGTTATTTGTGTCTCCCACTAATACACAGTGGGTTGAAGTTGATAAAAATGTAAAGTACAATAAAGTTTTAATTCCAAAAATAGTTTAAAGTATTTCTAAATGTTATGAATCAGTCATATTTAAAGGTCATTGCTCTCTTTGAATGGGGAACTTTCAAAAGTAATAATAGAAAAGTTCTTGTGTGCACATTTGGAACTATGGGTGGAGGAAAATATATCATTTCTGAAGGATTTTTAAATTTATTTTAAAAATTTCCACTAAAACAATAATAAACTTGAGAAAAAAAAACGTCAAAAATGATATAATAAAGTATAAGCACAAAATCGATTTTGTGCTTATACTTTATTATATCATCGTTCTCCACTTTAAAGTATAAACGCAATCATATTTTAAAGTATGGAAAAACGTGTGGCACATTTGGGACTTTGAGTGCGGAAAACATGTCTTTTTGAAATATAATTTTTCAGAACACCATGAGATAAATTATAAGCACACTTGAAAACTATTAACTCAGACATACTTAAATATTTCCAAATTAAGAGAAAACATGAAAATCAAATACATTTATAAAGAATGATCATGGAAAAATTCGGAAAAAAATTATTGAAAATTTATTTTGGGGACTCCTAAAGCATCTAAAGCTTAGGGAGTCAAATATAATAGTATATAATAATTTCACTAGGAATGGTTTTCGATATATCGATGTCGAACATTAACGTTCTCTTTGCGTCTATGCGACAAACAGCTGATTTGCGACCCACTAACAGCCTGTATCTCTATGTCGAACGACATCGATGCGAACGAAAAACAGCTGATTTAGTTCGAACTTTAACGTTTAAAATTTGGCTAATCGCTTTACAAATGTGGCCTTTAGGGCCTCGAGAAAACAAATCAAAAGGTCCTTTATATAGGAGCTATTTCGAAATATAGACCAACGTAGTCCATTTTCACTTGGAACGATTAAAGCCACGTTAAATACAGCCAGCTCGGTCAAAAATGTGACCCCTAAACAAGTTAAATTCGAAGCAATCCTATATGAAAACTCGTATACCAATATGGTTTATTTTCACTAGGAAAGGTATAGAGACAAATTACATGTAAACTTCCATTGAAAATGAGGCTTCTATGACAAAAAGTATTAACAGCAAAAGGGATCATAACATCGATCGATATGATCGATTTTCAATAGGTTAGGTTAGGTTGAAGAGAGGAGACGTTTAAACGTCTCATGTCCATGGACATACACTTAAGCCAGTGGTTCGGCCTGTCGATTTTCAATAAGGGTCGTCCCTAAACCGAGCAAAATCTCATATACTTTAACTAGGATTTGCTTCAAAACATCGACCTATATATCCCATTTTCAATAAAGGTTATTCCTAAACCGAAGAAAAACTCCTACACATTGATCAGAAGAATATATGGTGAGGCGGGCATGATTCTAAGGGGAGGTCCATTTTTTGTATCATTTTCTTTTTAAATAATATGTTATTTTGACAGCTACAGTTCTTTCCCGCGCGAAATCTTGTCAGAAAGACAGATCTCCATTAGAATTCTCATCAGTGGTATAAATTGTATTACAACAAGTCAATTAATCTCACAAAAAATTATACCACAAAAGTTCCTATTCATATAAATCTGCATATACAAATAATTTAATGCGTAATCAATATTTTACACAAGTTTTTATGAATTTAACTTGTGCAAAATATGAACAATTTAAACACTGCCAATTTTACACAAGTTTAAATGACTGTCAAAAGTTGTTTATCGAATTTTACACAAGTTGAAACGCTTTGTGAAAAGTTCGTAGGCCACAAAATACAACTAATTCCGGAACAATTATTATTATTTATCATATTTTTCATTTCCCTTCGTCCCACTGTGCCGTTTTTTAATGATGATACATACTCTATAAATTCATGGTAATTCACAACTCTATTTTCTCGTTTTATTGTTCTCATTCTGTTTCAATATTTTCCAATTGATGACCTAATCTTTCTTCTTGGTGTTACTTCAGTTCGTGGCGTCGTTTTTATTGTTCTCATTGTTGTTGTTGTTATTGCTGGCATGTGTTTGACTGAGGACATCCTTGGAAGTCAGTTGAAGAGAAAGTAATAAAAACATTTTTATCCTTTACTCGTGTTACTGTTTCGTTATTGGTGTTGTTGTTGCTTTGTGTCGTGGTTGTGTAAATATGAAAAGGGGAACATAAAGAAAACAGAGAGGAAACAACAACAACAACAAAACGGAAGGATACATGACCAACTGATGATATTAGGTAATGATGGGTGCTGGATGTGGAAGCAGGCCAAATCCCCAAAGTGATGACTAATATGGTCGATGAGGAAACGAAAGGGGAGTGAGAAAGAAAAATAATTTTCAATCTCAAGGAAGTGACTACTATACTACTAAATTGTCATTAATTTAATAAAAAAAAAAGAGTGGAATTAAAAAAAATATAATTTTTGAAAGTGAAACATTTAAATCAAATATTTTATTTGTAATTGTCTTGAAATAATCAAAGAATGACAAAGACCCAATATGAAATAATTTTATAACTTCGCTTAACAAACTTATTTTTTTAAAATAATAATTATTAATAATATTCTATATTTCAAATACCAACAGAAAAAATATGCAAAAGTTGTATTAATAATACTTAATGTAAAATATTTTGCTCCAATGACATCACAATCTTCAATATAAGGACAAAGCTTACTTGGTATTAAGGAAAAGTACTTAATGTTAAAGAATTTGCTTTAATTTTAAGTACTAATTTTTAAAGTACGGGCAATTCATACTTAAAATTAAAAGAAATGAACTAATATTAAAGACATTATCTTAATTTTAAGTATGAAAACCGAAAAGCACCTAATATTAAAGAATTTGCTTTAAGTACTAATTTTTAAAATAATGGCAATTCATTGTTAAAATTAAAAAAATAACTAATAATAAAGATATTGTCTTAATTTTAAGTATGAAATCTCCTTATTTTAAATAGTAAACATACTTCATTTTAAATATTCCTAATACTAATTATAAGGACAATTCGTACTTAGTATAAAGAAAAAGTACTTAAACAAGGACATTGCCTTAATTTGAAGTATGAATCTTTAATTAAGGACAATTTAAAAGTAAGTAAAATTACTTAATATTAAAAGAATTGTCTTAATGGTAAGTACTAATTACCAATAATTCAAAAATTATTACGTATTTGAAGCCAAATCTTTAAATTTACCGCACTAAAAGCACTTCATTTTAAAGATTTATCTTAAAAGACGTCCTAATATTTAATATTAGGACAATTCATACTTATAGTTAGGAGAAAGTACTTAATATTACGGAAATTGTCTTAATTTTAAGTACTAGTTTTTTAAATAAATACAATTCGTACTTAAAATTAAGAAAATTACTTAATATGACGGAAATTGTCTTTATGTTAAGCATTAATACCCCCATTTTAAAGATTATGATGCCAAATCTTTGAATTTAAGCTAATTTTTTTCATTACACCTCTTCTAGATTTTGTTCTATTCCAATATTGAATTATAGAATATTATTAATTATAATTAAAAAAAAATTAATTATTTTATAAAAAATTAAATAAATTTTTTTCAGTGTGATGAACGCATTCCCAAATGATTTCATCATTTTTTTGTCTCCACCAAATTATTCTAGAATTTTGTTTGTTTGCCATAAGGTCCAATTTATTTTTGTTTCCAAATTGTTAATTATTAATAATATTTAACATATGTATTTTTATACATATATTTTTTTAACAAATATATACATTTATATATTTGTTATCTATTTATTTTGTTTTTTTTTTATTGTTTACCTGTGAATGAGCTGAACATTTTGTTTTTGTTGTTGTGGTTGTTCTGGTTTTTTAATTAAATATTATATGTTTAGAGATTTGCTCTATGCAACTGAAATTATATATAAAAAATGATTTTTTTTATTTTATATTTTTTGATTTTAATAAACGTTTTATAAATTTTTGGGTTTATTTGTATCTTGTTTTATGATCTCACTTTATTTACTACGTGGTGTAATAAAAACTGATGATGCTTTTTTGGGGGGATATTGAAAATATTTTATTTATTTTATTTTTTTGAAAATTTAATTTCTTTGCTATTCTTCTGCACACACAACCGTTCGCTACGTAAACACATATAACATTGAAATGCCAGAAAAGAGTTGGTCGTTGTTGAGTTGTGCTGCCAGCAGAACCCACGAACTCATTTCACCATTCGACTTCGTTAAATTCGACGAAAAGAAACGACAAGCATTGTGAAGTAAAAACAACAACAAAACACTTTGAACATGCGGCAACAAAAACACGAAGGGAAACAAAACTTAACGAAACGAGACAAAGCGCAACGAGTTTGAGTCAAACTCAAATTTCATGCAACATATGACATTTACACCAAAGAGAGAGATAGAGAATTTTATTGTCTCTCTTATGTGTCACACTTGTTGCAGACCAGAGATGATAAATTTAGTACTAAATACTTACTTTTTAATACATATCTATTATGGTGGGAATGTACCGCGCCCAAAATATATTTTGAGCATTTCTACACGGAGAAAAACCATCAGGTTTAAATCGAAATACACTTTTAATATAAAGGGTGGTTAAATTTTAAGGGCCCATGTTGATTTTGAATCAAACACAAATAATTTAGGAAATTATTGTCATTTCTTTTTATTATGATAATATTTGTATGGTTCAATTATGTATGGAACAAAATATCGGCCAAATGGCCGCCGCGACCTCGGCGCACACCTCCATCCGATGGTCCAAGTTTTTGATGACGCTGAGGCATAATTGAGGTTCTATGCCGTTAATGTGCCGAATTATTTCATCCTTTAGCTCTTTAATTGTTGTTGGCTTATCGACGTACAACTTTTCTTTCAAATAACCCCAAAGAAAAAAGTCCAACGGTGTCAAATCACATAATCATGGCGGTCAATTGTCAACGCCACGACGTGAGATAACACGGCCATTGAATTTGTTGCGCAAAAGAACCATTGTTTCGTTAGCTGTGTGACAAGTGGCACCGTCCTGTTGAAACCACATATTGTCCACATCCATATCTTCCAATTCGGGCCATTAATTCACAGTAACTGCCTGACCGGCCTCATTTCCAAGAAGTATGGCCCGATGACGTCGCCAGCCCATAAACCGAACAAAACGACCTGGGCGAGCATGCACAGTGGTTTCACATCTCCTACAGACCCAGTTTCCTGAAATGTGCGCACAATTCTCCCGATTGTGGACACATTTGGTCGATTATGCTGATCAAAAAAACATCACGAAGTGCAAGTGAAATTGAAAAATGTCAAATGAAATTTAGATTTTCAATTTGAAATTAACTAAATTTAAAAACTAATTTGACATTTAAACTAAATTGGCATATTCAACTGGAAATTTACTAAATTTCAAAACTAAATTATAATTTCCGATTGAAATTGCGATTTGAAATTGATTAAATTGTAATTAAAATTGAAATTTTCCATTTAAATTTGGCTAAATTCCATTTGAAAGTGAAATTTTACTTTAATTATTGTCTAAATTTCATATGAAATTGGACAAATTTAGTTTGATATTTCTAATTTAAATAAAAAAATATCCATTTAGCTTTGCCTACGTAATATGGCATGCGAATTTTACACCCTGTCACAAAAGACTCGCAGAAATATCTTTATAAATCTTCTTCTGACACACAACAAATTTGTTATGTCATATCAGAATTTTTTCTTTTATTTTTAAAATGTTACATTATTAATGAATTTATAAAAAAAATAATAACAATCAAAAAAACCTTCATAAATCATATCATTTTTGCACATGTTGTTGTTGTTGTAGCAGCTTGGAGACGCTGATTTGATAATCCTCAAGTCTATTTATGTTACAGACTACACTCCGGAATATATCCGATTATCGTTGTTTCCACTTTACTCAGTGTTGTCCGGATTTTAATTAACATTTGTCTGTTAATCGCAGGGAATGAATGTAATTTGAGTTTTACAGTTTCTATTCTTCAGAAGAGCCGCATTTTTGTTAATAGTTGCCTCGTCTTGAAATGAAATTTAGCAATTTTTAAATGAAAAATATATAATTCATTTGAAATTTGTTCATCTTTAAATGGAAAATCGTAATTTCAATTGTAATTTAGTAAATTTCAAGTGAAATTTCTCAATTTCAAGTCAAATTCAAATGGGAAATCTCAATTTCAATGGAAATGTAGTTCATTTGGAAAGAAGAATCTCAATTTAAATTGAAATTTAGTCAATTTCAAATGGAAAATCTCAATTTCAAATGGAAAATCTCAATTTCAATTAAAAATTAGTGAATTTCAAATGGAAAATCTCGATTGCAATTGAAATTTAGCCAATTTTAAATGGAATATATAAATTTCAAATTAAATTTCGACCAATTTCAATGGAAATTTAGCCAATTTCAATCTCAATTACAATTTAATGAATTTTAAATGGAAAATCTCTATTTCAATTGATTTTTTTTTATTTATTTATTGAATTTTTGCATTTGAAAATTGAAAAAAACTTAATTTGAAATTGACAACATTTTATTAGAAATATTCCATTTGGAATTGACAAAATTACATTTCAATTGAAATTTAGATTTTATGTTGACTATATTCCACTTGAAATTGAGATTCTCCATTTGAAATTGCCGAAATTGTCATTTTTCATTTGAAATAAATTAAATTTCAAAACGAAATTGAGATTTTCCATTTGAAATTGAGTAAATTTCAATTGAAAATTTCATTTGCAATTGCGATTTTCAATTGAAATTGATGAAATTTCATTAGAAATTGCGATTTTATATTTGAAATTGTCTACATTTTCATTGAAACTATGATTTTCTTTTGAAATTGGCAAAATTTCATTTGAGAATGAGATTTTCTGTTCGAAATTGTCTAAATTTCAAATGATGTTGATATTTTCCATTTGAAATTGACTAAATTGAAATTGAGATTCTCCTTTTGAAAAAAACGAAATAAATATTGAGATTTCCCATTAGAAATTGACTTAAAATTAAGATTTAAAATTGACTAAATTTCCACTGAAATTTAAATTTTCTATTGAAATTTTGAAATTTTTTTTTTAAATTAATTATTTTTTTTGAAATTGAGAATTTTCTTTTGAAATTAACTAAATTTCAATTGAAATTGACAAAATTTGGCTAAATTTCCAATGAAATTGAGATTTTATTTTGAAATTGGAAAAGTTTCAATAGAAATTGATATATTCCATTTGAAATTGACTAAATGTCAATTAAAATTCAGAATTCTTTTGAAATGAATTAAATTTCAATTGAAATTGAGATTTCCCGTTTTGAAATTGAGTAATTCCACTTGAAAAAAACTTGACGTTTAGGTGTGGTTCACATTCAACATCGGCCCTTACAATTTAACCACCCTTTATTAGGAAAAAGTTTAAATAACTTTATTTTATAAATTATATCAAAAAATAGTCTTAAAAAGTATTGCTTGTACATACAATTCTTGTTTTTTTTTACAACAGAAAATATGTTTAACAATGTCGAGAAAAAAAATCGTATTCCATAGTGTTAGTACTCTTATTTTCTATGAAATATTTAGTCAAATGTACATTTGCATTTCCGCTTTCCCATCATTTTTTAGTCTAAATTAAGAATATACAGTATAACCTCTCTAATCCGGACAGATATGGTTTCGACCTTTGTCCGGATTACTGAATTGTCCGGCCTACAGTACAAAACTCGAAAATGGGTCATATTTTCTTATATTATTAAGAAACGCGTTTCTTAAAAATAAAAAGATAAATAATAATTACAATTGCAACTTTTATACTTATCTTTGTGCTTTTTTTTTTAGATCTGTCTTTTAGAAATATTATTACTGTCTCAGTCTACAAAAAAGCACTTACAAAGTATTCGGCTGCTTTCTTACTTGTCTACAGAAAATAGTGAATTCCTCAAGACTACAATTGGAGTCTATGTTCTCTTCAATATTTTCGTTTGACGTAACTGACGGAACTAAACCTTTATCAATGGTGAACAACTAATGTAAGATTTTTATGGTCCCATTTTCTTTCTGTGGAATCCTCCGTATTGATTTCATTTTCTTGTGATGGAGCCTTACCCAATAACTGTAGTGCTACCAGCGCCTTCTTATCATTTATCAGAAATTTCTTCAATCTTCAAAAACGGAAGTCGATATCCAGCCTTTTTTGGTAGACTTATATACAAAAGGAAGTTAAAATTGTTTAAACGCTCATGGATTTTCATGCTTGCCTATTAAAAAGAGGGGCGACGTATGAGATCCAGGCTCGTTACGATGAGGGAAAATCTATCTGCTGACATTTTTCTGCCTGTAGCTGAATTATAAACATGTTGTTATTGGAAGAGCCCTCAAAAATAGAGCAGAGTCATCTGCAGTGTAAATTTTTGGTACTTATAAATACCACTTCCTCGACGGGTTTCAAAAATAATACAGCAGATTTATCACTTTATAATTTTTCGCCTCATATTTCCAAGCACCAATTTCATTACTAATTTTGAGCTTTAGCAACCACCGGTTACTTTGAAATACAAAAATATCATTTCCCAGAACCACTACATGTTTATATTTTTAGGCTACAGTTATAATAACGATCAAAAACTTTAAAACAAACACAAAAAATATTGATGTCCGGACTACAGAGTTAAATTTTCGAAATTGTCCGAATCATTGAGCTGTCCGGATTACTGTATAGTCCGGAGTAGCGAGTGTCCGGATTAGAGAGGTTATACTGTGTTTAAATTTCAGTTAAATTATACCTTACGAATTCGGTTATCTAAAGCTCACTTAAATTTGATTTTAAAACTTTTTGAGTTAGTGCAGCGAAGTAACATCCCTAAAGTATGCCCTATTTTCTCAGCGTTGTCAACGGAATTTTGAATACGCATACATATGTTGAGCTTTTCCCTTATTATTTCGCTGTTTAACAAAAGCTTTCCGTCTTTTATGAACATAAATGTATGTACATACTCACTTGAAGTGTTGCCAGTCTTTTATCTTGCTCATTTTCCCCAAATCTCCTAAGAAATCCCTTAAATTAAAAGTATTTGAAAAGAAAGCGAAATAAAAAATATTATACAAAAATATTATAAAAAATATTATCGCTCATTTACATTAAGATTGCCATAACTTGAAATTCGCATTCTTTAAGTTCCATTAGAAATTTAAATTTGTCAAACTTTTAACTGTTTTCAACTCACTGTATTTTATGACTAATGACAGACAATCTGGCAACTTGGTCACTAACCTGAAGAGAAGAAAACAACAGCAAAAGCGAGAAGTTTTCGCTCTACAGCTGTAGAATTTTTATAGTACTTCGTCAGCTTTATAAACTAGTTTTTGTAAATAATAAATAGATTTAAATATTTGTTAAAATGTAAATACGAATGTCTTATCATTACTTCGGCGACTATATTACGGATTATTGTAAAGTTTATAAACGTCTCAGAAAATCGCCAAAAAATTACAATTAAGATATACAAACGTTATGACCATTTTGGTTTTGTGAAAAAATTTATTCATTGAAATTTGCATTTTCATAGAAAATTTCATTAAAATTGCATTTTTAAGAGGTTTCGTCGAAATCTAGTTTATGTAGAAAATTTCGATAATATTATGTATGTATTTTTTAAAGATTTCGTCGAAACTATTTGAATTTTTCTAGAAAAATCGATGCAATTGGTTTTTTGTAAATATTCCATTTTTCTATAAAAAATTTTGTTCTTGCACTTTTTTTATAGAAAATTCCTTAAACTTTTTTTATAGAAAATTCTTTAAATTTTATTGAAATTTAATTTTTCTACAAAAACTGAATTTTAGTGGAAAATTGTTTAGAAAAATTCCTGTTCCTGTGGCGTTTTAATCCGGTCATAGGCATTTAATTCGGTCATCGACCATTAATCAGTACACTATCCCGGTTTAAATCTCCTCGAATTAAAATCCACTGACCGGTTTAAAGGTGGATGACGGTATTAAAAGTCTTTGACCGATAAAACGTAATTTTTACGAAATTTTTTAAAATGTCCCATAAAAGATATTATATTTTGAAAAAATGTTCTATAAAACTCTGATTTATATTAAATTTTCAATGAAAATCTATGCGAAATATTCTTAAAATTTTGATTTTTTTGTAAAATTTATTTTTTTCTGAAATTTACAAAAAAAATTTTAACATATTTATTAAAAATTCTCACGGCTCTCTTGGATCTATAAGATATGTTTGTGTCGAATTTGACTCACTTAGCTTTATTGTATGGACTGTAACGCTATTTTAATCAACAGACCTACAGTCGAATATGGCTAAATCGTCTTAGAATTGTACAAAAATATATTTACTTTTATGATCTCACATCAATATATCAAACTGTTGCCAACGTAATGAGAAATTCGGTATTACCCTATCCTATGGTGGATGATATAAAAGTGATACTAAATATCCTTAATCAAGAATATTGTTTGTATTGTTGTCTTCAAGACAAAAATTATAATTATGTATTTTTTATGATTTCTTTTACTGTCTTTCAGAAGCTTTGGACATTTATCATCAACATTGTTTAGGTTGACTATACAAAATTCCAGTTTGAACTTATCATCGTTTTTTTTGCTATAAATCTCTTTTATTTGAATTTTTTTCTTAAATTTTATTCAAATATAAAAAATGTATGTTTTTAGATCTTCCAAAAGTTAGCTGAATGAATGAATCAGTTGCTTTAAGCCACTTGCTTAAAGCTATGACAAAAAAAATATAGACGGAATAAAATACTAGAAAATATTGTTAAACATCGAATGACGTATTTTCTTAATTAAACCTGTTATTTTAAAGTTTTTTTTAGCAAAGAAATTGTAATTTAAATTTTTTTGCAAAGCTTTCTTCCAACGTTAGTCAATGAGATGTGGTTTCACATCATACTCTGTTGAAACATACAAAGTCGGAACTGTTGCAAGTTGCAATCTTGAAGCTGTTAACATTTTCAAACAAGATTTGACGAAATGCTTCGGGAAAACAAAATAAGTTGCCATATTTTGGTATTTTCTGGCAGTTTATAGTTTGTTGTAATTAAAACATTGTTTCTCTATTACGAGGGTGGGTCCATAAGTCAGCGACTATGAACTGTCCTCCTCTTAACTGACAGGGCAGCACAGATCCTGATAAGAGGCATCTGTCAGCTGACTCCTGTCAAATTTTTAGCAAGTTGCGTCATTTAGTTTGCGTTTGACAGCCATTGATAGCAGACTACAGCGTGATTTGCGAAGAAAATGGAAAAGGTGAATTTCGTCAGCTGATTAAATATTTTTTTAAGTGGTTTACTGAGTTCCGTTGTGGTCGTAGCAGCCCAAATGACGCTACAGGTTCAAAAAATCAATGGCAAATAAAATCAATGGCAATAAAAAATAAAAAAGTTCTGTTCCGCCCTTATAATTACCTTTAATTTAATGAATATCCCGGCTCTGTCGGGATTATACTTCAAAAATACAATCAATATACTAGAGGCAACATCCATTAAAATTTTAATTTATAAAATAAGTAATAAAAAAATAACAAAAATTTTTTTTAAATTTTTTTTTGTTGTGTAGGCAGTGTTGCCAGACGAATTTGGCCCAAAATCGTCAAAAGAGAGGCACAAAAATCGTCAAATCGTCAAAATACATTTTCGAAATCGTCAAAACAAAAATCTTGAGATGGTTCTTACTTGAAAGCTATTCTTATATGTAAATTTGAATTATCTTTCATATAAATAGAAATTATAACAAGTTGACCGCAGGCCAAATACGACACCAATGCATCCGAAGATCTGATTTACCACCAGTGAAACGTAATGCAGTTGTAGGTGTTGGGTTTCAAGGTAGTTTTTTTTACTTGACTGTTCAAATACCTTCCTTCACTTAGAAGAAAACCCTTTGATATTCAGCTCATCTCCAGTGAGAAAAACTCAAAAATAAAATTCTACCAGTTTCATACAGTTTTTGAGACTTCCGGGTGAAGGTCGTGTTTCAAAGACATATCAGTTTCTTAGGACTAAAGATGGTCTATATTTTGATATATTCTTCAATTGATTTTATTTACGTCGGGGAAGTCACAAACGTCATACAATTGGGACGAAATTTGATAAAATGCACAAAACCATTCACACCAATAGTTCTATGCAACGTATATCCATGATTTTATGTAGCTCATATTCAAAGGTTCCCCTGGAATCTAGTGGAACCTCTAGTGACTAGATTGAATTTCGAATATACCTCGAAGCAAACCACATAACCGACTGTGCAGAAATTTCAATATTTGTGCCTTATTTTCTCAGTAATGGTTCACACAATCATTCATTGGTCCACATTTTGGTATAGCCCTCAATCGATGTGACTTTTTAGCGCCTTAGAAACAACAAATATAAACCGAAAAAATTAAGAAATTTTGTATTTTATTTTACCCAAAATAATTTCAAGGAGTAAGATACGTTATTATGTTTATAGTCCCATACAAAGATCCAATCTAATTTGACTTCTTGGCCCCAAAGGGAAAACAAATTCCTATCAATTGGGAGGGAAAATTGATAATTTGCATTTAATTTTAACTGAAACCATCCGTTAGAATAATGACATCCTAAGTTTTGACATAGCCCTTATATTACTTAAACAATTTCAATGCAATTTCCTCAACCGATATTGGGACTTAACAAAATTCCGGAAAAAATTCACTGGCGGAAAGTATTCAAAGTTCTGACCGACCGAATCAACCATCAATTTCATCCAATTTGAGAATTTTCAAAAATTTCCCAATTTTCATTTGAAGAGGATAAAGTGAATTGTAAATTATATCCCGTTGGAATTATAAGAAATGCTTAATATAAGAACAATTTCTTAAATTTCCCTCATTTTGTTCATATCATTAAAAATCGCCATTTCGGGGCAAAAATCGTCGTCTTATTTTTTGGCTCTAAAAATCGTCAAAATGATGATAAATCGTCATTTCTGGCAACAGTGTGTGTTGCCAGAAATTACACCAGAAAATGTTATGTACATCCCTTCGACAAAATTTTGTAAACTAGTGTTACCTACGAACTTGTTTGCCTCTTTTGTAATTCAAATTTATTTTATGTTGACAACGCAAAATTAATGTTTGAATTCGTCATTTGTTTTATTTCATAAAAAAATCTCAATTAATAATTTTTTTTTTGTTAAAATAATAAAAATTTGTATTATTAAATCTCCTAACAGAATGGATGACTCAGTTGCTTGCAGATATTCATGATGGATTATATTAATTAATTATTAATTACTGAAGTATTTGCCTTATGAAACCGGTTAATTTTTTTTTTCAGAGATATTTTTTATTATAAAACCAATTTGCTAAGATTTCTTACTACCAACTTTAATGTATTGCACTATGCATCAAATGAACACTTTTTGAAAAATACACGGACTTGACAGTATAGGTACTGAAGTATTTGCCTTATGAAACCGGTTAATTTTTTTTTTTTTTCAGAGATATTTTTTATTATAAAACCAATTTGCTAAGATTTCTTACTACCAACTTTAATGTATTGCACTATGCATCAAATGAACACTTTTTGAAAAATACACGGACTTGACAGTATAGGTCCTTATGAAACCGGTTAATTTTTTTTTTTTCAGAGATATTTTTTATTATAAAACCAATTTGCTAAGATTTCTTACTACCAACTTTAATGTATTGCACTATGCATCAAATGAACACTTTTTGAAAAATACACGGACTTGACAGTATAGGTCCGATTCTACTATCAAAGGGTAGTATAATATCAGTGGACCCCTCGTAAAAAGGTGTCATCAGGTTTTGTCCAACAATTTTTTTTTTGAAAAAGTGAAAGGAAGAAAAAAATTTTTTCACTTTTTTCAGCATAACTTTCAGGGACTCGTAATTTTTCACCAACAATGTTTGGCAAAATTGTAGCCAACGTAAATCTGAACAACCCTTGTAAACACATCAATACAATCTTAACGTGTCTAGGCACCCTAAATAGCCCAAAAAACCACATTGTACCCCAAAAATGTTAGTATTTCACTATTATGTAACAACATTTTTTTTGTATAGGGTATGTTCAGCAAATATATAGAAAATATTAAGGCCAATATTTTTGTGGAACATATTAACCCTCTAGCTCCCCCACATAACTGTAATTTTTGGCCCAATTTTAAGAAATTGTTAAAACACCCCTTAAAAGGGGGAGGGCGGGGGTGAAATATTCTACAAAAGTGTTGGCAAAAAAATTTTACTATATGTGTCAGAACACACCAAAGCTCAAAACTTAACACAAACACCAAAAAAAGGTAAAATTCCTGTTCGTGCAGCAATGCTAGTCATACGATCTATTGGTCGAAGCAATAACGATACCAGTGAAGAGCTTTTTTGACTGGAATTTGACCTTTTTCTGGTGTTTGTGTTAAGTTTTGAGCTTTGATGTGTTCTGACACATATAGTAAAATTTTTTGGCCAACATTTTTGTGGAACATTGTTTTTTACGATTTGTTAATATGGGGCCAAAAATTACAGTTATGTGGAGCACCTAGAGGATTAATATGTTCCAAAAACTAATGGCATTAATATTTTCTATAAAGTTGCTGAACATACCCTACACCAAAAAAAAATATTTTTGTTATATAATAGTGAAATAATAACATTTTTGAGGTATAATGTGGTTTTTTGAGCTATTTAGTGTGCCTAGACACGTTCGGATTGTATTGATATGTTCACAAAAGTTGTTCAGATTTACGTTGGATATCATTTTGCCAAACATTGTTAGTGAAAAATTACGAGTCCCTGGAAGTTATGCTGAAAAAAGAGAAAAAAAAAACATTTTTGTCCTTCACTTTTTCAAAAAAAAGTGCCAGAAAGAATTTTGTTGTGCAAAAATGAACAAAGCTTCTTAGTTCAGCATATTCTAAGCTACATTATTGCCAAATATAGTTAAGCGGTATCACCAAGTCTGAATTAGTTGTTTGACAAAAGCTGACGACACCTTTTTCGAGGGGCCCACTAATTTTCAGAAAATTTGGAGGCCCATAAAAAAATTGTTCACCAATTTCGCCAAACCGAGTATAGGGTTATACTACCCTTTGTCAATTCCGTGTATTTTTTTCACTGTTGCACAGTGTTATCAATCTTTGAATTGGTTTGACATCATTCTTTGTTCCAACCCAGAAAGTTGCATATGGGTGGTTGCCAGTGGTCTTGTGTCAAATAGACTTGGGTTGAGCACGTTCACTTGATCTCGAACTCGTTCCTTTAGAGTGACCAGACAAAGTATTATAAGCATAATCATCCTATTCCAAATGTCACATAGTTCGTGAAGGTCATGCATGGTCATCCTAATGTTCGAGTTCGAGAACAAGTGAACGAGTTCGATATCGAAAGAATGAGTTCGACCCAAGACTAGTTGCCTGATTAACGGTTTGAAGAAGCCCTCTCCTAAATCAAATTAATTTATTATTAAAGATTGAAGTGGATTGTCATCATCATACTTGGTTCAAACCTACGAAGTTGCAAGTGATTTCTACTACAAGTTGCAAGTTTAGAGCTTATAGCTTTGTTAAAATTGTCTAGGGCAATGTTCTAGCTTAAAGCTTATTATGGCACAGTTAAACGTGGTTTGAAGTCACTGCTCGATACTACAAAAGAAGTTGCCATATTTAGGAGTTGAATTGCAACATAATAATCATAATTCAGTTATTTTTTTGAATGATTTTTATAAAGTGCAGAGTCTATAAGTTGTTTTTCAAAGTTCACTCCTTCACTAATCACTAAGATTGCAACTAATTCCATTGGTTCCGCTTCACATCGAATTGACAAACTTCAAACTTCGTTTAATCAAAATATAGCTGAATACTTATTTTTGTAGTTTTTTTTTAAATAACTGTAAAAATCGGCAAAAATACACAAAAACTGACACACCTCTAATTGCCTGTTAAAGCTAAAATATTTCAACTTCACAACATGTTTTTTGCCAACAATAATCAATCAAAAATATTTAAACATCGAGTAACACTTTTAACCTCGACAGAACAACCGAAGAAAAAAAAACACTTTTTTTGTAGACCCCCAAAAATAACCTTAGATTTTTTCTTTTCTTAGCCAACAAAAAAAAAAACAAACTGGCCAAAAAAATAACACTAACAAAGGCAGGCGGCAGCCGCACCAACATAATGCACAAAATAAAGTACTAAAAGATTAGCAACAATAAATGTTTAAACAAAATAACTTATTTTCTGATAACAAGCCGTGACCAAAAGAGATCGTATGAGTGAATGGAGGAGCAGAGAGCCATCAACAAGCAACCTTTGGAGGCAGAACCACCACCACCAATCTGTTGACCACCAACATTTTTGAAAACCAAACAACATCACTGTCAATGTCAGCAGAGTCAGATTCGGAGTCTATTTCAAATCTCATTGATTTGTTATCTTTGAAGAAGTTAAGTATTTTTTGTATTTTCTGCCGAAGAGAAGGGGAGTTGAAGGAGGCGTTTGATAGATAAACAAAAATTTTGATTAATGAAAAAAGTTCCCTTAAAATGAGCGATCGAAGTGTTGTGAACTGATAGTTTTTTTTTCTTTCGTTCTTTCTTTCTTCATATTACTCATTCTCTAAACTGAGATAGATCGCTTTTCATTACTAAGGAAAGTCCCATCAATAGTTTGGCGTCAGAGAGTCCAGTGATAGGTGGATGACAAATGGCCAGATTAACATTTTTTCCGAGGAGATTATGGTTTCCCTTGAAATCCAAATGAAGTTTGAAATCCAACCTACAAAGTTGCAAAAACGATTTTGTCTAGTTGCACCCTAACATTTTTGATACAACTTTATTCAAACTCACATGTATTAGACTTGGGTCGAACTCGCTCCTCTGATCTCAACCTCGTTCACTTGTTCTCGAACTCGTTCCATTAGGGTGACCAGACAAAATTTTATAAACATAATATCATATTGCAAATGTCACATAGTTCGTGAGGGTCAAGCCTGTTCATCCTAAAGTTCGAGTTCGAGAACTAGTGAACGAGTTCGACCAAAGTCTAAAATATATACCAAAGTTTGAAGTGGTTTGACATAATACAGAGTTATCCAATAAGAGTGATATGATTTCTTTGAAAAAAAAAAAAAAACTTTTTGTTAAGGAAATTCAAAAGTATTTTTTAAAGTGAAGTACAATCGAAACAATTAAGTTCTAAATAAAACGTCATTCAAATGGCCTCCACGACTTCTTCTGCCGGAACGAATTCGATGAACCCAATTTTCGAGCACTTTTTCCACTAAATCAAGTCGTATGTTATGAATGGCACGTTCAATATTGACTTGTAAGGCTCGAAGAGAGTCTGGTTTATTTCAAAAGACCACAGACTTCAAATAACCCCACAAGAAATAGTCTAATGTTGTTAAATCACAACTTCTTCGAGGCCATTCACAATTTCTTGAAATAATCGAATGTCCAAAATTTTCTCGCACCAATTCAATTGTTTTATTTGATGTGTGGCACGTAGCCACAATCGGTCAGATCGATAACTCTTAGGAGAGCTAAAATATTGCTCATGGGTTTAAAGGTTGTAGGTCAACTGGAACGAGTTTTTTTTTTTGGATTTAAAAAAATGGACTTAGCATAATTTTCAAATGTGAACGGAAAGTTTATTTTTGCTCTAGCTACTTAACGGTACGTCGGATCGGCAATCGGTCAATGGCAAGAAGATAGCTCTTAACGAGAGATAAAACATTGCTCATGGGTATCAAGGTCGTAGGTCGACTGGAAAGTGGACTTTGCGCACGAAAAATTGAAATTGGAGAACGATTATTTTGATAATGAAACTGAATAATTTGTAAACGTTGTTCTTGCGTATATCTCTCCATGGTGAAATTGTAAACACTACTGAATACAATGAAAAACAAATGACAGATCATGACATATTACAAATGGCCGAAACGTCACTTCAAAATCATATCATCCCTATTGGAAACCCAGTTACTTAGTTACTCTCTAGTTGCAACTTAAAGCTAAAGTATTTGTTAGTTTTTTTATTAAACGCGATTCAAACTGCATTTTTTTCAAAGTTTGAACTGGTTTGACATCATACTTCCTTCAAACCTACCTGGTTGCAACTGCCGGTAAAGGGCGATTTGAAGTAGACTTTTCACAGATAAGTAAAATATGTATTTAGATTTATCAAACAACAAGTTCCCTCTAAAATGACCGATCGAAGTCTTGTGAACCATTAGTTTTTTCTTTCTTTCTTCATATTACTCATATCGACTGATGTTCAAAGCGATATGCCATATGTCGCTTTTAATTTTATTAGGGAAAGTCCCATCCCAATAGTTTAATGTCAGTTCCTCCAATGATAGATGTATGACAAATGAGTGGAGTGGTGTGGAATATTTTAAAATAATTTTTATAAATTGTTTATTATACGGCGCGTCTTTCTGATAGACATTATTATAAGGGTGGGTTATAATTACTTGTGTACTCTTATATATACATATACATGTATATGTATTAAAATGAAGTATTTTATCAGCAATAAAACCACGAGACGGTATTTATTTATTATTCTATTTTTATTATGGTTAACAATCAATGAGCTGATAATTATACGTGTATATTTCCGAAGGCACAACAAATTCAAAAAGGCAATTGTTGACAGTTTGTGAACAGGTTTGCAATTATTTCAAGGTTCCACTGTATTGAAAATGTTAGTTGATATAATTGTATTAAAAATACCTGATTGGTAAAAGTTAAAGTTTCGATAACAGCAGGATTTTTAATGGGCTATTAACCAATTCTCCTTCTTTCCCATGAAAAGAGAAATAATATTGCCTTGATGCTCTCATCTGCAGAGAAGAGTAATTCCCTTAAAGCAGGGCTTTTCAAATGGGGAGCCATGGCTGAGAGTTGAAAAATGCTAAAATTTTTAGTACTGGAGAGCCATGGCTGAGAGTTGAAAAATGCTAACATTTTTAGTACAGGAGAATTCTATGAGTAATTTTATGCCTAACCTATTCGCAGGTCTTCAAGAGAGCCGTAGTATAATGTATAATGACCTCTAGAAGGCTTTCCTTCAGAATGTTTAAATTTAAAATACCTTCCTTCACTTAGAACGAACTCTTTGAACCTCAGCACAACTACACAGTGAGAATATCATAAAAAAACATCAATAACAGATCAACTCCTCATAGCGAATCATCAAAATAATTTAAGATTATATTTTTATGAAGTAAAACCACAGAGAGAGCATTGTATATTCTGCCTTACAGGTTATTCAACTTTTTCAGTGGGAAGACGTTTATACATAAACCTTTTTGACTTTCTTACATTCGAAGGCCTAAACAAGTCATCTTGAGGAAGGAAAGTGGCAATGATTATCATTATCTAAAAGAAAGAAGATTATGTCTAAGAAAATTGATTGAGGAAGGCAGGTTAGGATGACTGGTAGATCATATGATATTTATCATATTTACCAGACCTCGAAATTCTGCTCAGCTGAGATTAGATTTAGCGAAACTAAAAAAAACTTTTAATCCGATCGACGTGTCCTATACAATATCGATAGCTTTGATTATGCAGATGATAGATTTCATCTTTCCCATTTCTCCCCTTATTTTTTACACAAGAAACCAATATGTTTAGGAGCTCAATACAGTAGGCCGGTTGAGATATTTCACCCGAATCTATGCCCCAAAGAAATTAATTTGGGTGAAAAAAGGCTTACAATCATCCTACAATCAAATTCATGATAAAATACAGAAGTTGCAATATTCTTCCATTTTGGTCAGCTGCCCTTGAAGAACTCTATACCAAACTATCTTATCCTACCGTTTTTATCATATCTCCAAGCATATTCATTCAATTTTTGTAATCTGTCTTTCCTGTCATATACCGCTCTTATATAGCAGAGTATCTGTTCCTACACTTCTGCATTTCGGACAACGAATATCCAGTAAGATACTTTGGACTACATCAACATCGGATAATTCCGGTCGATGAGATGCGAAAATTGATGAAATAAAATTATATAACAGAGTAACTGATCCTACACTTCTGCATACCCGACAACGAAGATCCAGAATTATACTTCGGACTTAATCAATATCGGCTAATTCCAGTCTAGGAGAATCAAAAATTGATCAAATACACCCTAACTTTTTCCAAACATCATAGGAATACAGGGTTTTCAAATAAGAGTGATATGATTTCTTATTGATAAGGAAATTCAAAAGTTTTTTATTTAATGTGAAGTACAATCGATAAAATTAAGTTCTAGATAAAACGTCATTCAAATGGTCTCCGCGACGATATCACAATTTCTTGAAATAATCGAATCTCAAAACTTTTCATCTCTGTGTGGCACGTAGCCACAATCGTTCAATGGCAAAAAGATAGCTCTTAACGAGAGCTAAAATATTGCTCATGGGTGTAAAGGTCGTAGGTCGACTGGAAAGTGTTTTTTTTTTTATTTAAAAAAAGGGAAAGAAGAAAATTTGCAATTGGAGAACGATTATTTTGATAATAAAACTGAATATTTGTAAACGTTGTTCTTGCGTATATCTCTCCATGATGAAATTGTAAACACTACTGAATACAGTGAAAAACAAATGACAGATCATGACATAATCATGATAACAGATAACAAAAGCCACGTAGAGAGCATAGACAAATCACCAAAAATCAAATGAAGGGAATAATGGATACTAACATCTACGAGGGCGGTCCCAAATTAGCCGTCCTAACAATAAAAAAACACAACAAATTCGGGAATTTTTTTTCTGTATTTCTCAACATAATCTCCTTTTATCTCCATATACTTTTTCCATCGATTTTCAATAACTTCGATACCCTGCTTATAGTAAGAACTGTCTAGGGAGGGAGCTAAATCTGTCTAATAATCAATTCATTCGATCGTCAATTCATTGATTTTAGCCATCGCAATGCATGAAGTGAACTAGTCTTGCATTGTCTTGATTTTGAGCAAACGCTGAACCCATCGTGATCACAGCTATCTCATCAAAAAATTTTCCGTCAATATGCGATGTATAGCACTTTTTCAAATGCCTATGACTTCAGCTAGCTAGTTAGCAGAACTAACTTTGAATCTTAGCTAACTTATTCGAGGATTAATGTAACGCACAGAGTGTAACACAATCCCAAATCAGAGGGACAATTTGCAGTCAACATGTAGGGAATAATAGATAAAAACTCCAAAAATAACAATGAATTAACTTGAAATCGAATTCCTGTAGAAGACCTCTTTACCAGAGAAAATTTGACATATGTGAAGAATGAGAGACATATGGGTAGAATGATTAAAAATAAAGGTTTAAAGGAAAAATCTGAATAGATTTCACAAAATAGAATCACACAGAGACTAAGTCTTAACAAGTTTGGATTACGTCCACTGAACTGGATGTTGCTCCACGTGTTCTTAATCGTAAAATACCTGTCTCAAAGGTAACAAAAAAAATGGAATACAAGAGAGACGATTGAAGTCAATGAACTCTAGAGCCAGGGAATCAGAGCTCCTGGAATAAAATCACTAAAAAAAATTAGAAACTTATCAGAACTCATAACGATTACGTTAAGTCCCGTAGCTGCTCCTCGGTTTGTGGACTTTTGTTATTTAAAGATTGAAGTAGGGAACCTCGAAATGGATCACGCGTTACATGCTGAGAACAACTAGCGCATACTTCTAAGAAGATTAAGAGGCAAAGCTTCTAAATGAAGAACGATCAAAGTGGAAATCCCAGTAGACAACCTATGAATTTTGCTAAACAGAGTTAGATAAATTTGATTAGGTTAAAATGGCATACTGTAGGCTCACTTAGACATTATAATACCACAGTGACGGAAAGACAAATATGAGATGTTCCTAGTTTCTTTCTATCCCTCATTTAACCAACTCGATTATTTTAAAAGGCCAAGATTTGGAGGACGCTACCATCAGCCGAAAAGAAATATGAACCTAGGGAAACCTATAGCCTTCTAGAGAAAGCGGGCGCAGACAAAGAAGATGCTATATCTATTCCTCTTCCTCTTTGTCGCTGCAGCTGATGCAACTGTTATTTCTCAAGACTTCTCTCTGTGTGCCGCCCAATAAGACAGTGTCCCGTCTTGACAGAGACGATGAGTGAGACATCAGCTGACTAGTGAACATCTGTCGTTTGTAGTCACAACGGCATTCCCTCTCAAGACTGGCTTTCAGGTACAATAAAGCCGTGATCCGTCATGAAAGTGTTCCGTCCAATGAGACAGTGATCCGTCTTAACATAGACGATGAGTTAGACAACAGCCATATCTGCCTAAAATGTGCACAGTGAACATCTGTCGTTTGTTGTCTTAAGGCGCTGTCTCTCAAAAAGATCTTGCAAGTCCAATAAGGCAGTGATCAGTCATGATAGATACTATAAGCGAGACGACCGGTTTTCGATAATGACAGCAGGGAGTTTGTGCGTTTTGCGGTTTAGGCTGGGCCACATCAGCTTAGAATCTATACATTTCCTGACTGGTGACCACTTGTCATCATAAGGCGATATCTCTCAAGAAGAGCTGGTAGGTCCAATAAGGCAGCGACCCGTCACGACAGTCGTGATCACTGTGACGTGCGATCTCGCCAACTTTGAAGTCGTAAGAACTAAAATTAATAGCGACTACTTCAATATGTTTAATGTTCTTCAGTTAGTTAGTTAGTTCAGTAGACGGCCGATTACTGAATGTCCAAGATAAATTGGAAAAACAAGCCGTCAAAATTACGAACATGCATAGGCTTAGAAGAGCCCTGCATTCTGGGAAACAGAGTTGGTCAACTAAGATCACACCGTAAATACAGAACAGTCTCAAGTCATGCGACTTACTACAGCTATAGCGGTAACTAAGGGTGGGCCATTTAAAATTTTAAATTTGAATCGGCTATAAAAAAAGTACTGTTATTTTTTAAATTTCGGGTTTTATTGGAAAGGTTGAACTTTGTCATTTAATAATGGAACACAATATCATTCATATGGCTACCACGACTAGCTCAACAGTATCTCATCCGATCAACCCAATTTTTCAGTACATTTTCTTCGATTTCATGTTTCACGCGTCAATTCTCTCAGGATGCTTTGCGTAATATTTATCCTAAATGGCTCCCTACAGAAAATAATTCAAAGGGCTCAAATCACAAGTCAAAGTAATCGGTAGTTCAAATTTTAAATGACCCACCCTTTATTCCTTCTACTGTAATGTTGCTTCGCCGAACAATTCGGACAAATGAGATAAGACATGGTCCATTAGTTTATAATTCACCATAGATTAATCTAATACTAAATCGACATTAAACAAATCAAATGAGTGTAAAGAACCAGGAGTCTAACGGTAATATAAATCGAACTTACTTACCTGATATTTAACGTTAGTAAAAACCAACAACATAATACAAATACAATGACGCTCAGTTGATTTTTCATCCGAAAATTACCGACCTGCCTTCTACAAACAAAGAAGTGCTCTTAAAGAATGTATTCATGTATTTGAATCTTTACTTGCTTTGATTTTCTGTCAATACTATCAAGAAGCAGAGGTAACGCGCGAGATGTAACTGCAGGTAATGACGCTGTTTCATGCAACAATTCCCGTCCTGCCCTTCATTAACATTCCTGCAAAGAAGTATGTATGTTAAAAAATATATTCAAATATGTGCATCTTTGTTTGGTTTGATCTTTTGTCAATCATATCACGAATACCTGCCTATCTAGTATGGTTCTGCCAATATTTTCTCTGGGATTTCAACCCATGATAAACGAAACCCATTGGTACCTCAACTACGTACTGCCTGGAAAAGAAATAACCCTAGAGAACGACATCAATAGAAGTTCCATAAGGTCGTGGTAGCTCTGACATAAATTCAGCTACCTTCGAAGATCAAGTTCGCTGTGTATTTTATATATGTTGACACTCGTCGTCTTCTTGCTCTTGCGAAGACCTACCAGATTTAATTGCGAAGTAGTTTGATATAAAAACCACTTATATAGCAGATGTTTCGCAGCTAGTTGCAAGTTCTTTGAAATGACTTAATTAATTCAATCGAAATACATAAGTCGGACGCTAGATATTAAACTAGAACGAATTAACTATTTAACAATAACCAGTTTGCTATAAAATCATTGAAATCGCAAGTCGTATACCGAATAAGTGTTGGCTCTTGTGAAGATCTACCAGAGCAAATTAGTAGACCTCTATGAGTATATTACCCAGAACGAGTATATAAACCCTGATATTGCTTCCATGGGAAATATTATTGGGTATTTGATCAGCTTAGAAGACCTTGTGGAAACGTCTGTAACTCCTGCTATGAATCTAAGTTACAATACAAAGAAAAAATCTTGAGAACGAAATCAGTAAAAGCTCCATTACGAAGTGCTGGATCTGTCAGAAATTCAGCTCCAGTTCTATATAAAATGTTGATATTTTGAAATTGTTGGGGTTCCTACTTTTGTGAAGACATTATCCGAGCTAACTGCGAAGTAGATTGATATAAACCGGTGAAGTTGCAGATGGTTCGTAGCTACTTGCAGCTTCGTACCTACATGCAGGTTCGTTGAGGCGACTTAATTTCTTCTCGCTGATTACGAAGTTGTTTGGTATCAAGCCGGTGAAGCTGCAGCTGATTCGTTGCCAGTTGCAAGTTTTGGCACATGTGAAGATATTCCAGCGCTAATTGCAGGACCAGTTTAAAGTGGTTTGATGTCACACATTGTTCAATCTTGTATTGTGTGTGAAGTGGTTTGATTTCACACATATCTAGATCTAACTTGTAATGTGCGAGAACATTCCGATCTAGTTGAACCTCAGTCGAAACGCTTCAACATGGTTTATTATAATTGAAGTAAACATTTGAAGCAAAGTTTTTGCTCTGTAAAGTTCTGCCACGAGTAATTGAGGCCTCAGTTTTAATTGACGTTCTTCAAACCTATTTGAAGAAGGTATGATATGATATGCCGTCCTGTTGTGAATACCTACCAAAGCTGATTGCAAAGTTGTTTGATATCAAGCCGGTGAAGCTGCAGATGATTCGTTGCCAACTGCAAGTATGCCGATTAAGTTTTGGCACATGTGAAGATCAAACTTGTATTGTTGGAGATTATTACGATCTAGTTGAAGCTCAGTCGACACGTTTTCACATGATATCATACCTTATTCAAACCTATAATGTTGCAGATGGTTCCTATAGAGGTGCAAGGCAGTCAAAACTTGATCACTAAAAATGTACGCTTATTTAAGGAGTTATGACCATTTAAAGTTTTGCAAGGACGTCTAAAGTTTTGAAAAGGAAAGTTGTTGGCCAAAGAAACTGTGATCCCTAATTTTCGCTCTTTTCTCTCTAGGACGACGCTGATTTGAGAAGTTATGACCATTTAAAGTTTTGTTCTTTTTGCAACAAAAATATCTCGATATCTGTTTCGTATATTTTTATTTAAATAGTTATTTTTTTTATTTTTGTACGCTTAAAATTGCCGTATATATAGGGAGTTATGACCATTTAAAGTTTTGGAAAGGAATTTTAAGTTTTTCACCGAAAATGTTAATCCAAATGTTTGTCCCTTTCGCTCTAGGACACTTATTTAAGGAGCTATGGCTATTTAAAGTTTGTTCTCTATACAAAAAAAAGAAAATACAATTCATTGTCTTTTTCGTATATTTTTTATTTAAATAATAATTTGTTATAATTTAAAAATTTGGCAACAGTTTAAACTTAAAAACTAAACAAAAATTACATACACATACAAGTATAATAAAACAATGGACTACAACTGTACGGCGGAAAGTGAGAGATCAAACACTCTTTCATCAACTCTCTCTTTACCTCTTAACGATTTCATGTCATAATACGTTAAAAGGGAGTTTATTATCTCTCGCTGTCGTTACATTTAATTAATATTTTTACAATTAATTATTTAACTTAAATAATAGAAAAAAATTTACCACTAAAATGCCAGTTTATCTCCTCTTGCCACAATGAAATGGAAAAGAAAGAATATAATTATGAATAACAAAAAGAAAATAATTTAAACTATGTAGAACAGAAGAAAAGTTGGCACTCTCTCTCTCCTTAGCTATACTCTCCTTCTCTTTTAAGGAAGTCGTTAAAGCAAAGCTCTTCTTTCACTTGTGTTTTTAAACTAGGGGAGGGAGAGAGTATGACGTTCTTTTTCTAACGATCACTGTTTAAAGAGGAGAGAGAGAGTGCCACTTTTCTCATGAGTTTAAACGCATAGCCAACATATACTTTTAATGCCGACTCTTTAGTTTCCACCTATTGCATTTAATCCCTATATCTTAACTGGTATGTATTTATTTAATGTATTACTGGAAGTCTCTTAACTAAACTCATTTGTCGTTTATTCCACCTTCAAGACCGGTGTCACCTCAATATCCTTATCATCGGCTTTAATTTCAAACTTCAATTTTACCAATTCCTTTAGCTCATCATCTGCCGCACTTGGTGTTTCTGCATCCTTAACAACTTTCACGGTATCGGGATATTTGTTGGGTTCACCCATGTCTCGAGAGAAAGAAACCACTGTTTTGGGTTCATAGTTGACACCCTTTTCACCGCTGGGATCTGGTGAAGGTATGCTGGGCGAACTCAAGGCATTGGTGTGAGAAATGGTGATTTCGTCATGGCCATTTGTTTGACCATTAGAAAGGCCATTCTGTTGGGGTTCTTCGACAACACCATTGGCTTTTGGTTCAGCTTCAGTCTCAACGCCATTGGATTCTGCCTGTTGAGGTACCTCGTCAGTGATAAGAGCTGAGGTAACCACAGCTTCAACATGAGCATTTTCTTGAGGTTTCTCCGCTTCTTCCACCATCAAGGCAGAGGTGACCACAGCTTGTACAGGAGCCTCTTCGACGGCTTGAGGTTCTTCCATTAAAGCTGAAGTGATCACAGCTTGCACAGGGGCCTCAACTTCTGGTTGGGGTTCTTCCATCAAGGCTGAGGTGACAACAGCTTGTACTGCAGGGGCCTCGACTTCCACTTTAGGTTCTTCTTCAATTAAGGCAGAAGTGACCACAGCTTGGATGGGAGCTTCGACTGGGGTTTCTTCGGGTTTTGTATCATCATCTTCACCAGCTACAGCTTTGTTGACCTCCTCAATAGCCTTGTTAACTTCTTCCTCTTCGTCATGGCCATTTTGGACGGCTGGAGCTACTTCTGCAACTACTTCTTCGTGACCATTCGATGTTTCTTGGACGATTTCCTGAGCGATTTCCTTCAACAATTCTTCTTTGCTTTCTTCGTGCTTCCTTTCCTCCTCGGATTCTTCAATTTTCTCTGGTTGCACGGGAGGAGGAATTTCCAAACCTGGAACCACAGCAGGGCTGGACATAGTCTCGACAAATGATTTACGATTAGGAGATGAAGGAGAAATCATAACTTGCGTAAAGTAGCCACTGCGTCTATTTTCGAAATCCAAATTCTCTTTAGCCAAACGCTCTTGGATGCGTCTCTGGCGGCGAATGAATTCAGGGACATTCTCATCCTCACCCTCCTTCAAAGGAGTCTCCACTACCTTGGCTCTCCTCAGCACCACTTTGGCAGCTTCATTGTCATCGGAGCCATTTTGTTGCAAAGACTGTTTCGAGGCCACACTCATATTGGAAGGCTTGAAAACTCCATTGAAAGTGGTGCTCTTGACCACAAATTCATTTTTCGGCGCAATCTGAGGCGACAACGGATTGCCATTGCCATTCATGGAACCGTTACCATTTTGAATTTTGGGCGAACGTTGAATGGTGAAGTTGGGCTTGCCATGACTGATCAGAAGTTTGGTGGCCGGTGAGGGGGTCTTATCGCCATTGACGGATAGTCCAGAGCGTAATTGCAATTTGGGCTTATTGTTGATATCAGCCATGTTGAAGGTGTGATGGTAGCTACGTTGGTATACAGGCAACACTAAAATTATAATGAGAAAAAAATATTTTGTTATTAAAAAACAATATAAAACCGGATTTTTTTGTTTACGATTTTTTTAATTACAGGTGAAATCTTTAAAGTTTCTTGACATTTGGTGTTAAATGAATTTAATTAGTATTCCGAGTTCTGAGAGTTTATGCACTCATAATTTCAAGAACAATTTTTTTCAGCATTCTGGGTGATTATTCGTTCACAATTTGTTGTATTAATATTATAAACCACAAAAAATTATGTTTTCTTAATGATGAAGTCATTATTCAATTGCAATAAACTGTTTTTAGCCAAAGCTGAAGTGTTTATTGGCTAATAGAAAAAAACGTATCTGCATGATTAAGACAATCTACAACTATATATAGAAATGTCTCATAACATGACTCGTTAAAGAATAAATTGTAGTAGTAAAAAATTATTAATAAAAAGTGAAATGATAAAAACCAGAATTTTCAATTCAAAGACTGGATTTGGGTTTACTGCAGAGTTTATAAAGTATATTGGTTTCTGGAGAATTTTTAAAATTAATCAATTACTCAATAGACACTAACTAATTAGTACGTTATTCATTTATTAAAAACCTTAATTAATCATTCTTATGCATCAATTATTCAATTATCTAAAGCCATTTTCAATTGCTAAATTAGTAGCTTCTCAATGGTCTAACTATGAAATTGCTTAATTATTCGAATTTAAAATTGATAATTACTCAATTAACAAAACATAATTGTTTATCAGTCACAAATTTTTTTAGACTGGCGTTCCTAAACTAACCTAATTATTTTTTTGACAATTATTCATTTAATCAATGCATCAATTATTCAATTATCTATAGAAATTCTCAAGTCGCCCAATTACTAACTTGATTATTGTCTAATTAGTTAATTATTCGAATATAAAATTGGTACATATTTACTCAATTAACAACACATAATTCTTTACCAGGCACACTTTTGTGAAGATCTACCAGAGCTAATTATGAGGCAAGTTTGATGTCACACATACTTCAAACTTATAATGTTGCAGATCGCTGCGATCAAGTTGCAACTTAGTCGAAACGTTTGAACTGAGTTTGCCATCATTCATAGGATTGAAGTAAATTTTATTCTGTTATTTTCCACGATAACCTACATCTGCCCAGTATAAAGTGCTTTGCTATCATATCTTATTCAAAGGTATATTTCAGGTGGTTCCTATCGATCTGCATGTCTGTCGGAACTATTGAACCTGAATTGATATAATTTTCAAGATTTGACTAAATGTTATGGCACATGTCGTACGCTTATTAAAGGAGTTATGGCCGTTTAAAGTTTTGGAAAGCAATTTCAAGTTTTTGATCAAAAAAAGTGATCCCAAATTGTCCTGCTTTTTGCGCTAGGACGCTTATTTAAGGAGTTATAACCATTTAAAGTTGTATTTTTTTTACTAAAAATTCAATTCATTGACTCTTTCGTGTATTTTTTATTTAAATAGCAATTATTTTATAATTTAAAAAATTGACAACAGTGTAAACTTAAAAACTAATCCAAATATGTATACTATATAACTAAGTAAACCTAATTATTTAATTGACAATTGTCACACTGTCCGCATTTTTAATTTGTAAACAAATAATAGTTAATTAAACCACTAACCTCCCACTCTTAGAATCGGAGTATATATATTTTTAATTAAATTATTGCTCTGTAAAGTTCTACAATAGCTATTCGTGGCCCCAGTTTGAAATGTCTTGATATCATACCTAAATTTTTACCTATAATGTTGCAGATGGTTCCTATCTAGTTGCAAGTCAGTTGAAACAAGAGTTAACCTAGAAAAACGGCTAGTACCTCTGGATTCATCAAGGTCGAAATAGGTGTATACATAGGGTCTCCTTTCTGTCGCATTTTTGGACTAGCACAGTGTAATTTGTTTATAGTTCACAAAAATCACAACTCAAGTATAATAAAACAATGAACTACAACTGTATGGCGGAAAGTGAGAGAACCAACGGTCTTTGATCAACTCTCTCTACCTCTTAACGATTTCATGTCATAACAGAATTCCAACTACATATTATGGGACTGGCCGGATGTCGAAAATTTACGCTTATTTAAGGAGGTATGGCTGTTTAAAGTTTTGGAATAGTGTCTGACTAAAATTGATCCCATGTTTACGTCCTTCTGGCTCTAGGAGACTTATTTAAGGAGCTATGACCATTTTAAGTTTACAAAAAATCTTAAAATTGTCTTTTTCGTATATTTTTAATTTACATAATAATTTGTTTGGTTTATTTATATATAGTATTTAAAGAGTCCTCAAAAACTAAACAAAAATTACATAAACATACAAGTATAATAAAATAATGGACAACAACTGTACGGCGGAAAATGAGAGATCCAACGCTCTTCCATCAACCCTCTCTACCTCTTCAAAATTTGAGGAGTTGTGGCTGTTTAAAGTTTTGAAAAAGTTTCTAGTCAGAAAAGGATCCCAAGTTTACGCCCTTTTCGCTTCCAGAAAGCTTATTTAAGGAGTTATAACCATTTAAAGTTTGTTTTTTTACAAAAAATCTTTATATTGTCTTTTTCGTATATTTTTAATTTAAATATTAATTTGTTTTTATTTGAAAAATATTGCAACAGTTTAAACTTGAAAACTAAACAAAAAATACTACACATATAAGTATACTAAAACAATGGACTACAAGAATGAGAGATTACCCGCTCTTCCATCTATATACTTGTTCAGTTACTCAATTGATAATTGTTCATTTGGTTAATTGCTCGAATGTATAATTTGTAAACAAAAAATAGTTAATTAAAAAATGTTCAAGTATTCAATTGAGTATTATTCAATTGAGCAGTCTTCCCGATAATGTGATTATTCATTAAAAATTCCTAGCTTAAATAAATTATATTTCATATTAAATGCATTTGAATAATTAGGCACTTACTAAAATATAGAATATTTCTATAAATATCTGCCGTGATTAAAAACACTAAATAAAATTAAATTTAAAATTTTGTTTTCTTTTTCCATAATTTCATGAGTTTAAAGACCTCTTTAACTAAATAAGTAAATATGTATTTGGGATTCACTTCTTATCTCTTGAAAAAGAAAACATTTCAGCACCAATGTGTCATTATTGGGATTACTTAATTGCCTTTTTGGAAAAAAAAACAACACACAAGAGACATATTATCTACGAGGGTAGGCGGAAAAGTCAACGAAATAAATATGAAAGCAGCATAAGCAGAATTAAATTATTATTAACACAATACCCACAAAGTCATAGAATATCTGTCAGTAAAATATTAAAAAAAATACATGTACGTAATACGTATACGTATAAAACAAAACAATTTTGCTATTTTTAAGCCACTGGATGCACTTTTTTCGGGTAGGTTTGTTCCGCATTTTTTCTCCTATTCAATATCTACAACTTTGCTTTAGACACAAACGAGATATTCCGTACAGTATACCGAGAAAAAAATATAGAAAAGCGCTAAAAATCCACCTTGAGCGAAAAAAATCGTATGGCCATTAAATTATTAATTGAGCCAACTTGACTAAACGAAAGAAGCAGAAGACCTTATTTTTCAGCTACTTTCACGCCCAGTTCTCAGAATTGAGTCCCAAAGCTGAGCTGAAAAAGTATGCACTGTGTAATCGACCTTCCATTTATCAAAAGAATGGATCTATTATATAAATTCATTGTCAATGTGAGTTTTTTCCGAAGATTATTATTATTCTTTTGATAATCTACCTTTTTTGCCGTATATTTTTATTGAATATTTAATCATTAAATCAGATTGATTAGGTTTTTATTGTCAACTAAAAGCAACAATTGTTGGTCGAGCTCTCCATTCTAAATAGGGATGGATCAGAAAGGAGCGTGGTGCCTAATTTCTTCACTATCGGGCTATAAATATGACCTGCATTTAGATTACTATACAAAATCTACTGAGGGACGGACAGACCGTAAATTCAAAAAGTAATTCCAAGTCGATCGGTGTAGGCTATAAAAATATATAAGTACTTAGTCCATTGTGTCGTATAAATAATTCTAATTATTAATAAATTACCTTTAATAAGATTAACTGAATTGATATAGAAAAACTGGTGGTTATAGTTATTGTATTTTTCACACTGCTTTCAGAATATATTAAAAGTGCTGATGTGTGCGTGTAATTTTTTCAGAAAATATACATTAAGCTAAATGTTTTTATTTTTTTTATAAAAACATTTTTAATTGTAATATTAAAAATTGCATTTTGGTTGCAATAAAACATCTACTGGGGGACGGATATGGTTCCATTGTGACGTATAAGTAATTTCATTCATAATTATAATGTAACTTTCAAACGATTTAACAGATTGCTATAGAAAAACAGTTGAATACAATTATCGTATTTTTAACTCTGATTTCAAAATAAATTAAAACTTATTATGGATGCTTCAAGTTTATTGAGAAAATTAAGATTTTGGTGACACGTAAAAAAAGGTTTATTTCAAAATTTATGAACAATTTTTATTTCAAAATATAAAAATTTTCATTTCTAATACATTTTTAAAAACTGTCTTCGATGTAAAATTTAATGTAATTTGAAGAAAGCAAACCTCTCAATCTGTTTATTTAAGGCCTTATAATTGGACCTTTTTATGAAAACTACTTAATGCAAACCTCTCATTCTGTTTATTTATTGCCTAATAATTGGCCCTTTTTATATAAACTACTCAGACTGTAATTTAGATAAGGAAAAAGGTAATACTTCTATGTAAGTTCATTGTCAATATGAGGTTTTTTCCGTGACTTTTTCTTTAGGTAATCTATATTTCATTGCACGTCGGCAAAACGCAAATCTTTATTGAATGTTTAGCCTTGAAATCATATTGGTTAGGTTTTTATTGTCAACTCAACAAAAAGCTGTAGGCCTATTTTTACCAATTTCAGTAGGGATATCCTTGGGTGAAATAGGAACGTCCAGCAAAATGTTTTCACTATCGGACTATAAAGCCGACCTACGTTTTAATTACTTTAAAACATCTACTGAAGGATGGTGATTGAAAGTCTATCCGTGTTGGCATTAAAAATATTCCATAAGTAGTCCATTGTGTCGTATAAGTAATTTTAATTTTTAATAAATTAACTTTAATACAGGACAAACGAATTGATATAGAAACAAAATATGTGATATAGAAAAACTTTAAAATATAATTATTGTGTTTTTAAATCTACTTTCAGAATATATTAAAGTTGATAATGTGTGCCGCAGATTTTTTTAGGAAAATCCAGATTTTAGCTTCAGAGAAGTAAAAATCAATTAAGGTAAAAATCAATAAAAGCTGATAACCTTCTTTTATACTATTTCAAATACAATATTTAAAATTATTTTATAAATAAAAACCCAGGAATATATTTATTTATTTCCTTCACATGGCGGCCCTTTTTCATAAAAACTACTCAGACTGTAGTTTAGATAAGAAAAAAGGTAATTCTCCTATGTAAGTTCATTGTCATTGTGATTTATTTCTTGAGGTTTTTTCTTTTGTTAATCTAAACCTTTATCGAAAATTTAAATCAGATTGATTCGATTAAAAAATTTTAATATTTTTTCAAATCAACAAAAAACTGTTGGCCTATTTTTACGAATTTCACTAGCGATCTCCTTGGGTCAAAAAAAGAACTTTGAGCAAAATACTTTCACTGTCGTACTATAAAGCCGACCTACGTTTTAATTTCTCTAAAACATCTACTGAAGAATGGTTATTGAAAGCCATCATTGTAGGCTTTATATATAATCTATAAGTAGTCCATTGTGTCGTATAAGTAATTATAATTATTTAAAAAATACCTTTAATAAAATTAAACGAATTGTTATAGAAAACAAGAAAGAAATAATTATTGTATTTTTAACTCTACTTTCAGCATATATTAAAGTTAATAATGGGTGCGGCGAATTTGTTCGGAAAATCCACATTTAAACTTCAGAGAAGTAAAAATCAAGAAAGATAAGCTGACAACTTTCTAATTTTTCTTTTATCAAAACTATTTCAAATGCAATATTTGAAATTATTTTATAAATAAAAACCCTTGAATAGATTTATTTATTGCCTTCACATTGCGGCCCTTTTTAACAAAACTACTCAGACTGTAATTTAGATAAGAAAAAAGGTAATTCTACTATGTAAGTTCATTGTCAATGTGAGTTATTTTTCGAGGTTTTTTCAATTCTGATAATCTATCATTTTTCGCCCATCGACAAAACGTAAATCTTTATTGAATATTTAACCTTTAAATCAGATTGATTAGGTTTTTATTGTCAACACAACTTAAAATAAAAATTGTTTGCCATAAATACGCTTGCATTCTGTTTTGCCCCTGATGTTATTGTGTTTTTTGAGACCGGGCGATTTAACCGATAAGACCCCCAGCCAAATGAGTGCTGTAACCGCTTTCAAGTGTACGCCATGACATGCGGTGGATATGGTTAAATACACGCGTTGCGTCTGAGCTTTTGACGCCGTTGTAAATGAGACTTGTCTAACAAAAGTGGCTATGGTTAAAGGCTTTTTTTCTTTGAAAACTCTATTTGTCATTTGTACGTGTTTATCACACAATTTGTAGTTAATTGTTATTTAAAACCTTTTTGCTTGATCACCTGCTTTTTGCCATGCGAACCAGATAATAAGAATTTAATTCATTACACTTTTTTCGGCGTAGGTAATTGATAAATTGGCAATGGTGTTTTAAACACGTGATGACAGCCAGACAGACAGGTGGACGGACAGACACTCATGCATAATAGTAATTTTGGCCCTGATTTCTCATGTTCAAATTATTTTGGCTTTAAACTCTTGCCAATTTTCCATGATAAATCGAGGCGGCTGGCTGACCAATCAGAGCGACCACTTGAAATATATTGATTGTGACTCTTCACATGACTGACTCAAAACTCGATTACATTTAACTGTCGCTAAGAATTCCATTCATTATGACTGCATTCGTAAATACGTGAGTTTTCCCCGTTGTGGCTGACGTTCCACAATTGTTTACAGGGCCAAGCTGTGGCGGTTTGGAACACATGGAGTTTCTGTTTTTTTTTCTTGTTAACATTTTGCTCTATATATTCTCTATAACAATTCTTAATAAAATTTTTGTTTATATGTAATTATCTTAAGTGCTTTGAACGTTAAACAAAATAAATACATATTCCCCTTCATACGAGTATTATATGTGCAAAGTAAACATTGACAATAATAGTATCGTTAAATAACCATCACCCCTATAGACTTGGTCGGCAACACGCCCCAAGAACAAAAAATGTTCGGTAATTATTGGTAAATATTTGTTTTGTTAAAACCGATTTCCTCCCAAACATTAAAGCGGGCATATACGAGCTTCCGCAACTTCCGTAATATAGAAGAATTTTTCAATTTATTAAGTTATTATCTTTCGTCAATAATTAAAAATCAATTTTCTAGATTGTGTTTGTACAACTTGCAAAACAAAATATTTCATAATAAAAACGTAATTGTTAAATAAATATTTTTTATATAATTCAATAAATATTGATGTTCCGATACTGATAATCTAAGCAAGAACTATGTAGCTTGAAAATACTAAAAAACATAAGTTATTTAAATATATAAATAGGGCATTGGGACGTATGAGTAATTTTAAACAACAAATATTATAAAACGCCAAACTTGTTCAAATTAGAAAGGAGAAATTCGGACGTATGAGTAATTTAAATTAACAAATATGGTTCAGAACTATATAAAGAGTATCATTGAGCCGTATGAGTAATTTAAATAAATAAAAATTATAAAAACATCGATTATTCAAATTCATATTTAGTCAGGAAACAGTCACATATATTACAATTATGCCTTGGGACTTATGAATAATTTTTAATAAAACACAATTTTTCTAAAAACATAGATTTTTAAATGTATAAGAAAGACTTTGAGGAGTATGCGTAACTTAAATTAGAAAATATTACTCATTCACCTTCTATTTATATATATAACTTTTAAATAAATACCAGTTCATCAAATATTTAAATAGGAAAATGTGACGCATGAGTAATTTAAATTAACAAATATTCTAATAACAATATTTCTTTAAATATATAAAGAAACATTTAGGACGCATACGTAATTTTAATTAGCAGATAGAAATATGTTTTAATATAAAGGCAACAAATATTTTCTATACGAAAATTGCCGGTCTGACTTCAAGTATCCTATCATAAACCTTATTCAGCGGTGCTGAATTGAAGTTTTCCTATCAGAAACCTTATTCAGCGGTGCTGAATTGAAGTTTTCCCATCAGAAACCTTATTCAGCCGTGCTGAATTGTAGGTTTCCCATAGAAAACCTTATTCAGCGGGGCTGAATTGAAGTTTTCCTACCAGAAACCCTTTTCAGCTGGGCTAAATTGAAGTTTTACTATCAGAAACCTTATTCAGCTGGGCTAAATTGAAGTTTTACTATCAGAAACCTTATTCAGCCGGGCTGAATTGAAGTTTTTCTATCAGAAACCTTATTCAACCGGGCTGAATTACACTTTTCATATCAGAAACCTTATTCAGTCGTACTGAATTGAAGTTTTCTTATTAGAAACCTTATTCTGCCGGGCTGAATTGTAGTTTTCCTGTAGAAAACCTTATTCAGCGGGGCTGAAATTATGTTTTCCTATCGGAAACCTTAATCATCCGGGCTGAATTGGAGGTTTTCCTATAGAAAACCTTATTCAGCCGGGCTGAATTGAAGATTTAGTATGGAAAACCTTATTCAGCCGGGCTAAATTGAAGTTTTCCTACCAGAAACCTTATTCTGCCGGTCTGAATTGCAGGTTTCCCATAGAAACCCTTATTCAGCTGGACTGAATTAAAGTTTTCTTATAAAAACCTTATTCAGCTGAGCTGAATTGAAGTTTTCTTGTAGAAAACCTTATTCATCCGGGCTGAATTTAAGATTTCCTGTAGAAAACCTTATTTAGCTGGGCTGAATTGAAGATTTCCTATAGAAAACTTTATTCAGCCGGGCTGTATTAAAGATTTCCTATAGAAAACCTTATTTAGGCGGTCTAAATTGCAGATATCCTATAGAAAACCTTATTCAGCCGGGTTGAATTTTAAGTTTTTTTTATAGAAAATCTTGTTTAATTGAAGTTTTCCTTCCGAAAGTCCGCTTCAGCCTGGCTGAATTGAAGTTTCCGTATAGAAAATCTTCTTCAGCCCCTTTGCATTTAATTTATTTACCGGAGTTTTATTACAATTTGTCCATACCATTTCCGTAGTTCAAGGTTTTTGTGCTTTTTTGCATTTTTGTCAATAATAGTATTTTTTTATCAATGAGCAATTTTAATTAGCAGATATAAATATTTATTAATATAAAGGCAACAAATATTTTCTATACGAAAATAGCAATGGTTTTCCTATCAGAAACCTTATTCAGCCGGGCTGAAGCGATGTTTTCCTATCAGAAACCTTATTCAGCCGGGCTGAATCGATGTTTTCCTATCAGAAACCTTATTCAGCCGGGCTGAATCGATGTTTTCTTATCAGAAACCTTATTCAGCCGGGCTGAATCGATGTTTTCCTATCAGAAACCTTATTCAGCCAGGCTGAATCGAACTTTTCCTATCAGAAACCATACTCAGCCGGCCTTAATTGAAGTTTTCCTATCAGAAACCTTATTCAGCTGGGCTGAATTGCAGGTTTCCCATAGAAACCCTTATTCAACCGGGCTGAATTGTAGGTTTCCTGTAGAAAACCTTTTTCAGCTGGGCTGAATTGAAGTTTTCCTATCAGAATCATTATTCAGCCGGGCTTAATTGAATTTGTCCTATCAGAAACCTTATTCAGCCGGGCTGAATTGTAGGTTTCCCATATAAAACCATATTCAACCGGGTTGAATTAAAGTTTTCATATCAGAAACCTTATTCAGTCGGGCTGAATTGAAGTTTTCCTATCAGAAACCTTATTTATCCGACCTGAATTGAAGTTTTCCTATAAGAAAGAATATTCAGCCGGGATGAATTGAAGTTTCCCTATCAGAAACTTCATTCAGCTGGGCTGAAATTTAAGTTTGGCTCTCAGATACCTCATTCAGCCGGGCTGAATTAAAGTTTTCCTATCAGAAACCTTATTCAGCGGGCTGAATTAAAGTTTACTTATCAGAAACCTTATTCTCCCGGGCTGAATTGTAGGTTTCCCATTGAAAACCTCATTCAGCCGGCCTGATTTGGATTTTCCATATCAGAAACCTTATTCAGCCGGGCTGAATTGTAGGTTTCCTATAGAAAACCTTATTCAGCCGGGCTGAATTCTAGGTTTCCTATAGAAAACCTTATTCAGTCGGGCTGAATTGTAGTTTTCCTTTATAAAACCTTATTCAGCCGGGCTGAATTGTAGGTTTCCTATAGAAGACCTTATTCAGCCGGGCTGAATTGTAGATTTTCTATAGAAACCCTTATTCAGCCGGGCTAAATTGTAAGTTTCCTAAGAAAACATTATTCAGTCTGGATGAATTGTAGGTTTCCCATAGAAAATTGGTAATAAAATTCCAAAACTTTATTGAATGCCATTTTAATTTCACTTCTTAGCGCATTCTTGCGGTCTTGCTTACCTTCCGATTGCATTTATTCCCTGCGAGCTCATTTATTATCGCTTCAACTTGACAATTGACACAGTAACTTATATTCTCAAAACCCCTCCCCTGCCAATAGCTTTTGTTTTCATTACATCAAATAGAAAAAAATACACTTATTTATGAAGTAAATAGCGTAGAGGAGAAAAACAACAAATGAAGAAAAAAAATGCTACACTACAACACTTTGAAGGTCACATAAATTACTGGACATTATAAAATAAACTCAACGTATGGGTTGGTATACCTGTTACACGCTCCACCGACACAACTGCCCACAATTGCCACAACTTCTCTATGCCTCAACCCTGTTCCAGACGTGGAACCTCTTTTTAGGTTTACTTTACTTTTAATTTTTTTGCGTTTTTTTTGCAGCTCACAAATTCACAACACAACAAGATCTGAGATAAAACGCTGTGTTAAGTGTTTATTGTTAAAGTTAATTAAAAAGGTTTTAACTCATACAAAAAAGCAAATAAAATAACAAATAATAAATATCCATACAAAGCTCCAACAAACAGATTTTGTTTCGCAGAAAAAAAAACGAAATGAAATGGAATTGTTTTGGAGCAAAAAATGCAAAACAATTGAAATTCGAAACAATAAAATCTCAACAATAATCTTACATTAGCCGACAGAGTCTTGAAATCTTATGGATTTTTTTAATATAATTTTTTACGGATTTATAGACGAAAGAAAAATTCAAATAATTTTGAAATTAAATTTATATGAAACCATTAAATTGCAAGGTTTGTTGAAATTTTCATATTTCATATGCAAATTTTGATGTATCTCCGAAAAATGACTTCCGATTTGCTTGGCTACGTTTGGTTTTTTGTTATCACTTGTTTGGCGCAATATTTTACTTTTTGTATAGTTATTTGTTTTATTTCCTTAACTAAACATTAATTTTTTTTTAATAAAGTGTTTTATATATATGGCAATTAATTTGTGGTCTTAGAATTTAGTTAAAAAACAAAACTTTGCTTTGTCGTTATCAAAAGGTGTTTTGGGGCAAATTTATAATATAATTCAAATATTAAAGTATTTCCCATTTAAAAAGCAATGAGTCATTTGTAAATATTGCTTTGGGAAATATTACTCAAATGATAATTATTAATTTAATTATTTTTATTATTGGCAAAAATGCAAACAAAGCACAAAAACCTTGAACTACGGAAATGATATGGACAAATTTTAATAAAGTTCCGGTAAATAAATTAAATGCAGAGGGGCTGAAGAAGATTTTCTATACGGAAACTTCAATTCAGCCAGGCTGAATAAGGTTTTCTATAAGAAATCTTCAATTTAGCCCGCCTGAATAAGGATTCTATAGGAAATCTTTAACTCAGCCCGGCTGAATAAGGTTTTTTATAAAAAAACTTCAATTCAGCCCAGCTGAATAACGTTTTTTCTAGGAAATCTTTAATTCAGCCCAACTGAATAAGGTTTTCTATAGGAAAACTTCAATTCAGACCAGCAGAATAAGCTTTTCTATAGGAAAACTTCAATTCAGCCCAGCTGAATAAGTTTTTCTATAGGAAAATTTCAGTTCAGTCCAGATAAATAAGTTTTTCTATATGAAAACTTCAATTCAGCCCAGCTGAATAAGGTTTTGTAAAGGAAATCTAAAATTAAGACCAGCTGAATAAGGTTTTCTATAGGAAAATTTCAGTTCAGCCCGGCTGAATAAATTTTTCCATAGGAAAACTTCAATTCAGCCCAACTGAATAAGGTTTTCTATAAGAAAACTTCAATTCAACCTGGGTGAATAAGGTTTTCCATATGAAACCTTCAATTTAGGCCGGCTGAATAAGGTTTTCCATAGAAACCTTCAATTCAGCCCGCCTGAATAAGGTTTTCCATAGGAAACCTTCAATTCAGCCCGCCTGAATAAGGTTTTCCATAGGAAAACTTCAACTCAGCCCGGCTGAATAAGGTTTTTTATAGGAAACTTCAATTCAGCCCAGCTGAATAAGGTTTTTTTATAGGAAAACTTCAATTCAGCCCAGCTGAATAAGGTTTTCTAAAGGAAAACTTCAATTCAGCCCAGCTGAATAAGGTTTTCTATAGGAAAACTTCAATTCAGTCCAGCTGAATAAGGTTTTCTATAGGAAACTTCAATTCAGCCCAGCTGAATAAGGTTTTCTATAGTCAAACATCAATTCAGCCCAGCTGAATAAGGTTTTTATAGGAAAACATCAATTCAGCCCATCGGAATAAGGCTTTCTATAAGGAAACTTAAATTCAGCGCAGCTGAATAAGGTTTTCTATAGGAAAACTTCAATTCATCCCAGCTGAATAAGGTTTTCTATAGAAAATCTTCATATCAGCTCAGCGAAAAAAGGTTTTCTATAGGAAATATACAATTCAGCCCGGCTGAATAAGGTTTTCTATAGGAAATCTTCAATTCAGCCTGGCTGAATAAGGTTTTCTATAGGTAATCTTCAATTCAGCCTGGCTGAATAAGGTTTTCTATAGGTAATCTTCGATTCAGACTGGCTGAATAAGGTTTTCTATAGGTAATCTTCGATTCAGACTGGCTGAATAAGGTTTTCTATAGGTAATCTTCGATTCAGCCAAACCATATTGTGTAATAACAATTGTTATTGTAGGGTACCGATCAAAATCACCTGATTTAGCAAAGCTACATGACCTAGGCCTAATTAATATTTCTATTCATAACAAAGCTGTTAAAAGTTTTTTGTTTGCGTTCATCACATTGGACATTTTCAAGAAGCAATGACTCATTTTTCTAATTATTGTACTTGAAGTATTGAAATTTTAATACTTAATACTTAATATTAGTTAAATTTCAAACTTAAAACAAAAAAATTCTTCTCTATTGGCTTGTTTTGTTACCAGACAAAACCATTCAAATATTTGCCGTGAGGAAAAGCTGTTTTTGTTCGATGTCGTTTAAAACAACGATGTCGAACGTCATTGTGGCCGATTACTTCAATTAGTACATTGAGTGAAATACATTTTATTTATTTAAATATTTAGTTTTTGTTTTGCAGTTGTTATTTGCTCTCTCTTTCTCTGTTTCTCGAAAGATTGTTGTATAACTAATAGGTTAAAAGGCATTAGACATCTAGACACTAATAAAAACAGTCATAAACGATGACCTTAGTAACAGAGCATTCTATTGAAAGTGATTGTTGAATAAATAAAAACAAAAAATCGTTTTTTTGTAAAGTGATAATAGAAGTGGGAAGAGTTCCTAGGTCACTGTGCGTTGATCTGTTCTAAATTAAAGCTTAAAACATTAATACAGCTTCACTTCAGCCCGGCTGAATAATGTTTTATTTTTGTATTCTTCAATTCAGCTTGGCTGAATAAGGTTTTCTTTAGGAAAATTTCAATTCAGCACGGCTGAATAAGGTTTTCTGTAGCATAACTTCAATTCATCCCGGCTGAATAAGGTTTTCTATAGGAAACCTACAATTCAGCCCGACTGAATAAGGTTTCTTATAGGGAAAATCCTAATCAGGCCGGCTGAATTAGGTTTTCAATTCAGCCGGCAGAATAAGGTTTCTGATAAGTAAACTTTAATTCAGCCCGACTGAATAAGGTTTCTGATAGTAAAACTTTAATTCAGGCCGGCTGAATGAGGTATCTGATAGCCAAACTTAAATTTCAGCCCGGCTGAATAAAGTTTCTGATAGGAAAACTTCAATTCATCCCGGCTGAATATTCTTTCTTATAGGAAAACTTCAATTCAGGTCGGATAAATAAGGTTTCTGATAGGAAAACTTTTATTCAACCCTGGAGAATAAGGTTTTCTATGGGAAACCTGCAATCCATCACAGCTGATAAATGTTTTCTTTCATCTCAGTAAGCAGGAAAATACTTAATTGATTTTTCTCAAATCACCTAGACTTGTTTATAAATATTTTCCTTTTTAATGACTTTATATTACACAATCTACTCGTATATCATAAATCATTATCGCGAATAGTACCCGAAAAATACTGACTAATGTTAAGTGTTTTAGCTGTGCTATTTTTACATTTTAATTCATAAGCTATTAAATAATATTGTCATTGTTAACTCAAACAAATTTAACGGGTTTTTTTCAGTGAAATAGTTTTGCAAAGTAACGTTAATAGTTTTTGTTGTGCTTTTATAAAAAAAATGTTTAAAATATTTTTTTGTCCATCTGTGGCATTTCATTTTGTCTTTCCACTTGTTTTCTTCGGGGGGTTATTTTTTACAAATATGTTTAATTATAACACTTATGACCGCATAGTTAATAACACCACCAAGACCTGCTGTTTATCGCTATATTGTTGTTGTGGTTATTGTTGTCATCGTCGTTGTCGAAAATGTTTTCAAAAATTAAATTTAGCGTTTAATTTCTTTCCATGCAAACAACAACACATACTCTCGTACATATGTTTGTGTAGTATTAACACGTACAAATAACAAATAAAATGTGTCGTCAAATTGACGAGTGTTTATTTATTGATTGATACTTCATATTTATGAATTTTTGGTCACCATCAAAGTTTACTGTTTGTTTGTTTACATGAACATTTAGTAGCCACGTGAAATTGTATTTAATATAATTTATCTAGAATTTTACTACTAATGATGCTAATTTGTTTTTAAAGTAAATAAGGTAATATGTATTTGAATATAGATGCTAATCTCCAAATATTCCAAAATTTCAAGAATCAATAGAACCAATTGAATGAATACAATAGAAAACCTCATTCAGCAGGGCTGAATTAAAGTTTTCCTACGGAAAAACTTATTCAGCCGGGCTGAATTGAAGGTTTCCTATGGAAAACCTTATTCAGCCGGGCTGAATTGAAGGTTTCCTATGGAAAACCTTATTCAGCCGGGCTGAATTGAAGGTTTCCTATGGAAAACCTTATTCAGCCGGGCTGAATTGAAGGTTTCCTATGGAAAACCTTATTCAGCCGGGCTGAATTGAAGGTTTCCTATGGCTAACCTTATTCAGCCGGGCTGAATTGAAGGTTTCCTATGGCAAACCTTATTCAGCCAGGCTGAATTGAAGGTTTCCTATGGCAAACCTAATTCAGCCAGGCTGAATTGAAGGTTTCCTATGGCAAACCTTATTCAGCCGGGCTGGATTGAAGGTTTCCTATGGAAAACCTTATTCAGCCGGGCTGAATTAAAGTTTTCCTATGGAAAACCTTATTCAGCCGGGCTGAATTGAAGGTTTCCTATGGAAAACCTTATTCAGCCGGGCTGAATTGAAGGTTTCCTATGGAAAACCTTATTCAGCCGGGCTGAATTGAAGGTTTCCTATGGAAAACCTTATTCAGCCGGGCTGAATTGAAGGTTTCCTATGGAAAACCTTATTCAGCCGGGCTGAATTGAAGGTTTCCTATGGAAAACCTTATTCAGCCGGGCTGAATTGAAGGTTTCCTATGGAAAACCTTATTCAGCCGGGCTGAATTCAAGGTTTCCTATGGAAAACCCTATTCAGGCGTTCTGAATTGAAGGTTTCCTATGGAAAACCTTATTCAGCCGGGCTGAATTGAAGTTTCCCTAAGGGAAAACCTATTCAGCCGGGCTGAATTGAAGTTTTCCTATGGAAAAACCTATTTAGCCGGGCTGAATTCAAGTTTTCCTATGGAAAAACCTATTCAGCCGGGCTGAATTGAAGTTTTCCTATGAAAAACCCTATTCATCCGGGCTGAATTGAAATTTTCCTATGGAAAACCCTATTCAGCCGGGCTGAATTGAAGTTTTCCTATGGAAAACCCTATTCAGTCTTTATTTAGCCCCACTGAATTGAAGTTTTAATTCGAATATTGCACCTGTCCGTCCTTCACCTGTCGATTCTATCTATTTTCGGGCTTTTTCGCTTTATTTTAATATATCAAAGTCCACAACAACTCGTTGTTGTGAGGTGAATGATAAATCCTATTCAAAGTATGTGCGATAATTAATTTTTATTATTTAATAATAAAAATAACGTTATATTTCCGGCTAATCTAATCGTTAGAAAGTTGTAAATAATTTTATTAATTTTGACATTTCTATTTGTGCAAAAAATTATAAGTTAACAAAACTAAATTCAATACCTATTAAACAATAAAAACGAAATCGAGTAAAAAAACCAACCAAAGCGCATAAAAGATAAGCCAAAAAAACCGTCAAACAGTCAAAAGTGAAATAGCAATGGTCAGACTAACGGAAGAACTATTATTTTAATCATGTGATTAATTTCTTTAATACTTCCAAATGATTAGGAAATTGAAACCGAAACTGAATAATGAAATGAAATAAAGCAACAACAAAAATTAACATACATTTTCAAAAATAGAAACAAAAACAATGAATCGAAACAGCGACGTATGTATCCAAACACCTTCAGAATCGAATCAAAATAGAAAGTGAAATTTTTTGTTATTTTAGTTTTAAGATAAGACGAATTTGTGCCTTTGTTAGACGGCCATCAGTTGTAGGTTCGGATGAACGGACGGAAAGACGGACACAGATTGTTTTAATCGTTGGGTTTTTGCTGTATTGCAGATGATGAGGGTTCATAAACTCGAATTCGAAAACTCAATTCATATTGAAAATGCACATTCGTATCTTTTCTACTCGATTACTATGATCATTAGTAAATATTTATTTAAATTAGTTGCGAGTAAATTGAAAACTAAAGGCGACACTGACAAAGACAAACGGGAAGAAATATGATAAGCGAGAAATGAATAATTTTACACCAACACCGCCGCGACTTTTAAAAATCTATAAACGAATCATTATAAAATCCAATAAATTATGCGGCGGCTTGGCTACTAATTGTATGCAGAAAATCATCATCATCAACATTATTGTCATTTCTTCCCCAGCCATCTCGAATTTCTACAGTTCGAATGGCGAAGTTCATCCCATAAAGCAATCGCGCTCGATATTTCCCTTAACTTTTGTGGGCAGATTTTTGTTTGTTTCTGGTTTGCTTTATTAATCAACCACAAAAACTGGGTGAAAGATCTGTTTAAATGTTGTAATACAATACAATATTTAAAACGTTGAAATACTTTTACTTTCATGCCATGATTATTGAAGAGTTTTGCGGTCTACCGGGTTCGGTCATACGCTCGAGGAAATAAATATCAATGACAGGTAAAAACAAAAGATAAATTTCTATAGGACAACTTCACTTCAGCCAGGCTGAAAAAGGTTTTCTATAGGAGAACTACATTTCAGCTATGCTGAAAAGGTTTTCTATAGGAAAACTACAATTCAGCCTGGCTGAATAATGTTTTCTATGGGAAAACAGCAATTCAGCCTGGATGAATAATGTTTTCTATAGGAAAACAGTAATTCAGCCAGGCTGAATAGGGTTTTCTATAGGAAAACAGCAATTCAGCCAAGCTGAATAGGGTTTTCTATAGGAAAACAGCAATTCAGCCAGGCTGAATAGGGTTTTCTATAGGAAAACTTCTATACAACCAGGCTGAATAGGTATTTTTATTGGAAAAGGAATACGGTTTTCTATAGGAAAACTTCTATTCAGCAAGGCTGAATAGGGTTTTCTATAGGAAAACTTCTATTCAGCCAGTCTGTATAGGGTTTTCTATAGGAAAACTTCTATTCAGCCAGGCTGAATAGGGTTTTCTATAGGAAAACTTCTATTCAGCCAGGCTGAATAGGGTTTTCTATAGGAAAACTTCTATTCAGCCAGGCTGAATAGGGTTTTCTATAGGAAAACTTCTATTCAGCAAGGCTGAATAGGGTTTTCTATAGGAAAACTTCTATTCAGCCAGTCTGTATAGGGTTTTCTATAGGAAAACTTCTATTCAGCCAGGCTGAATAGGGTTTTCTATAGGAAAACTTCTATTCAGCCAGGCTGAATAGGGTTTTCTATAGGAAAACTTCTATTCAGCCAGGCTGAATAGGGTTTTCTATAGGAAAACTTCTATTCAGCCAGGCTGAATAGGGTTTTCTATAGGAAAACTTCTATTCAGCCAGGCTGAATAGGGTTTTCTATAGGAAAACTTCTATTCAGCCAGGCTGAATAGGGTTTTCTATAGGAAAACTTCTATTCAACCAGGCTGAATAGGGTTTTCTATAGGAAAACTTCTATTCAGCCTGGCTGAATAATGTTTTTTATAGGAAAACAGCAATTCAGCCTGGCTGAATAATGTTTTCTATAGGAAAACAGCAGTTCAGCCTAGCTGAATAATGTTTTCTATAGGAAAACAGCAATTCAGCCTAGCTGAATAATGTTTTCTATAGGAAAACAGCAATTCAGCCTAGCTAAATAATGTTTTCTATAGGAAAACAGCAATTCAGCCTGGCTTAATAATGTTTTCTATAGGAAAACAGCAATTCAGCCTGGCTGAATAATGTTTTCTATAGGAAAACAGCAATTCAGCCTGGCTGAATAATGTTTTCTATAGGAAAACAGCAATTCAGCCTGGCTGAATAATGTTTTCTATAGGAAAACTTCAATTCAGCCTGGCTGAATAATGTTTTCTATAGGAAAACTTCAATTCAGCCAGGCTGAATAATGTTTTCTATAGGAGAACTTCAATTCAGCCAGGCTGAATAAGGTTTTCTGTAGGAAAACTACAATTCAGCCAGGCTGAATAGGAGTTTTTATACGAAAATTTCAATTCAGCCAGGCTGAATATGGGTTGTATAGAAAAACTTCAATTCAGCCAGGCTGAATAGGGGTTTTTATAGGAAATCTTTAATTCAGCCTGGTTGAATAGGGTTTTCTATAGTAAAAAACTTCTATTCAGCCAGGCTGAATAGGCGTTTTTATAGAAAAACTTCAATTCAGCCAGGCTGAATAGGTGTTTTTATAGGAAAACTTCAATTCAGCCAGGCTGAATAGGGTTTTTTAAAGGAAAACTTCAATTCAGCCAAGCTGAATATGGTTTTTTAAAGGAAAACTTCAATTCAGCTAGGCTGAATAGGGTTTTTTAAAGGAAAACTTCAATTCAGCTAGGCTGAATAGAGGGTTTTTTATAGTAAAACATATACAATCTTTAATTCAGCTAAAGGAAATTTTACATTTTTTTTAATATTTTCCTGTAATATGTTTTTTTTTTGTTATCCCACACTCACCTTAAAAAATTATGTTATCGCGAATTAGTTTGTCAAATGCAAATAATCCAAATATTTCAAATAATATTTTATAGTTCCAAGAAAAAACAATTTGTAATAGTTCTACTAGAAAAGTAAACACATTTTCATTTCATTAGACAATTAAATTTCAACATCTGTCGATATTAGAAGGGAATAAAGTAAAAAAAATTACAATATTAACCGAGAAAAACAACACTAAAAACACTATTTTTCAATAACCGTTAATTACTCAAAACAAACAAGAGTCAAAGTCATGGCCATAAATACTCGTAACACAAGTTTGTTCTATATTTATTTAATATAATAATGTTTTATTCTACTTTTTTCTCCAAAGTATTTACACAATCAATGACATTAATAATGTTGTAAGAAAAAAAGAACAACAACAACAATTATGTATCCAAAAAAAATCTAAGGTGTGAATTTGGAGTTTTTGGGTCAGAATTAGTTTTATTCTTTGGGGTAACACACATGAAACACAGTCAACGAAGTTTTTGGATTTTTTCTGGTATTTTTTTGATGGGGGAATTTATTATGTTTTTCCTTAATAACGTTTTTTTATTTTTGATTTGCCTTTTTTCGGTCTTCTCTGTTGATTTCGGTTATTTTTTTTATATTTTATTTCATTTTTTCTCGTTTCATTATATGTTCGTGCCAACTTTGCTAGCTACTAACCCTCAGAAATATATATTTTTATTATTTTTTGTTTAAGAATTAATGTGTGCTACAAAACACAGCAGAAACGTAACTGAAGTTCAGTTCTACTGAAGGAAGGTATGGTTGCTGCTGGCAGCAATACTACTAGCGACTATCGTGCTAACATACACACCACGCTGACTGACTGACTGAATGACTGAGCTGGCGGCGAAGGAAAACAAAAAGCTACAAAATTATGATAAATATACGAGCGAGTTTGAGCTACACTAGGTCAAGCGGACAGATTGGAGGTGGGAAAATGTTCTTATTGGTTTTATATTCTTACTATTTTGCAAGATTTGTGGTGTGATATACTATACTGACCAAAAGTATAACACATCGAAGGACAGACCTAAGAAACCTATATATATTCGTAATTCTCGCTGATATGCACCCCGCTTAGAAGAATTTAACGCTAATAAGCACCCCCAAAAATCGGCATTCCTCTATTAAATATACTAAAAAAACATTTGTTTATAAGCATTTCTCTGTTATATTCTCTGAAAGTTCTGCAATTTTGGAGATGCTTATAAGCGATAAGTATTTAGGGTATTTCTGGTTTTGGACACTGTAAGTTATATGAGCTATATCTGTCCGTCTATCTGAAACAAATGTATAACATGGCGAAGGAGAGACCTGAGGAACCTACATATACGTAATTCTTGCTTATACTCGTATAACACCCCGCTTATACGCATTTAACGCTTATAAGCACCCCAATAATCAACACTCCTCCATTAAATGTACCAGGAAACAATTTGTTTATAAGCATTTCTCTGTTATATGTACTGAAAGTTCTGCAATTTTGAAGATGCATACAAGCGATAAATGGCGTATTTAGAGTAATTCTGTTTTGGGCCATGGTAAGTCATTTGAGCTATGTCTTTCTGTGTGTCGGGTACAAAATCGGTGACCACATGACAGATTTGATTGTATTTCACCATGGTTGTAGTTGCCACGAACCCATGATAAAATACGCAGGAATTCTCCATTTAAACTATCCTATGAATCCAAAAAAAAAAGAACTTTTTGTGAAAAATTGTGTTTTCTATTTAATTAAAATCTTGGATAAATTTGGGGATACCCTATACAATGTTATGATTCTGCACATCCTTAGAAATATAGCTTTTAAATGATGTATGTATATATATGCGAACTAGGTACTTACTTGTTAATTTTTTTCTATAATTCGAATTAGGGTTGATATTCGAGGAGTGCCAAATTCAGTGACCTGGAATATAAATAAAATTGAAGTGGTAAATATATATAGGAACAATCTAATTTAACAATTAACTCATAAATAATTATTAAGTAAGTGAATAAATAAATTAATTTCGTTTCTGAAAAAAATTTTGTCCAGTCGACGTGAAATACTAGAAAAATGTGCATCGAAATAATAATATTCTATTATATTGACATAAATCAACGAATAAGGTAATACAGAATTTTTCGTTTAGCTGCATTTCACTTAAATGCCTTATATCCCTACTGCTCTAAAGAGAAAATATTCCGCAGGTTTGTTCGCTTTTTTGACATAAAATAACGAATTAGGTAATACAGAATTTTTCGTTTAGCTGCTTTGCACTTAAGTGCCTTATATCCCTACTGCTCTACATAAAGAGAAAATATTCTGTAGGTTAGTTCGCTTTTTTTTAAATATTGTGTTTATTTTAAGAGAACAATTCAGTTAATGCATAATAATATACATAAAATATACTACATTTAAGTAGGAAAATGAGGTAATGAAATAAAAATTTAATACATAAATGTAATAACTGACGCAATAACGCAATACAGTATATTTCGTTTAGCTGCATTGCACTTAAGTGTCCTTAACTGCTCAAAAGAGAAAATGTTTTGCAAGCGAACCAACGCTTTTTAGAAAATATTATGTTTACGTGCATTTCTTTTAAGTGTACAATTCAGTTAATTGCTTTTTTTATTCAGACACTTGAGGGCATTATTCATACAACATGTATTGAATTGCTGAATAACTAAATGAGTAAGTGAATAAATAAATGAGAAAAATAATAAATAAGTCAACGAATGAGAAAATTATGTAATACATTATTTTTCGTTTAGTTGCATTTCACTTAAGTGTCTTTTTCTCCTTAACTGCACAAAAGATAATATTATGTTTACGTCCATTTATTTTATTACAATTTAGTTCATAGCATTATTTATTCAGACACTTATGGACATTATTCATACAAAATACAACATTTAGACAAAATAAATAAACTGAATAACTAAATGAGTAAGGCAATAAATAAAATATAAAAAGAAAAAAGAAAAAAGAAAAATATATTAAATAAAGTTAATAACATAGTCAACGAATAAGTAAATAAATATTTTTCGTTTAGATGCATTGCACTTAAGTGCATTTTTCCTAAATACTCAAAGGGGGAAATATTTTGTAGTTCGCTTTGTTTAGAAAATATTACATATACGTTTTCATTTATTTTTAGTGCTCAATTGAGTTATAGCATTATTTTTCCAAACACTTACGGGCATTTTTAATAAACAATTTTTTGTTTAGCTGCCTTTTAGAAAAAATTATCTCTATGTGTGTAATGAGTAAATGAATAAATAAATGAGATAATCAAAAAAATGCATAAATTAATAACAAAGATAACGTCTCAGTAACTAAGATAATACAATATTTTTCGTTTAGCTGCATTGCACTTAAGTGTCTTTCGTCCTTAACTGCACAAAAGAGATAATATTTGTTTCCGCTTTCTTTAAAAAATAGTATAATTTAAGTGCACAATTCAGTTAATAGGATTATTTTTTCAGTCACAAACAAAATACTACATTTAGAAAAAATAAATTAATTAATGTACTCGTATAACTAAATGAGTGATTGAATAAATAAATGAGAAAATTAAAAAAAAGAAAAATTAACAAATAAAGTTAATAACTAAGTCAACAAATTAGTTAATAAGGTAATACAGTAATCCAGCTGAAGGCAAAGCTGCATTGCACTTAAGTGCATTTTTTTTGTTCTTAACTGCACAAAAGGGAAACAATTTTAACGTCGGTTCGCTTTTTTATGTTTAAGTGCATTTATTTTAAGTGCACAATTCAGTTAATAGCATTATTTCTTCCACAAACTTATGGAAAATTTTTCCTACAAAATACTACCTTTAGAAAAATTTATAAATTGGTGAATAATTAAAAGAGTAAGTGAATAAATAAATCAGATAATGGAAAAACTTATAATTAAAGTTATTAACTATGTCACCGAATAAATAAGTAAATAAGGTAATAGAGTATTTTTCGCTTAACTACATTGCACTTAAGTGGCTTTTGTCCTTAAATGCACAATGTTCGCATTTTTAAAAAAAATAATATGTTTGCGTGCTTTTGCAGTTATTATCATTCAGACACTTACGGACATTATTCATACAAAATACAACATTTAGAAAAAGTAATAAAATTTATTAGTAATTAATAAAGTAAACGAATACAATTTATCAAAACGGTTTATTAATATACTAATTGAGGCTAACGAACGGTTTTTAGCCACCACGTAAACCAAGTGAATAACTAAATGAGATAATGAAAAAAAAAATAATAAATAAAGTTATTATCTAAATAAGGTTATATTGTATTTTTCGCTTAGCAACATTGCTCTTATGTGCTTTTTGTCCTTAACTGAACAAAAGGGAAAATATTTAGCACATTGGTTCGCTTTTTTTAAGTGCACAATTCAGTTAATAGCATTATTTTTTCGGACACTTACGGGCATTATTCTTACAAAATGCTACATTTAGAAAAGATGAATGAGTTGATGAATAACTTAATGTGAAGTGAATGAATAAATTACAGTAAAGTATTAAGTAGTATTTTTCACTTAGCTGCGTTGCCCTTAAGCGCCTTTTGTCCTTAAGGTACGTGAATCGGATACGTGCTCATTTGTGCAGCTAAGTTAATACCGCATTAAGGAATTCTTCATGTATGTCCGCAAAATGCCTTAAATATTAAGTGGGGCAGCTAAGCAAAAAAATGCGGATAATTGTCCATTTGTGAAGCTAAGTGAATAACGCATTAGGGTATTTTTCATTTACGTGCGCAAAATGCCTTACACAAGTAAGCGAGGCAGCTAAGCAAAAAAAATGTACGGTAATGAAAAAGTAACTCAATAATTTATAAGTGAATCAATTACTTACTAAATGATTAACTGAATAAGCGAATATGTATCTAAACAAATATCTCCATAATAATAATTAAATATACAAAGACAATAACAAATAAAAATCTGAATGGGAAATAAAGTAAGTAAATATGATAAATAAAAAAAAAGTAAATAGATATATATAAGTAAGTGAAAAAATACATAAATGTATAAATTAGTTAATGCAAAAATGGATAAATAAATATGTAATAGAAAAAATAAATAAATATGTCAGTGAATAAATAAAATTTATAAATAAGTTAATAAGAAACATTTTACATAATTATGTAAATGTATGAATGAATTAACAAGTAAGGAAATTTCAGACGGGTAAACCGACTAAGGAATACCCTCACTTAGTGAATAATATAATATGGTACTTTAGATGGGAGATGTTAGAAAATTGAAAAAAAAATGTCATTCTATGTCAGTCTACAGTCATTGGAGATGTTGTCTAATATACCAAATATGAAAACATTAGGTCAAAGCTTCCCAACCCTTTCAACCATACGCCTCCCCACAACAATATAAAAAATCGTCATGCCCCTTCCCACAAAAATATCGTAAGTAATATTTCGATCTTAATATGATTAAAAAAAATCTTTTAAATTGTATTTATTCGTGAAAATTTTCTCGAAAATGCATTGTTCTGCAAATTAAAAAATTCCTTCAATTTTGCAAAATTTCGTTAAAAATGTATTTTTCTTGAAAATTTCGTCGAAATTTCATTTTTCTGCAAAATTTTATTAAATTTAAATTTCTTCTAGGAAAATGAAGAGGCTTTCGCTACAAAATTTTGTTGAACAAATTTTCTAAAAAATTCAATATCGATGCAATATTCTAGAAAAAAGCAAACCCAACGAAATTTGTTAGAAAAAAACATCTTGACATAATTTTCGAGAAAATTTATTTTCAACAAAATATAAAAAATAATTTTGAAAAATTTTTATAAAAAAAAACTTAAATTTTCAAGGAATTTTTTAACAAATATGCGATTATGACTTTAAATACTAGTATGAAAGTGGTAAATATATATAGGAACAATCTAATTTAACAAATAGACTCATAAATAGTTATTAGGTAAGTGAATAAATAATATAATAAATAAATACGTCAATTAATAACTAATGGCGATACAGTTTCTGGAAACATTTTGTCCCGTCGACGTGAAATACTAGAAAAAATTTGCATCTTTTAAGTCGAAACAATATACGTTCTCGTATTTTACGATATTGACATAAATCAACGAATAAGGTTATATAGAATTTTTCGTTTAGCTGCATTGCACTTAAGTGCCTTATATCCCTACTGCTCTAAAGAGAATATATTCCACAGGTTAGTTCGCCTTTTTTTACATAAATCCTCGAATAAGGTAATACCGAATTTTTCAATTAGCTGCTTTGTACTTAAGTGTCTTATATCCCTACTGCTCTAAAGAGAAAATATTCCGCAGGTTAGTTCGCTTTTCTTTTCAAAAAATATTGTGTCAATTTTAAGTGAACTATTCAGTTAATACATACACGGGGCAAAATCGCCTTTTTTGATATGTTTGAATCGAAAGAAAATATATTTGGAACACAAATTTTTAAATATTATATATTTCTTAGCAAATAAATTTTATTTGAAAATCAATAAAATATATTTGGAACGCATATATTAATAGATTTGTTCCTTTACTTTTTTAATAGAAAAACTAGCAAAAGAGAAATAATTCAAAATTCTCTCTGAGTAAACATATTTTGAAAAAGTACGGGAACTGAAATCTGGTAAAAATAGCAAGCACAGAAAAATTTCTTCTATTTGAAGTTTTTGTTATATTACTTTCAATGTATTTTGAAAGCTACTACTTTTACTCGGAAAAATTTGTCGAGTAAAAACTAGTAAAAAAGTAGTAAAAGAGAAAGACATTTTGAAAATTCTCTCTTAAATTTGTCTACTATTTTTACTAGTTTTTCGAGTAAAGGAACGCTTTTTGGAGTAAAACTGGTAAAACTAGTAACTTGTAGTAGGTAAAGGAACAAAGCTAATATATTACAACAAATTATATTTGCAAACTAAATTTCTCAAATAAAATATGTGTTTAAATACAAATAAAATTATTATTTAGGAACTTTTCCAAATATATTTTATTTAAAAAATATTTCCAAAACTTTTGCTGAGTTTTTCATATTTCAGTTTCAATTTTTCTTGGGTTTCGAATTGTACCTCCCAATTATGATACCATATGATGGCTTGGAATACTTAGAAATTTGAAATAATTGATTTAAAACAGAAGGTAATGCTTCTGTTTTAAATCACTTATTTCAAAATTCTGAGTATTCCAAGCCATCATTAGTTGTCAATCCTCTAAGTACTTTATATTGATCCAAGATTATATGATTTCAATTATTATTTTTTACGAACATTAAAAATTTCTAAAAATTTAACTTTGAATTACTGAAAAATTTGACACAATTTATGTATTTTATGAATACTTAAATGCAAATAAATATTTGTTTCGGAAATAATGGTCCCAAATAAAAACATATTGGAATGTAAACAAATATTTGTTTAGAACAACATCTTCCCAAATACACAATTTTTGTGTGTACCAAATATTACATGCTTAGAGTCTACCCCAAACATATATATGTTCCAAGCCGAATATGTTTGGGACAATATACTACAGAAGTGATTTTTTTTCAGCGTGTAATAATATTCATAAGATATACTACATTTAAGTAGGAAAGTTTGGGAAAATTTTCTAAGATTTTTTTCTAAAAATTAAGTTTCAGACAGAGAAACATAAAACACTAAAAATGACATTAACCGGATATCAGCCAAACCTGCTTAGGGGCTTAGGTTACTGCCTCCTTCACAAAAGTGAGGGTATAATGAATATACAAAAAAATCGTTAAATGTGTACATGAATAAACAAAAATGATAAATGAACAGAGGAATAATCGAAAAGTGATTATTATATTTTGTATGATTATTTTTTAAAGTGTGTCCCGAACGGAAGTTGATAAAGCTTTGGGGTGAATGTTTTAGTAACTAAATACTATAAACAATAACTCTATTGCTATCAGTACTATGTCTAAAACTCTACATTAAGATATTTGTATTTGTAAATTTTTCGTCACACTAATTGTTTCCCAAAACAATCAAGAATCGTTTAAATGAACATGCATAGTGAGATAGTCGCACTACAAAGTACATTCTTTATGATTAGTAAAAACAAAAAAGTAATGATTAGTTTTCTTTAGGAAAACAACAATTCAGCCTGGCTGAATAGGGTTTTCTATAGGAAAACTTCAATTCAGCCAGGCTGAATAGGTTTTTCTATAGAAAAACTTCAATTCAGCCAGGCTGAATAGGTTTTTCTATAGAAAAACTTCAATTCAGCCAGGCTGAATAGGTTTTTCTTTAGAAAAACTTCAATTCACCCAGGCTGAATAGGTTTTTCTTTAGAAAAACTTCAATTCAGCCAGGCTGAATAGGTTTTTCTTTAGAAAAACTACAATTCAGCCAGGCTGAATAGGTTTTTCTTTAGAAAAACTTCAATTCAGCCAGGCTGAATAGGTTTTTCTTTGGAAAAACTTCAATTCAGCCAGGCTAAATAGGGTTTTCTTTGGAAAAACTTCAATTCAGCCAGGCTAAATAGGGGTTTCTTTAGAAAAACTTCAATTCAGCCAGGCTGAATAGGTTTTTCTTTAGAAAAACTTCAATTCAGCCAGGCAGAATAGTGTTTTCTTCAGAAAAACTTCGATTCAGCCAGGCTGAAAAGGTTTTTCCTTAGAAAAACTGCAACTTAGCCAGGTGGAATAAGGTTTCCGTTAGAAAAACTTCAATTCAGCCAGGCTGAATAAGGTTTACGTTAGAAAAACTTCAATTCCTCCAAACAGTCCATCTAAACAAACGACTTAATATAGGGTACAATTTCACATCGACTTCATCACATCAATAACAACAAACAACTGCAAGAAATAAAAAAAAAGATAATAGAATTCTGCCAAACTTAAATACGCGAAGCTTTTATACAGCTTTTTTGTTGTTGTCGCTGATATTGATTTGATAACTCCGCTTTTTAGCAGTTTTATTATTATTTCGGTGTTGTTTTTTTCTAGTCTCATTAGAAGCCTTCACACATGGGAATACAGCTCGTATAAACGGCACTACTAGACCAACACCATCGTCATTTTTGTTGTCATGTTCCCGAGACAGTGGCTGTTGTTGTCGGTAGTGGTGGTGGTGTTGTCATGCCTCTGCGCATTGAATTGAAACCCGAAAGAAAAAATCATTTTAATCAAAACTATCAAATTGTTTCTAAATATCTATGCGTTATTAGGGAAGGGGAAGAAGGAGTGTACTCCGTCCTATCCCAAGTCATACCTCCACCGCTACACTTTCGCCCTCTCCACCCCATCTAGTATATCATATGTATCACGCGTTCTGCAGACTGTTACATTATGACTGCTATGCATGTCGAGTAAAAATACTCTTGTCTTGTAACTTTGTAATGGTTTTCTGATAGACCCGTGATATCTGCGAACAATTCAAATATCAACACCCAACCCTTGACATCCCGATAGCCCCCCTACCATCACAATATAAGTCCAAAAAATTGTCAATAAATATTGACATAATTCATAAGTGACACCGCAAAACAAACATATTAGGCTACCTAACGTGTCTAGTATGTATATGCTAAATTCATATAAAAATGGCTAAGAGAAATACAATCGATAAAAATATTCCAAATTTGGTTGGGTTTTGGCTGAGTTTTCAGAGTGAATTTTCTTTCAACTTTTAGACAAATTTGGCGCAAAATGAAACTTTTACATTTTTTCTGCAGTATACTTAAAGAAAAAATCCAATGAAACCAAAAGACAAGCCAACAAAAACAGCAAGCTGAATAAGGGTTTCTTTAGGAAATCTTCAATTCAGCCCGGCTGAATAACGTTTTCTATGGGAAATCTTGAAGTCAGCCTGACTGATTAAGATTTTCTATAGGAAATCTTCAACTCAGCTTGGCTTAATACGGGTTTCTATAGGAAATCTTCACTTCAGCCTGGCTGAATAAGGTTTTGTATAGGAAATCTTCAATTCAGCCTGGCTGAATAAGGTTTTGTATAGGAAATCTTCAATTCAGCCTGGCTGAATAAGGTTTTCTATAGGAAATCTTCAATTCAGCCTGGCTGAATAAGGTTTTCTATAGGAAATCTTCAATTCAGCCTGGCTGAATAAGGTTTTCTATAGGAAATCTTCAATTCAGCCTGGCTGAATAAGGTTTTCTATAGGAAATCTTCAATTCTGCCTGGCTGAATAAGGTTTTCTATAGGAAATCTTCAATTCTGCCTGGCTGAATAAGGTTTTCTATACGAAATCTTCAATTCTGCCTGGCTGAATAAGGTTTTCTATAGGAAATCTTCAATTCTGCCTGGCTGAATAAGGTTTTCTATAGGAAATCTTCAATTCTGCCTGGCTGAATAAGGTTTTCTATAGGAAATCTTCAATTCTGCCTGGCTAAATAAGGCTTTCTATAGGAAATCTTTAATTCAATTTAACGCATCATTCTGTCAGGTGGAATTGAAGATTTCCTTTAGAAAACATCTATAGGATATCTTCAATTCAGCCTGGCTGAAAAAGATTATCTAGAGGAAATCTTCAATTCAGCCTGGCTGAATTAGGTTTTCTATAATAATTCAGCCTGACTGAATAAGGTTTTCCATAGAAGATCATCAATTCAGCCAGGCCGAATAGGGGTTTTGAAGGAAATCTTTAATTCGGGTTGGCTTAATAATTTTTTCCATTGGAAATCTTCATTTCAGCCTAGCTGAATAAAGTTTTCTATAGGAAACCTTCAATTCAGCCTAGCTGAATAAGGGTTTCTGTAAGAAATCTTCAATTCGGCCTGATTGATTAAGGTTTTCAATAGGTAAACTTAAATTCAGCCGGGCTGAATTACATTTTCTATAGAAAAACATCAATTCCGCCGCTCTGAATTAGGTTTTCTTTATGAAAACTTTAATTCAGCCCGGCTTAATAATGTTTCTTTTGGAAAAATTCAATTCTGCCCGGTTTAATAAGGTTTTTGTTAGGAAACATTTAATTCAGCCAAGCTGAATAAGGTTTTCTTTAGGAAAACTTCAATTAAGCAGGACTGAATAAGGTTTACTTTTGGAAACTTTAATTCAACCCGACTGAATAGGGTTTAACTGTTTATCGAACAATTTTCACTTTCGATTTAAAAATAGTTTTATTGTTTGTATTCCTTTTTTAGCATTTCTTATTTGTTTTAAAAAATTTTTGTTCTCAACACATGTCAAAACTTCCCTATTGTAATGAATTTCTTTAGAAAATATTCTTTTTGTCTATGCAAATAACGGTTACACTTTCCATCGATCAGATTTATGGCCCCTCAATCTCCCTTCACCAGTCACCGATTTTCTTCCCGATATTCAATTCAAATGTTAATCCAAAACTTTCCGTTTTTATTTAAACATTTGAACGCAAGTTTAACAATCAAATTTTCAATACAAAAATAAAATGGCAACTTTCTTTTTTTTTTTCTTAAAAAAAACAAATGAGCAATATTCATTTATTATTAATTTGTTCGATGGCCTTTTGTCGCATATACATATACATATTTTTTTAATAATATTTATGGCATATATTGGTCTGTCTGAATATTTTTTGCTGCTAATTAAAATCCCAACAACAAATTGGATATTCACATAGCAATTTTATTTAATTTTTTTTCTTTTCATATGCATGATGATTGTAAGTAATTGTCATTATTTTTCAAATGTTTTCATTTTGTGGTCGGGTGTTCATTGCTCTTTTTTTCTTGTGTTATTTTTTAAATAAAAATTCTTACTTTATTTGCATAATATATTTAAACCAGTGGGGGAGAACAATGTATCCGTTTTGTTCGGTTTACTCTGGAAGAGAGTTTTTGTTCCTCGTTTAAACCGTTCGTACGTACTTAATTCGAAATTTTTTACACCGATATGCTCGTCCGGATATTTACGTTTTCAATACGACTGTATTTCGAAGTTTTCGCGCATGCGCACTTAGTCTTTCAAGTTAAAAACGTACGTTTTAACACCTCAACGTTTCAAATCAAACTCAATTCAAAACGTATTGAACTGAAAACACAGCTTAGACGACTACAACTGGAGGTAACGACTGCTGTTCGTATTAAACAGTACTGTGTAAAGGTGTATTGGTGTTTGGTGGAGGGGGAGGGGGAGACTGTGTGTAAACGTTACCTCAATCCCTTGTGTAATGAATGAGCAAAGCTTTAGACAAAGCCGAGCTGAAATAGAGCTTTTGTTTTCATTACCACCACTCTACGAGTATCATAGCGACCCAGCGATATTATCACCATTCATTCATTCGCTGTAAACTTTCAAGACTGTCTCTAAGATCGATTTCTTAGAGAAAGAAACAGAGAGTGTGTGTGAGCGCAAGCGGGAGATGTGGATTATATGACGTCTTCTTTGTTTTTTTGCATCTTTAGTTCAATTTGTTTGTCTATCTGTCTGTCTCTCAATTCAAGTCCATGCTTTTCGAATAAGCAGACAATCATAGTCATTGTTGATGACTTAAAATTGTTGTTATGACATTTCTCTTGGGATTTGTACATAGTTTTTTTGCTCTTTAAATTTATTCAATATTCATTCACCTACAAAGAAACATTTTATTGTCTATAAAATTAATAAAAATAGTTGGAATGACTCAGAACGGGTATTCACACAACAACGAAACCGCAAGTCAGACTAAGATTAATTTGAAAATATATACCTATGTCTTACAGATATTATCCATACGTGTATATGTACATTATTATTATAGAAAATTACCGCAATGTATAATAACATACAGTATATTAAAGATTATAAATGGCACAAAAAGTTTAAATTAAAGTTTTCCTGAAGAATACTTGGCTGACTTGCAGTTTTCCTAAAGAAAGCCTTATTCAGCCAGGCTGAATTGCAGTTTTCCTAAAGAAAGCCTTATTCAGCCAGGCTGAATTGCAGTTTTCCTAAAGAAAGCCTTATTCAGCCAGGCTGAATTGCAGTTTTCCTAAAGAAACGCTTATTCAGGCTGAATTAAAGTTTTCCTAAAGAAACCCTTATTCAGCCAGGCTGAATTACAGTCTTCCTAAAGAAACCCTTATTCAGCCAGGCTGAATTACAGTCTTCCTAAAGAAACCCTTATTCAGCCAGGCTGAATTACAGTCTTCCTAAAGAAAACCTTATTCAGCCAGGCTGAATTGCAGTCTTCCTAAAGAAAACCATATTCAGCCAGGCTGAATTGCAGTTTTCCTAAAGAAAACCGTATTCAGCCTGGCTGAATTGCAGTTTTCCTAAAGAAAACCTTATTCAGCCAGGCTGAATTGCAGTTTACTTAAAGAAAACCTTATTCAGACAGGCTGAATTGCAGTTTTCTTAAAGAAAACCTTATTCAGACAGGCTGAATTGCAGTTTTCCTAAAGAAAACCTTATTCAGTCAGTCTGAATTGCAGTTTTCTTAAAGAAAACCTTATTCATCCAGGCTGAATTGCAGTTTTCCTAAAGAAAACCTTATTCAGCCAGGCTGAATTGCAGTTTTCCTAAAGAAAACCTTATACAGCCAGGCTGAATTAAAGTTTTCCCAAAACAAACCCTTATTCAGCCAGGCTGAATTAAAGTTTTCCCAAAACAAACCCTTATTCAGCCAGGCTGAATTAAAGTTTTCCTAAATAAAACCTTATTCAGCCAGGCTGAATTAAAGTTTTTCTAAAGAAAACCTTATTCAGCCAGGCTGAATTAAAGTTTTCCTAAAGAAAACCTTATTCAGCCAGGCTGAATTAAAGTTTTCCTAAAGAAAACCTTATTCAGCCAGGCTGAATTAAAGTTTTCCTAAAGAAAACCTTATTCAGCCAGGCTGAATTAAAGTTTTCCTAAAGAAAACCTTATTCAGCCAGGCTGAATTAAAGTTTTCCCAAAGAAAACCTTATTCAGCCAGGCTGAATTAAAGTTTTCCTAAAGAAAACCTTATCCAGCCAGGCTGAATTGAAGTTTTCCTAAAGAAAACCTTATTCAGCCAGGATGAATTGAAGTTTTCCTAAAGAAAAACTTATTCAGCCAGGCTGAATTGAAGTTTTCCTAAAGAAAACCTTATTCAGCCAGGCTGAGTTGCAGTTTTCCTAAAGAAAACCCTATCCAGCCAGGCTGAACTGAGCTTTTCCTAAAGAAAAACTTATCCAGCCAGGCCTAATTGATGTTTTCCTAAAGAAACCCTTATTCAGCCAGGCTGAATTGATGTTTTCCTAAAGAAAACCTTATTCAGCCAGGCTGAATTGATGTTTTCCTAAAGAAAACCTTATTCAGCCAGGCTGAATTGATGTTTTCCTATAGAAAACCTTATTCAGCCAGGCTGAATTGAAGTTTTCCTAAAGAAAACCTTATTCAGTTAGGCTGAATTGAAGTTTTCCTAAAGAAAACCTTATTCAGTTAGGCTGAATTGAAGTTTTCCTAAAAAACCTTATTCAGTCAGGCTGAATTTAAGTTTTCCTAAATAAACTTTACTCAGCCGGGCTGAATTGAAGTTTTCCTAAAGGAATTGCAGTTTTCTAAAAGAAAACCTTATTCAGCCAGGCTGAATTGAAGTTTTCCTAAAGGCCTAGTTGATGTTTTCCTAAAGAAACCCTTATTCAGCCAGGCTGAATTGATGTTTTCCTAAAGAAAACCTTATTCAGCCAGGCTGAATTGATGTTTTCCTATAGAAAACCTTATTCAGCCAGGCTAAATTGAAGTATTCCTAAAGAAAACCTTATTCAGTCAGGCTGAATTGAAGTTTTCCTAAAGAAAACCTTATTCAGCCAGACTGAATTGAAGTTTTCTTAAAGAAACCTTATTCAGCCAGGCTGAATTGAAGTTTTCCTAAAGAAAACCTTATTCAGCCAGGCTGAATTGAAGTTTTCCTAAAGAAAACCTTATTCAGCCAGGCTGAATTGAAGTTTTCCTAAAGAAACCCTTATTCAGCCAGGCTGAATTGAAGTTTTCCTAAAGAAAACCTTATTCAGCCAGGCTGAATTGAAGTTTTCCTAAAGAAAACCTTCTTCAGCCAGGCTGAATTGAAGTTTTCCTAAAGAAAACCTTATTCAGCCAGGCTGATTTGAAGTTTTCCTAAAGAAAACCTTATTCAGCCAGGCTGAATTGAAGTTTTCCTAAAGAAAATCTTATTCAGCCAGGCTGAATTGAAGTTTTCCTAAAGAAACCCTTTTTCAGCTAGGCTGAATTGAAGTTTTCCTAAAGAAAACCTTATTCGGCCAGGCTGAATTGAAGTTTTCCTAAAGAAAATCTTATTCAGCCAGGCTGAATTGAAGTTTTCCTAAAGAAAACCTTATTCAGCCAGGTTGAATTGAAGTTTTCCTACAGAAAACCTTATTCAGCCAGGCTGAATTGAAGTTTTCCTAAAGAAAATCTTATTCAGCCAGGCTGAATTGAAGTTTTCCTAAAGAAAACCTTATTCAGCCAGGTTGAATTGAAGTTTTCCTACAGAAAACCTTATTCAGCCAGGCTGAATTGAAGTTTTCCTAAAGAAAATCTTATTCAGCCAGGCTGAATTGAAGTTTTCCTAAAGAAAATCTTATTCAGCCAGGCTGAATTGAAGTTTTCCTAAAGAAAATCTTATTCAGCCAGGCTGAATTGAAGTTTTCCTAAAGAAACCCTTTTTCAGCTAGGCTGAATTGAAGTTTTCCTAAAGAAAACCTTATTCGGCCAGGCTGAATTGAAGTTTTCCTAAAGAAAATCTTATTCAGCCAGGCTGAATTGAAGTTTTCCTAAAGCCAGGCTGAATTGAAGTTTTCCTAAAGCCAGGCTGAATTGAAGTTTTCCTAAAGAAAACCTTATTCAGCCAGGCTGAATTGAAGTTTTCCTAAAGCCAGGCTGAATTGAAGTTTTCCTAAAGAAAACCTTATTTAGCCAGGCTGAATTGAAGTTTTCCTAAAGAAAACCTTATTCAGCCAGGCTGAATTGAAGTTTTCCTAAAGAAAACCTTATTCAGCCATGCTGAATTGAAGTTTTCCTAAAGAAAACCTTATTCAGCCAGGCTGAATTGAAGTTTTCCTAAAGAAAACCTTATTCAGCCAGGCTGAATTGAAGTTTTCCTAAAGAAAACCTTATTCAGCCAGGCTGAATTGAAGTTTTCCTAAAGAAAACCTTATTCAGCCAGGCTGAATTGAAGTTTTCCTAAAGAAAACCTTATTCAGCCAGGCTGAATTGAAGTTTTCCTAAAGAAAACCTTATTCAGCCAGGCTGAATTGAAGTTTTCCTAAAGAAAACCTTATTCAGCCAGGCTGAATTGAAGTTTTCCTAAAGAAAACCTTATTCAGCCAGGTTGAATTCAAGTTTTTCTACAGAAAAACTTATTCAGCCAGACTGAATTCAAGTTTTCCTAAAGAAAAACTTATTCAGCCTGACTGAATTCAAGTTTTCCTAAAGAAAACCTTATTCAGCCAGGCTGAATTAAAATTTTCCTGAGGGAAAGCTTGTACAGCCAGGTTGGATTGATTTTGTTTCTTTTGCCGTGAATGACATTTGTTAATTTAATTTTTAAAGAACGCACGTTTTAAATTTTTATTATAATTTGTTCTGCCGCTAAATTGAGTAACCGTTTGTGCAATTACTAATCACAGTGCTGACAACCTCTACGTGGTACTGCTACCATACACCACTGTCATCGTCAGCTGTGTTTGACATTTACAGTTCTTTGACAGTTTGTCATATTTTTTGTATTTTCTCAGCAACGAATTTCTTGTGGAAGATTTTAAGAAAATATGGCTGGACGTGAAGCTGTAAAACGAGCCGTACAACAAGTGCGTCCTATCCTCTCCGTTGACCGTGATGAGGCTCGTAAGCGTGCTTTGAACTTATACAAAGCCTGGTATCGTCAGATTCCCTACATTGGTAAGTCTGTGGTGGCGACCGCCGCCGCTTGTTATGTCATAGCTCTTGCTGGGCGAGAAATATAAACAAATTTATTTTGTTTTCCAATTACAGTCAATGACTATGACATTCCCTTGTCAGTGGAACAATGTCGCGCCAAGTTGCGTGAGGAATTCGTGAAAAATCGTGGCGTTACCGATGTGAGAGTCATCGATATGTTGGTGATTAAGGTAGGTGGCTGTTGTGGTGAAATATGCGGGAGATGCAGAGAATTATAGGGAATGATGTGTTGGAACTATCATATTTTTTGGACGACACTCACTATCCCACTACAGGTTGATAACAGAAAACCTCATTCAGCCAAACTGAATTGAATTTTTCCTGTAGAAAACCTAATTCAGCTGAACTGAAATGTTCCTACAAAAAACCTAATTCAGCTGATCTAAATTCAAGTTCTTCTACGGACTAGCTGAGATGAAGTTCCCCTAGAGAAAGCCACTACCACTGTCATCTGAGTTGAATTGAAGTTTTCCCGCTTGAAAACTCATTCAGCGAAGCTGAATTTAAGTTGTCCTACAGAAAACATTCAGCCGATATAATTTCATTTAGCTGTGCTAAAGTAATGTTTTACTATAGAAATTTTAATTGAGCTGAACTAAAGTGAAGCTTAATTCAGATGAGCTGAAGTTTTCCTAATGAAATCCTAATTCAGTTGAGCTGAATAGAAGTTTGCCCCTGGAAATCTTAATTCAGCTGAGCTGAATTGAAGTTTGCCCCTGGAAATCTTAATTCAGCTGAGCTGAATTGAAGTTTGCCCCTGGAAATCTTAATTCAGCTGAGCTGAATTAATGCCTTTCTCTGGAAATCTTAATTTAGTTGAGCTAGATTGAAGTTTTCATCTGGAAATCTTAATTTCGCTAAGCTAAATTAAAGTTTTCCTCCGGAAATTTTATTTCCGCTGAGCTAAATTTAAGTTTTCCTCCGGAAATTTTGTTTCCGCTGAGGTGAATTGAAGTTTTTTTTGCTAAAAATCTGCATTCAGCTGATCTGAATTGAAGTTTCCCTCCGGAAATTTTAATTCAGCTGAGGTGAATTGAAGTTTTCCTCTGGAAATCTTAACCCAGCTGAACTATATTTATATTTTTCATTCTGTTTCTATTATTAACCTCGTTCCTTTGTTAATTTCAGGGCCAAATGGAACTTAAAGAATCCATTGAGATCTGGAAACAAAAGGGTCACATTATGCGCTATTGGAAGGAGTCCCAAGAACCCAAACCCACTGATTTCTTGTCTAAATTCATTCAAGGTGTCAATTAAACACGGGTTTAGCTGTTCAACCAGTTTAGTATAATTTTCGAAAAATAATAAAAATGTTTTAAGTGATATTACACAACAAATGAATAAAAAAATATATATAAAAATGTACAATTCATCATATCCATTTTACTTAAAATAACTCTATTTCATTTGCCAATCCTCTCCGTCCTCCTTATGACTAAATAAATCCTTGAGAATATCCTCAAATGTTAAATTGAATTCCTTCAGTTCCATTTCTAAGTCCATTTCATCGACGATATCAATATCCAGATTATTATTATGTTTGGAAAATGCATCGAAACGACTTACATAGCCGTGTTTATCTAGAAACATAGCAGCCAATTCTTCATCGGTCATATCAATTGCATGGACTTTTTTGCTATGCAATTTGATGCTATAAAATTAAAAGAAAAAAGGATAAATAAAATTATAAAAAGTCTTATAGATGACAAACTTACTCTTTCCTTAGCACATATTGCTTAGGGCAAACCTTGCACTTATATGGCCTTCCGGTATGCCGGTACTGATGCACTTCAATGGCAAACTTTGAGGTGGAAGTGAACTCACAATAACTGCAAGGAATAGATTTCTTTTTATGATCCGTTTTCATATGCTCACGCAGCTGTTGTGATTGCGCAAAGGTCTTTTTGCATATCGAACACATTTTATGGTATACATGACTATGAATACGTTTCAGATGAACCTGCAACTCGGCATTATTTATGTAATTTTTCGGACACAAATTACACTGATAATAACGTTCATTATGACGCCGGCGATGTACTGCTAAATAGTTCGATGACTTGAATGTCTTTTGGCAAATTTCACATTCATGTTTAACATCTACCGAATGTTTCATATGCAAATGTTGTTCGTATTTGAAGACAGTGGAAAATTTCAGATCGCAAAAATTACACTGTACTGGATCACGTAATTCGCAAAAGCGCTCGTGAGCTACAAGGCCAGCTTTGCGATCGAATTTTTTTCCTTGAAATTAAGAGAAACAAAAGTTTTTTAAGGAGAAAATGTTCTAAATTGAAATGATTCTATGATAAACTTACCACACTTTTCGCAAGTATGTTCCATGGCAGCCAATGACTGCTGGGGATTATGAGACATTGAGAAGTGAATTTTCACCGAAGTCTTATCGCAAAACTGGCGATAGCAGGAGGGACAATTATAATAGGTTGTTGTAAGAGTCTCTGAAAGGATGTGAAACAATAAAATGCATTCAGTGACAATCATTGATTTACAAAGCACTCCCGACCCCCAACTATGGACCGAAAACTAATTCAGCTAGCCTGAATAGAAATTTTCCTATAGAAAACCACATTCAGCTAAGCTGAATTGAAGTTTTCCTACAAAAAACCACATTCAGCAAAGCTGAATTGAAATTTTCCTGGAGAAAACCACATTCAGCTAGGCTGAATTGAAGTCTTCCTACAGGAAGCCAAATTCAGCTAAGCTGAATTGAAGTTTTCCTACATAAAACCACATTCAGCTAGGCTCAATTGAAGTCTTCCTATAGAAAACCACATTCCGTTAAGCTGAATTGAAGTTTTCCTATAGAAAACCACATTCCGTTAAGCTGAATTGACGTTTTCCTATAGAAAACCACATACAGCTTAGCTGAATTAAGGTTTTCCTACAAAATCCACATTCAGCTAAGCTGAATTGGAGTTTTCCTAGAGAAAACCACATTCAGCTAGGCGGAATTTATATTTTCATATAAAAAACGCATTGTTTGCATATCAAATTTAAATCACCATTGAGCTTACCTTTATCTTCTTCCAGTACGTCATGTTCTACCGAGAGATGTTCATCTATTTCATTTTGTGTGTGTGTCTGGAAATCACATTCATTGCATTTGAGGGTGATGTCTTAAAGATCGAAGATGAATATCAGTTAAGAATATAACAATTTTAAAAAATTTCTTGGAGCCAACTTACCATAAGGTGGTTCCACTTCAGCAGATATGGTCACAACTTAGAGCATAGATAATTTTTAAAAGTTTTCGGATAATCCTATTAAGGGTTTTATTACTTACGTTCTTTGGTTCTGTACAAACGATTCTCCAAATCATCCAATTCATGATTCTTTTTATAGTGCTTCCATAGACTTTCGATGAAACATGTATAGAAACTGCAAATTTTACATTTAAATGGTATCATCTCTGCAAGGAATTATAAATTACATGAAGTGCATTTGTCTATATAAATAAAACGTTCTTAAAATGACATCTTGGAGGGTGGAAAAATATAATACATGGTTCTACGCCGTTCTGGCTGTGCAGCGGCGAACAGGTTAAGCAAGCACTTGGCTAATATTTAGCTTTGGATTGATTTTCAGAAGAGTTTGTGGTCGTTGAATATGAAGTGATTCACATTTTCGAACCATTTTTAAAAAAAATCTGATCTGTGAAAAATTATAATCCAGGGATTCTTTGCCGATTTGCTATGCACCTCCCTTGAAGCCTCGCTTGACGCACTTTGTGTAATTTTTGTTCCAATCACAAGATGTCATTTAAGAAGCATTCTTGATTTATATTCCGTTAAGAATTATACCCACTTTTGTGTATACGCTGGGTATGCTCTATTAAGGATTCATGGAATGCAAACGACTCTTCACAATAACAGCATTTAAAACTTCTTTCAATTTGAGGATCATTCAAATCTGTTGGCGGGTCAGTGGCAGCTATAGCTGACACTGGTGGTTCTGAAAAAAATTTGAGATAATAATTTGCTATATAAACTTATGGCTATTTAGATATGGAAAAACTCTAGGTGAATGAGTTTTCCTATAAAAAATCTCATTCACCTAAGCTGAATTGAAGTTTTCCTTTGACTTAATTAAAGTTTTCCTATAAAAAACTCATTCAGCTAGGCTGAATTGAAGTTTTCCTATAGAAAAACTCATTCAGCTAGGCTGAATTGAAGGTTTCTTATAGAAAAACTCATTCAGGTAGGCTGAATTGAAGTTTTCCTATAGAAAAACTCATTCAGCTAGGCTGAATTGAAGTTTTCCTATAGAAAAACTCATTCAGGTAGGCTGAATTGAAGTTTTCCTATAGAAAAACTCATTCAGCTAGGCTGAATTGAAGTTTTCCTATAGAAAAACTCATTCAGCTAGGCTGAATTGAATTTTTCCTATAGAAAAACTCATTCAGCTAGGCTGAATTGAAGTTTTCCTATAGAAAAACTCATTGAGCTGGGCTGAATTGAAGTTTCCTATAGACTCATTCAGCTGGGCTGAATTGAAATTTTCCTACAGAAAAACTCATTCAGCTAGGCTGAATTGAAGTTTTCCTATAGAAAAACTCATTCAGCTAGGCTGAATTGAAGTTTTCTTATAGAAAAACTCATTCAGCTAGGCTGAATTGAAGTTTTCCTATAGAAAAACTCATTCAGCTAGGCTGAATTGAAGTTTTCCTATAGAAAAACTCATTCAGCTAGGCTGAATTGAAGTTTTCCTATAGAAAAACTCATTCAGCTAGGCTGAATTGAATTTTTCCTATAGAAAAACTCATTCAGCTAGGCTGAATTGAAGTTTTCCTATAGAAAAACTCATTGAGCTGGGCTGAATTGAAGTTTTCCTTTAGAAAAACTCATTCAGCTGGGCTGAATTGAAGTTTTCCTACAGAAAAACTCATTCAGCTGGGCTGCATTGAAGTTTTCCTACAGAAAAACTCATTCAGCTGGGCTGAATTGAAGTTTTCCTACAGAAAAACTCATTCAGCTGGGCTGAATTGAAGTTTTCCTACAGAAAAACTCATTTTGCTGGGATGAATTGAAGTTTTCCTATAGAAAAACTCGTTCAGCTGGGCTGAATTGAAGTTTTCCTATAGAAAAACTCATTCAGCTGGGCTGAATTGAAGTTTTCCTGTAGAAAAACTCATTCAGCTGGGCTGAATTAAAGTTTTCCTATAGAAAAACTCATTCAGCTAGGCTGAATTGAAGTTTTCCTATAGAAAAACTCATTCAGCTAGGCTGGATTGAAGTTTTCCTATAGAAAAACTCATTCAGTCAGGCTGAATTGAATTTTTCTATAGAAAAACTCATTCAGCTAGGCTGAATTTAAGTTTTCCTATAGAAAAACTCATTGAGCTGGGCTGAATTGAAGTTTCCTATAGACTCATTCAGCTGGGCTGAATTGAAATTTTCCTACAGAAAAACTCATTCAGCTAGGCTGAATTGAAATTTTCCTACAGAAAAACTCATTCAGCTAGGCTGAATTGAAATTTTCCTACAGAAAAACTCATTCAGCTAGGCTGAATTGAAGTTTTCCTATAGAAAAACTCATTCAGCTAGGCTGAATTGAAGTTTTCCTATAGAAAAACTCATTCAGCTAGGCTGAATTGAAGTTTTCCTATAGAAAAACTCATTCAGCTAGGCTGAATTGAAGTTTTCCTATAGAAAAACTCATTCAGCTAGGCTGAATTGAATTTTTCCTATAGAAAAACTCATTCAGCTAGGCTGAATTGAAGTTTTCCTATAGAAAAACTCATTAAGCTAGGCTGAATTGAAGTTTTCCTATAGAAAAACTCATTGAGCTGGGCTGAATTGAAGTTTTCCTATAGAAAAACTCATTCAGCTGGGCTGAATTGAAGTTTTCCTACAGAAAAACTCATTCAGCTGGGCTGAATTGAAGTTTTCCTACAGAAAAACTCATTCAGCTGGGCTGAATTGAAGTTTTCCTACAGAAAAACTCATTCAGCTGGGCTGAATTGAAGTTTTCCTACAGAAAAACTCATTTTGCTGGGATGAATTGAAGTTTTCCTATAGAAAAACTCGTTCAGCTGGGCTGAATTGAAGTTTTCCTATAGAAAAACTCGTTCAGCTGGGCTGAATTGAAGTTTTCCTGTAGAAAAACTCATTCAGCTGGGCTGAATTAAAGTTTTCCTATAGAAAAACTCATTCAGCTAGGCTGAATTGAAGTTTTCCTATAGAAAAACTCATTCAGCTAGGCTGGATTGAAGTTTTCCTATAGAAAAACTCATTCAGTCAGGCTGAATTGAAGTTTTCCTATAGAAAAACTGATTCAGCCAGGCTGAATTTAAGTTTTCCTATAGAAAACCTCATTCAGCTAGGCTGAATTGAAGTTTTCCTGTAGAAAAACTCATTCAGCTCAATTTATTTGTGGCTATATTTTTTATATAGTTTTTGGGCCTACATTTTAGTAGCCCCCGCTTTTTATATTTACCTTTTTTGAATTCTTCCTCGAGTTTTATGAGATCTCCCCACTCCGTTTTTATTTCTTCAGCATTTTGCTGCTGCGTTTCTTCATGTTCACCCCAATGCATTTGAAAATCCTGATCAATTTTCCATTCACCCTGCATCTCATCGAAAACTTCATAATCTGTTTCCAATTTGCATTTCTCGACCTCAGATGGTACAGTAGTATTCATTTTATTCCCATTCTCCTCCGGATTCCCCATGCCGCCATCACCACTCTCTGGTAATGATAATGGATTGACCAGATTTCCTTCCAACTGCGAATTCTCCATATGGTTTTGGATAACTTTGGAAGCATCATTGACTCGACTTGTTGATTCTTCCAATTCCATTTTACTTTCCATAGACATTTGCATAAAATGATAGGCCACTTGTAATGCTTTGCTGCAACGTAAACAGATTTCCGATGGATACATGTAAGTCCCACCACCACCACTGCCAACCCGAATCTCGCCATAATTTAGCAGAATATTTAAATAATCTTCCAGTGTTTTATCGTCATTGTGCGAAGAGTCTGTGGAAACTGGGATCAGTGGTCGATCTGTGGCCAAACAACAACGACAACAGTTTTGGAACATTCTTTTAATGGTTTGGTTCAATAAAACTTTTTTAATTGAAATTAAATAAACCACGTTCTCACAGGCAAAACAATAAAAATGTGAATGAATGCCCAGAAGGAAAATTTTCAAAAACAAAATAACGGTTCTTTTTTTTCTCATCTCCTTTGAGAGAATGAGAGCAAAATCTCAGTGAACTCTGGTCGTATTTTGAAATTATTCAATTGTTGTGACAGTGCAATGACAATTTCCTTTCGCATTGTACGTTGGGATGACCCGTTATAATAATTAACATTGACACAAGTACCGAATTTGGTATTTTTACAAAGGAAAGTATAAAACGCCTTATTTTCATCCAAATATAGAATTACCGGCCTCCTAAATATGGTAAAGGCAGTATGAGGCTCTCACTGACCCCAATCGATGGAGGGACACCAAAGTGGTATTTGTACCCAATCGCACACTAGACCATATAAACGGGCACCAATATGACCTATTATTATTAGAAATTATTATAGTATAGCTTCATAAATATAATATATAATATATCATCTATTAAATCTGTTCCATCATGAGGTCTAAAATAGCGGTCATTTCAAAACCGTAGGGCTAGGAATAGTATAGAGTCCAAGTCCTTCGAAAACTTGACTACGAAACGGAATAATCACAGATTTTTACACATTTAAGTTAAACCACTTTTATTACGTATTAAATATATATTAAATAATAACTTCATAGAACATTATATGTAAATGGTTAAGGGATATGGATATACATGTTAGTAAATTAAGAAGCTATCGCAATTGATTGTGAAAATCGACCACGGGGACATTTTCAAACAAAATTTTCAATATTTTGTTAAAAAAAATAAATACAAAAGCCACGCTTAAGATTGAATTGTTTTTGCTATACATCTACGTAAATCTATACTAACTATTTGTTGTTTATTTTAATTTTTATATAAGATATATTGATGCCATTTTTAATTTTAAAACTAATCTGTTTGGTTTTGTGGTGATTTCGTTTCTGAAAAAAATGTGCAAGTATTGAAATATGGAAAAAAATCGTTAAACTTTTCATTTTATAATAAAATTATTTTAAAAAAGCTATTTAAAAACGTCTGAAATGTATTACCGCGCAGTTATTGGGAAAATTAAAAATTTTCCGAAATATGAGAAGTCTCGTTTTTTGGAGAAAAGACAGAGAGAAAATGTAACATATTTTTCAAGAAACGAAATCGCCATTAGCAACTACTGTAGTGACATAGAGTCATTATTTCCATTCATTATTACAACCCCCACTTCGTATTGCCTCTATTATATTATATATTATCATTGGAACTGGTAGAGGCCGCCAAATTATTATTTTCAGCCACTTCCTCTTCGCTAAGGTTTCTCTTGTGAAACTTCCAACAATGTTTACGCAATCTATAGTAAAAAATAATGGTTTTAGAAAGGAAAAAAATAAATCGTTAACTAATTTTCAAATTTATCCAAATACTTACAATAAACGTTTTTTGAATAGACGCTGGCAGTATCTGCACTTGTATGGTACAGTACCACCGTGAGACCATTTGTGAATCCTTACTTGATCCATGGTAGTAAATTGACGGTTACAATTGGTCTCCGGACACATATAGCGCTTTCCAAAATGTATGACATTCTTGTGTCGCTTCAAGTGATGGGCATAACGAAAGCTATTCGGACATTTATCACATTGATGAGGTCGTTCATCAGTGTGGCTGCTCTGATGGCTGTCCAATTCCAATTGGCTTAGATACGATTTGGGACAGCTCGAACAACGAAATGTCCGAGCCATATGACGCTTCAGATGATGTCTGAACAGATACATAGTAGCATATTTGCTTTCGCATACTTCGCACTTAAAAAGGGGTCGATCTTTTTTCGATAATTTGATGAGATTACGACAATCTACACTTTTGCTGTGTAACCTGATCGCCTCAATGGAGGTAAACGATGATTGACATATTTGGCATCTATATAGAATTACATTAGTGTTAGCAACGGACGACTGAGGGTCTGACGAATACGAAGAGTCCGGATCTGTCTTGAGCACAGTGGCATTGATGTTATTGTCATTGGCAAAAGTAATTTCATTTGTGGATTCTGTGCTGCTGGTCGCAGGGGGTAGGCTAGAGCTTGCCACTTCAGGGGTTATGCATTGTTCGTATTGGATTCCGCCACTATCGGCGACTCTGTTGGTGGATTCGTCGTTTGGTCCTGCATTTGTTTCAAGTTCTTTCCCTCCGAATTCCTGCTTAGGTCCTTCGTGTTCTATATATAATTTATTGGTTTGACACAACCATTGTTGTTCGCGAGTATCGTTTAAAATAACATAAAATCAAATGAAAAGTTTTAAGGGGGAGAGACAAAAGCATACCCATTAAACTCTCGCGCACATTATTTTTCGTTTTGTAATGTATACAAATTAAGTATTAATTATCAAAACAAAAAATTTACAACTCAAAAATAAAAGACTAACCCCTCCATAAAATTAAAAAAAAACATGGTGCAATCAATGTTCTTTTTGTTTAAAAAAATGTATTTTTGCTGCTTTCTACTTTTTGTGAACTCTTTTTTCGATCTGTTCAAATATCAGTGCTGTTGTGCTTACTATTATTACTATTATTATTTACAATATTGTGGGAATCACTAGGTAAATTATTATTATTATTGACCTGGTATACCTTACCGCTTGTAGCGTTCATTTGCATCATATTTACATTGTTATTTAACGATGGAGCGGTAGTTGTGGTCGTTGTTGTGGTTGCGGTATCAATGGAATTTATTTGAATTGGTGGATGATTGATGGGTGTGGCGGCATGATTACGTTCTAAATGGCGTAAAAGTTTTGCTTTGGTAGAGAATGACCGAATGCAACGAGGACATTCATAAGAGAGTTCTGCAAAAAAATTAAAATAAAATCCAACCAAATCTCTGGTAAAAAATAAAATAGACTTACTTCTTAAAATAAAAGAATCTGCAAGTAAAAGAGAAGAAACCCATAATTAGAATTTTTGAGACTTATAAATACGTATAAGAAACCTTACCATCATGAATACTATGATTGGTGTTCAAATGTAACTGCACACTGGGAAAATCGGTGGATTCATATGTACATTTGGCACACATCAGGGTAATGGCTGTAAAGTAAAGAAAACGCAAAATTATAAAAAAAATATTCAAATTGCAAAATGAAGTAAATGGCTGTCGATTAGGGGTTGTAACGGTACTTGTAATATAAAATATGTAATTATAACGAAAGACAAAAGTCGGGCGGGCCGAATATATAATACCCCAAATTTACTCGTATATTTGTAAAGGTAGAGAAGTAACATGTACCGCCTAGAGCTTAAAAATTAAATTCACGAGGGAGCTTTATATGAGAGACATATCAAAATGTGGACCGACATGACTTAGTTCTGCTCGACATTGTCGAAAGCACAAATATGCAGCCAGATGTGCTCTTCAGATATATAACTTTGAACTAGCAAAAGTAAAAGACAAGAAGTTGTTTTTAGGTAAAATAAAAAATCATGTCAAAATATGGACATATTTATCCCATTTTTCTAGGAGTTGTATTAGGTCAAATAAAATATAAGTGCCTATTCTGTATTCCAAGTATGGCTTGAATCGGAATTTTCCGACTTTCTATATTAGCTTTTTTTAGCCCAAATGTTACTGCTTCTATCAATAATACTTCCAATGGAATAACGAATACGGTCTGTATTTGAAAGGCTTTTCAAAAGTCCTTAAATAGATATTATTGGCAAGTTAATGAATGAGAAATTCGGGCTCAATCCGGTCTAGGAATTCAGAGCTATGGTGATATATTCGAAAATTTCAGCCAGGTTGCCCTTAAGAAATGTGACATCAAACGAGAGGCAATGCGAGCGATGTTTCAGACTTTTAGAAAATAACTTATTCCATTCTCGCAATTTAAATAATTTGCCCAACAAACTTTTAATACATTAGATTGTCTACCTCCTTTCAAGTACAAAACTGAAAAAAATGGTTTTCAATCACATAAACTTACCTTTCGATTCTTCTAAAGTCAAATAATCCGTGGGAGTTTTATCATAGACGTACACTGAAAAAATACCAAGAAAATTCCACAACTTGAAACTGCCCAAATATAATTTAAAAAAAAAAATATTCTAACAAACCTTTATCCCCTTTTGCTTGAATCATATCCCGAGAAGGAATTTTCTTATGTATAGCATTGTAATGACGGATTAATGCACGTTTGGTATTATACAGATTTGTACACATTTCACAACGGTAAGGTGCCAGCCCTAATAAAAATTGAAATAGTTTTTGTTACAAGAAAATGTGTTGATTTTGCTTTTGAAAAAAATTCACCTCTATGCAAAAACATATGATTCTCAAATTGATACTGGCTAAGGAATGATTTTTGACATTGAGCACAGTACGATGTGGTGGTCTGTGTTTGTGTCTCGCCTTGTTCCTTCAGCATATCATCAAAATCGTCGTCTGAGGTGAGAACAACATTGCGCAAATCGTTGTCATCCGATTCATTTTCCACATCAACATCATCAAAGTCTTCGAATAAAGCATCACCATTGAAATCAAAATCCATATCGGTTTCAATGGTCTGTTCCATTTCTACAACTTGAGGTATGGCATCGGATGGTAGAGTGTATGTGGAGCTTGATGAGGGTGTCAATGGGGCGGCGGGATTATTGTTGGGCGTTAACACCAAAGACATTGGATCGACATTGTTAAAATTGGGCAGGGAACTATCCAGAGGAGTTGTGGTGATAACAACTTCCTGGTGTGGCTGGGGTAATTGTTGCAGTATCTGAAGGTGTTGTTGTGGCTGTGTTTGATCTGCATATTGTAATTGTATTTCTGGCGGATGTTGCTGCTGTAAATGTAACTGGGATTCCGCTTGCGGTTGTTGTTGCAAAAGTAACTGGTTTTCCGGTTCTTGTTGCTGTAAATGTAATTGTGGTTCCGTTTGTTGCAAAAGTAATTGGTTTCCCGGTTCTTGTTGTTGTACATGTATTTGAGTTTCCGGATGCTGTTGTTGAATTTTCACCTGAGAATTTTGCAATAGCTGCGCCGTAGCTTGCGTTTGCTGCAAGCTATTAACAGTTGTTTGCGTATTATTCTTCTGCACTTTCAGAGCCTGTTTTTGTTGCTTCAATGACCCCTCCTCCGCACTGTGAAGTTTATAATGTTCGTAGAGTTTATTGCGATAAAAGAATACCTCATTACATTTTCGACAATTCAGACCATTAATATAGTCCGGGGCCAATGTATCCTCTATTGGAGTGCTAATATTGACTGCTGCATTTGCCTTCATCTTTGGCTTAGGCTTAGACGACGGTTGAGGTTCACCAAGTGTTGACGCTGCCGCAGTCGGCGCATTATTCGAGATGGGTTGTATGGCATTTGTGCTGCTTCGCGTTGGCCTCTGCTGGACATCCTGCACATTCATACGGTGTTTGGCCAGATAGTGCCTCCGTATTTCATATTTTAAATCACATTCATAAAAACATATATCACAACTATAGACCAGCCTTTGAGATCTGGCATAACGTTCAATTTTTTGCACAATAGCATTCTTTGTCTGCGGATCCATGTCGGCTTCAGAGCTTCTTGATTGTTTATTTTTCGGCTGCAGTTGTTTGCTTGTTGGCTGGAGATTATGTTTACTTTTGTAATGCTGATGCAGATCAATTTTAAAGAATGTATAGAAGGTACACTGGTCGCAAAAGAAATGGGGTATTTCTGTAAGAGGAAAAAATTTGAAAAATCAATGTATTTGTTTGTTTTTCTTGTGTTGGATTAACATACCACTATGTGTTAGCATGTGAGTTTTCAACTCATCCTGTGTATCGAATTCTTTGGCACATATTTTACAATTATTTCTTTTGGGCTGTTCGATAAATGTAGCCGGAATCATGTCCTCGTCAATGGGAGAGGGAGGAACATCTGTAACAAAAAAATAAAACAATTCTTCTATTAGTTTAATCGGATGTAACGAATCTCAATATCATTTGAGATTCTATTAGAAATATAGTGAAACAAAAATAATGAAACTAAATGATGTGATGTGTGTAAGAGATATTAAGTTGGAAGTTTTTTAATGTTATCCATTTTCATTAAATTTGCAATCGAGGGGTAAGCCCATGTGATGCGTGACAACCGTTATGATCAATTTGTTTAGAATTGTTTAGTATAAAAGTACATTGATGAGTGAATCAATAACCCGTGTTTGGTATCAGACGATTTAAGAAGATTACTCTCAGACGGCTGACGCAAGCTGTGACCAATCATTCAATTATTGCGATGATTTTTAATTTCATTCTAAGCATTTTAAGAAATTTGTTAGTTAAGAAGAATATCCAAAGAAAAATAACACAGTTATTTTTATGTCACACTTGCTCAGAAAAATGATTTCCTATATTTTGCTTGCAATTTCCTTTTACCTTGTGTTTGCTCTGGTGTATTTTCTGGATCCTCTATTATTAAATCATCCACATCCATTTGAACCATATCATTTTGTTGTGCTATTATCATATTTGTTGTTTCCGTTGGGTTTTGCACCTGTAGTATATTGTCCAGAACCAAACCATTTTCCAAAGCTAAAGTAGTGCCATCTTCCCCGGAATTAATGTATTCAATGACAACGCCTAAAAATGTAGGCAAATATAAGTTGTGTTAATCTGCTCAAATTGTTAAAAATAAAAATACCCTCAAACTTACCTTTACCCATGACATTCTCCACACTACCATCGGCCATAACAATAAATTCATTACCAACATTAGGATCATTATGGACATTGAGATCTCCTTCAAATGCATTAAACGTAAAGGTTTCAGCGTTAGGTTGAGCGAAAATTGTTGTTGTTGCATTTCCCTCCAGGGGAGTTGTAACATCTGTGGAATTTACAGAGGTGGTGGTGTAAACAAAATTTTGATTTTGTTGCGGCTGGTGTAGTGTCGTTGCATAGATAATATCGTGGGAATTATGTGTTGGAGTTGTCTCCACATAGACTTCACACGTTTGCTGCTGAAGTTGTTGGGGCTGTTGTTGTTCCCCTATAAAATTATCATTTTGCCGGATTGTGGTGGTCGTACTTGTGGTGTTGGGAGTGGGAGGTGAGGTTTTAGTTTTCGGTTTCAATTGCTCGGCAGTAGCTTCAACTCCATGTACGAGCTGATAATGTTCAATTAAATAGTTACGCTGGTGGTGCTCGAACGTGCATAATTGACAATTATAGGCGATTATGTCTGTAGAGAGAAAGAGAGTGAAAACAAGTGAGATTTTTCCATATGTAGGTGCAATTGATAGGCAATTTGGTTTTGATAGGCAACATTTCAGTTTTCCAATCTCCCGATGAGATTATAAAAGCTAAGAAAAAATACAGATATTTTCTTATTTTTTGTAATAATAAAGCGGTAAAAAGGTTTTAAAGAATTTCTGTTGTCGGCTTTGCTTACGCATCGCAATAGCATTCTCTATCCCACACTATACTCTGAAGCCACTTTTAGTAGTTGGGTGGCTTATGAAGAAAGTAATTTGCGCGTACTCCATGTAGATTGCAAACAAAAAAACCTTCCTTCTCTACCCACTCACTTGTTTTGGCCAAAAATTTTCAAAACAAACAAAAAAACATCTGTCGCTCTTTTAGGGTGGTTTTCTGTCAGTCACCTTAGATTAAGTGATCAGAAGTACAAACTATTCACCCCCCATAAAACGACAACAAAAACACATACAAAACTATGTCACAGCGCCGGCCGATGACTCATTCACACTATGCGCTCTGGAGAAAGGATCAATAATTAATGAACTTACCCAAATGCAATTTGACATGATCTTTCAGAGAACGTTTGGTCTCCAATTTAGTATTACATACTTTGCAACGATATCGTTTGGGTTTCTTTACTTCAACCGCCGTAGCAGACGCATCCTATAAATCAGCAAACAAAAGAAAAAAATTACATTAATAAAATATTTATATTGGGGTGTTGATATTGATTGCAATCCTCTCTACCTCCCACACATCACTCACTTGTTTCTCCAATTGTTTCTGCTTTTCTTGCAATTCTTTAATACGTATTTTTAACACCTCCTGAGCCTTGCTGGCATTCTTCATAAACCAGTAGGCCACCTGTAAAGCCGAAGCACAATCTATGCATATCATCGTGGGCAACGGTGCATCCCCTTCTGTACGTGTTTCCGAAGGCATACAGTATTGCAAGCAATCCATGTACGAGATTTCAGCATCGCCATGACGCACATTATCATTGATAAGCGCGGCCAAACTTTGCATTTCCCCACTGGATTTCAGACATGTCCGACAGACAAATGCATAGTAGTCCTGTATATTCTTCTTATCACCCATCTTCGCATTGAATTGCTGGGCACCGAATACCCGTTTTATCCTAGTTTATTTGTTAAAATCTTAATAATAATTATATATGTATATTTTTATAACTTTTAATGCAATTTTAAAAAACGTTTGATTTTTTCACAAATTATTTCTCTTTGTGAAATTCTCCTTTTTTCCTTTCGCTTTTTTGGTTGCTTCTTGTTGTTTACTGTCAAACAGAGTTGCCAATGTGGAGCGGGTTGTTCTGTTTTGCAAATAACGCAAAACAAGATGAAAATCAGCAGTTAGAGAAAACGTATCGTGGGTAATGCATCAGTTGAAACTCCCGCAAACGCACTTTAGTCCCTATTTACATTGGCTTTATAGGCGTGTTTTCGTTACACCATAAGTGCTTAATTTGTATGGGGAGCTAAGCACTTTTAAGCACTATTAGTTCCCAATGAAGTTTGGTGCTTGTGTTCATGTCTTAATCGAGTATGATGTTGCCAGATTGGGCACCCTATATTTAGCAATATGGCATCCCATTTTTGGATAGATTTTATCAATTATTGTGAATTAACGGGAAGAAGAAGAACAAAAATGGGAAATTATTTTAATATTTGCAAAAGAGTGTAAACAATTGAACATAGAATAGTAAATATATGTTTTATAAATACTTTTCACGAATTATTTGTCTGTTTCGCACTGTTCTTTCTTCGCAACTCATGACACCATTGCTACCAGATAGTGAAAATCCGCCACTTATTGCTTATGTGCCAGTTAGTGGAAGTCAGTTGTTTTCGTTGCAAAGTGCTAAACTAAAAGTGCTAGCTTGTAACGAAAACAAGCCTAATGTTCAGCCGATTATCGGCGTTTTGTTGGCAGTCGGCAAAAGGGGAAAAAAACTCTCCCGTACTCGGGCTTATCGGTCTGAACGTTTTGTGTTTTTCACTCGGCCTTTGAAACAACAACAATTCACACAGAAATGTCCGAAACAAAATTATGTGTCTAAACGCAGAGGCAAGTTTAAAAGAGAAAAAAATATACTAGTGCTGAAAAAAATATACTAGTGTAAATCTGGACTTCCTGAAAGTTCAGCAGATTACCGGCGTTTTGTTGGAGAGACTGGCAATCAGGTACGTTCCGATTTACACAGGCTGAATGTTCATCAGATTATCGACGTTTGTTGGCGAGAGAGGCAGTCGGCAAGAGGGGGGAAAAAACTCTCCCTGAACGTTCTGAGTTCTTCGTGCAAGTTCAAAAGAGAATTTGATGTTAAGCTGCTGGAAAAACTTGCGAAGTGTAAATCTGGACTAAGAGGGGGGGAAACTCTCCCAGAACGTTTGGAGTTCTTCGTTCAAGTTCAAAAGAGAATTTGATGATAAGCTGCTGAAAAAACTTGCCTATTAGGCATGTTTTCGTTACCAGCTAGCGATTTTAGTTTAACACTTTGCAACGAAAACAACTGACTTCCACTAACTGGCGCATAAGCAGTAAGTGGCGGATTTCCACTATCTGGTAGCAATTGTGCCATGAGTTGCGAAGAAAGAACAGTGCGAAACAGACGACAGACGTGATATGTATTTATAAAACATAAATTTACTATTCTATGTTCAATTGTTTACACTCTTTTTGCAAATATTGAAATAATTTTCCATTTTTGTTCTTCTTCTTCCCGTTAATTCACAATAATTGACAACAATCTCCCCAAAAATGAGATGTCATACTGCGAAATATAGGATGCCCAATCTGGCAACGCCATACTCGATTAAGACAGGAACACAAGCACCAAACTTCATCGGCACTTAAAAGTGCTCCCCATACAAATTAAGCACCTTTGGTGTAACGAAAACACTCCTAATATAATTTAAGAAGACATTTCTTCCTGTAGCGAGTAATTGTCAGTTACGAACGAATAGAAATTTGATTCCAACGAGTGAGGTTTTTAGCGGATTTTCAGACCGATTTTCCCGAATTTTTTGTAATTGTCACAATTAAAAAATTAATATTAATCGGTAAGTGCAAAAAAAGTTCAATCAATGTTCGCGGAATACTGTTTTTTCGCGTGTTACAATTCATTCCTATTCGTTCGTAATTGATAGATTTTGACGTTTCGGCCTTAAGTCCGAATTTACACTAGGCAAGTTTTTTCAGCAGCTTATCATCAAATTCTCTTTTGAACTTGCACGAATAACTCAAAACGTTCAGGGAGAGTTTTTTCCCCCCTCTTGCCGACTGCCTCTCTCTCCTACAAAACGCCGATAATCTGCTGAACATTCAGCCAGTGTAAATCCAGACTAAGGAATGTCTTCTTATATTCTATTTGTGTTTGGTTTTGTGTTCGGTTCGGTTGTATAGGGTTTTCCAACAAGAGGTGTTATTTTGATTCATCCGGTATTTCGGTAGCTGTCGCTTTTGAAGCTTTTTTTCTTTGACATTTGACGAGTAGAAACTACGCCATTACTGAAAATGAAACGATATGCGATTCAACAGCGCAATGAAATTATTAAAATTCGAAAATCATCGAAAAATCATCTTGACTGATGAGGCCCATTTCCACCTCGGTGGCTACGTCAACAAGCAAAATTGTCGCATCTGGAGCTCGAAAAACCCAAGAGTTATTGTTGAGAAGACTCTCCATCCTCAACGTGTGACTGTTTGGTGCGGTTTATGGTCCGGCGGGGTCACTGGTCCTTACTTTTTCAAAAATGAGGTTGGATCAACAATTACGGTGAATGGATTGCGCTATCGAGAGATGATTAATGATTACGTTTTAAAATCGCGAGATTTTTTAAATAATTTTTCACCTGCGGCGCTTTCTACTATCAACGACAACAAATAATAGGCATGTTTTCGTTACAAGCTAGCAATTTTAGTTTAGCACTTTGCAAGGAAAACAACTGACATCCACTAACTGACACATAAGCAATAAGTGTCGGATTTTCACTATCTGGTAGCAATGGTGTCATGAGTTGCGAAGAAAGAACAGTGCGAAACAGACAAAAAATTCGTGAAAAGTATTTATAAAACATATATTTACTATTCTATGTTCAATTGTTTGCACTCTTTTTGCAAATATTAAAATAATTTCCTATTTTTGTTCTTCTTCTTCCCGTTAATTCACAATAATTGATAAAATCTCTCCAAAAATGGGATGCCATATTGCTAAATATAGGGTGCTCAATCTGGCAACATCATACTCGAATAAGACAGGAACACAAGCTCCAAACTTCATCGGGAACTAATAGTGCTTAGCTCCCCATACAAATTAATACAACTCAGAATAAATGAAAAATTATTTTTCATTTATTCTTCCGTACTCGCAATTTTTTTGCAATGCGTTTTCTTTCGCTGTAAAGTTTTTCGACATTTCCACACTGCCTTTCATTTAATATCAGTTGTTTTTTGCTCGGTTCAACATATGTAAATTTGTGCGACATACATTTTAATAAAATTTAATGAGTTTTAATGAACGGTGAAAATAAAAAATTGTCGAAACAGAATACATTGTCTGAACGCAAATGCAATTTCAAAAGAGAATTGCAGAAAAAAATTGCAAGTGTGAATCTGCACTAATAGAACTCTCAATAAATGAAAAATTTCCACTCACAAAAAAGACAAAATGAGAATTTGGCAAATAGAAAGGTGTGCCTTCTCAAAAAACGTGCCCTTTCTTAGTGAGATTTGGGTGTTGCACTGTACCACCTTCTTTATACCCTCACTTTAGTGTGACGAGGGTATATATCATTTGCTACGGAAAAAAGTGTAACACATCGAAGGAGTGACCTAAGACCCCAAGTATGTTTGGCGGAAATCCGTTTTGGGTCATTTTAAGTCGAATGAGCAATGTCCGTCCGTCTGTCTGTCTGTCTGTGTGTCTGCTGGCTGGTGCGCACGATAACTCTCGAAAGGAGTAACCGATTGACTTCAAATTTCGTATGTGGTAATATTTTTTTCTATCTCCGGCTAAGTTCGAAGATGGGCCATATTGGTCCACTCCTTCTGGTACCTCCCCCACAAAGGGTTAAAATGTTGTGAAATATTGATTCTTTAATAACTGCTATTATACTTATTCGAATCTTCTCAAATTCCACACATAGTATTAGTTTGTTAGTCGCTATCAACTTGAGGAAAATGGGCGAAATTGCCACGCCCGTTTTGGTATCTCCCACACAAATGCACCATTTTGCACTAAAAGTTAAAAGCTTATAACATTAATACCAGTGTTTAGAAATACTTGAAATTTTGTGCAGTGTAATGATTTTATAGTGCCTACAGTCCAGTGAAATATGGGCGTTATTGCCGCTCCCCTTTTGGTACCTCCCACACAAATGCACCATTTTGCACCAAAAGTTAACAGTTTATAACATTAATATCAGTGTATACAATTACTTGAAATTTTGTACAGTGTAACGCTTTTATAATGCCTATAGTCCAGTGAAAAATGGGCGTTATTGTCACGCCCCTTTTGGTACCTCTCCCACAAAGGTACCATTTTGCACCAAAAGTTAACAGTTTATAACATTAATATCAGTGTATACAATTACTTGAAATTTTGTACAGTGTAACGCTTTTATAATGCCTATAGTCCAGTGAAAAATGAGCGTTATCACCACGCCACTTTTTGTACCTCCCACACAAAATGGCCAAATTATACCACAATTTAATATCTCAACGTTAATATACCAGTCCATATAAACGGTTACAATTCGGCACAGTGCAATGTATTTAAAGTATCTACTGTTCAGCGAAATATAGGTGTATTTCTTAAACCCCTTCTGGTACCTCCCACAAAAATTGACAGAATAATTTGTGTAATATTCAATATTACATTACTCACAAAGTGAGGGTATACCTTAGTCGGTTTACCCGACTGAAACTTTCTTACTTGTTTTATTTCTCTTTACTGTGCTCCAACAACTAAAATAAAATTATATTTTTTACTGATTTTTTTATCACAATATTACTTACCACCATGTCCATCCATCTATATTCTTCCTTTCTAACAGTTTTAAAGGGTGACCATTGGACACAGGTAACTCCCTTCCTACGGAATTAATCCCCAACATTGTAGAATGGGAATTACTTCCGCAGTAACAGGTCCCTTCAAATTATTGTTGAACAACCCATAAATTTCGGTGGACTGCGTTATTTCAATTTTTAATTGCTTTATTGCTACCGCGTCACTTGGTAAAATGCCGAAAAATGTATTTCCCCGTTATTCGTTCCCATGTTGCACGTATTTTATCTTTATCAATGATACACATTTCGGGTTTCTTTTGCTAGTTGTACAATAAATCTTAACAATTTTGTACATGTTGTACAATAAATCGTCATATTCTACTATAAATTAACAGCCGTATTCATAAAAACTTCAAACAGCTTTACAAACCTTTGGTAAGCAAAATTTGTTAAAACTGTATTCATAAACGATTATTAGCCTAAAACACCTTTTGTAAACCATTGCTTAATGCGGGGATTTTAATATAGGCTCGACCCTACTTTAAGCGTTTGTTAAAGTGACATTTGCTTTTTCTTCGTGTGCATTTACAAAAATGTTTGTGGTAATTTTTAATTAAATGAAAATAAATATTATAAGACTGTTTTTGAACATATTTTCTAGAAATGGTTTAGGTTAAAATGAGAAAAAAAGAACAAAATACGTAACTGTGCCTTCTAGAACGTGTTTATGTCAAAACGGAATGTTCCATTAAATGGGAGGTATATCAAAACGCGGACCGATTTGTCGCATTTTTCCAGGAAGAGTTAAAGTCATTGTGCAACATAAGCTGATCCTCATCCCAAAAATTTCGTAAGGATTGTTTCCTTTTTTCGAGAAGTACTTTGATTGTCACAGACGGACGGACATGGCTACATCGACTCTGGACATGATTTTGCGTCCATCGGTATATAAACTGAATTTTTGCATTCTTCTTTTTCCCATATTGTAAATCGGTAATAATAGATGAATTTTCGCATCTTTTTTTCTATATTGTTTCACAAAAGACCATAAACTTATATAGTTGCAAAATCACAACACAACAAATGCAAATTGTACAAAATTCACTAGTGATATGTAAATAATCAACATGTGTTAAATATTATTCGTTATTCGAATTCCTTTTTGTATGTAAAAAAAAATTATCTGAATTCGTCATTTATTTGATCTTTAGTTGTTGTTTTTTTATTTATTGGACAAGTGAGCATACATTTTTGATAATTAATACAGTTGTTTTTAAAATAAACAATCTGTTTCAATCTGTAGCACAGCTATAGAAGTTGTAAGCAATTTTAAGTGTCTTGGTGTAATGCTTGACAATGATTTGTCTTTTGATGTGCATGTCAATTCAATCATTTCCAGAGTTAACTTTATTTTACGAAAGTTATACAACCTGGATTTGGTACTTCCTCGTAGTGTTAAGATTCGTGTTGTTCATGCTCTGATAATGCCTATTTTTTTGTATGGTCTTGAGGTATTTTCTGGTTGTGTAGGTTATGTTATGCGGAAGGTAAGATTATTATTTCAACGAGTTTTGCGATATGTTTATACTGTGAAGTGGTATGATCACATTTCCCAATATGTAGCCGATTTTCTTGGGTGCTCATTTCCTAACTACATCAAAATACGAATTTTGTTGCACTTCTATAAAGTGCATAAGTTGCAAACGCCGCGATTTATGTTGGATCTTTTTAGCTTTGGTAGATCAACAAGAAATACCCAAATTGTTATGCCGAGGTTAACTGCTACCTTAGATAGGTCATTTCTTGTGAGAGTGGCACGCATTTACAACCATCTACCGGTATCGCTTAGAACTTTCAGTTTTTCGTTGCATACATATTAATATAAGCTCTTTGAATATGCTCAGCTTCATGATTTTTGATTTTTTTTTTCTTGTTTATTATTTTTTCTATTGCCTAATTGGATGATATAGCCTGTCAGAGTAGTTTTTTTTTGCGCGAGTAGTAGGGATGTTTATTATAACTCAATATTTTTTTTTTCAGTCGCCTCGTAATTTGATTTAGTATTTTCTTTAAATTTTATAGTTTTTTTTAATTATTTTTATTATTTATTGCATTAAATTGTTAAGCTTGTACGTATGTTTTTTTTTTATGAAATTAAGCTGATTTTTGTAAAATTTTTTTTCTCACAGTGTGTGAGTAGTTTTTCTTATTGTTAGATGCTCTATAACTGTTTATATATACTGTGAAAGTTAGGAGAAAATTGTTTACTTGGTTGTTTACTACTCTTTCTATTGTTTACTGTTTTATTTTATAATTTAGTCATTTTATTTATTTAGATATTTAAGATTTTTGAGTAGTCTACATATTGGGCATGTTTTCGTTACAAGCTAGCACTTTTAGTTTAGCACTTTGCAACGAAAACAACTGACTTCCACTAACTGGCACATAAGCAATAAGTGGCGGATTTTCACTATCTGGTAGCAATGGTGTCATGAGTTGCGAAGAAAGAACAGTGCGAAACAGACAAAAAATTCGTGAAAAGTATTTATAAAACATATATTTACTATTCTATGTTCAATTGTTTACACTCTTTTGCAAATATTAAAATAATTTCCCATTTTTGTTGTTCTTCTTCCCGTTAATTCACAATAATTGATAAAATCTCTCCAAAAATGGGATGCCATATTGCTAAATATAGGGTTCCCAATCTGGCAACATCATACACGATTAAGACATGAACACAAGCACCAAACTTCATCGGGAACTAATAGTGCTTAAAAGTGCTTAGCTCCCCATACAAATTAAGCACTTTTGGTGTAACGAAAACACGCCTACTGTTGTTTTTTGTAACTGTAAAAGGCCATATAGGCTCGGTTACTATGATGGAAAATAAATTAAATTAAATTAAAAATAGTTTATATATTCGACTACTCTTACAATTGATAATCGTATTAATGCATCATTAAGGGTATCTCTTAAATACCGGTGAATGCGTCCGGCGTCTGTCAAACTCAAATTTCATCCTATTGTTTTCTGTGCATACAACAACACTTTGACAGACGCCGGACGCAGTTCACCGGTATTTAAGAGATGCCCTAAGAGAGAAAATGGTATGTGAAAAAGATGGTGTTGCCAGAATTACATTGACGAAGTCATTTATTTTATTCTTTTTTCTCCCAACAAGGTCCCCCACCCGCTAAATAAAAAATTGGACCACTTTTACTAAAGTAGATTTGCTCCGAAAAATCATCTATCATCATAGATAGATTTTATTATAGAAAAGATGTCAGTAACTATAATTTCTAAAGGAAAGACATCCTAGCTGAAATATTTTAAAATAAAACTGCATTTCCATTTAATAAATTGTTTAATTTTATCATATTTTAGTTTTTAGAACTCTGCTTCTAAAGATAAAACATGAAAAAATGTGTATTTTAATTTTAAACTTAAACATTTCACATTAAAATTGAACAAAACGTAACATAAAATAAATTCATAAAATAAATTTAGACTTTTTTAAAGATAACATAAACAAATATGTACATAAATTTGTTCAGTAGAATTACATTTTTATCAGAAGAATATTAAGCTGTAGCTGATATTTTTCCTCATTTTTTTGGGCGGGGGTTTTGTTTTTTCAATTTTAACAGCAGTCCTCCTCCATAATAGTATCAACACATTTGAAATCTTCTTCTATGATATCTTCAATTATTTGAACCTCTTCCATGTAGCCATTATTATGAGCCGTGTGGTTGCCATAAACAACTGCATCAACATCAGCTGCTAGAGTCGGTTCTACGCCTAAATCGAAATAATCATTGGCATAATCTTCCTCCATTATGTAGTAGTGGTTCATTTGTGTACCGTTTTGAATAACAGTAAATTGACTCATTTGTGTATCGTTTTGAATCGCATTGAATTGATTAATTTGTGTGTCGCTCTGAATCTCACTAAAATGACTTGATTGTGTGTCGCTTTGAATCTCATTAAAATGACTCGATGGTTTGTCGTTTTGAATATCATTAAATTGAGCTGACTCAATGACATCTAAGTCAACAAATTGAGTACACCCTCCTTTATTGTAGCTGTCACCATAATCATGATCGATTTCGAAATCGTTGTACAAAGTTGATTGATCCAGATCGTCATTTGAATCATCATCATAAGCAAGTGATCCACCGCGGTGGTACAAAATTTTCCTGGTGCAACCTGTTTCTACATCGGCAATAATATCTTCACAAAAGCCATCGACATAGTTGGAACTTTGTGTTCTTGATTTTTTTGCTAAAATTTGGGTTAACACAAAGTTGGGATGGTCGGAAGACTGCACGATGTCGAACTCGTCTTGGCTGAGTAACTGCAACAGAGTTTTGGTGCGTTTCGTCAAATCGTCTATTTCATACCAGGGTACTTTGTGAACACATGTGTAATGGCGTCGAATGGCATGCATATTGGAGAATAGAATTTTCTCTTTGCATAGCAGACATACTACCATTGCCTCTGTCACAGGATGTTCCTCTTGGTTGTGCACAATTTTTTCTCGTCGTGAATTAAAAACAAGCTTACACTTGAAACAACCAAAGAAATGTTCTCCAGGTTTTTGTAACTTTCTCATTTCGCGCAACCACAAAAACTCTTGACGGGCTTCTGGCGTGTACGGTACATTGGTTTCAGTGCGCGGACGTGTTCTTTTAGCGATTTCTTCACAGGTTCCAAATTCGACAACATGTCGCATCGACTGATGTTGTAATAGTCGACGAATTGTTAAAGAACTAAATTTACAAATTCCACATTTGTGACGTTGGTCGTAATGTTTGTCTTTTTGGTGATAGTTAAGCGAGCCCATTGACTTGTAGTTGATGCCACAAATTTCACAAACCCACGTTTGTTCTGTTTGATAACTCTTTCTTTTTGTGGCTGATTTCTTTGTTTTGTTCTTATGTAGACAATTTCTGGCCATTTTTCTGGTATAGTGCATTCGGCAGCAAATTGAACAGGGGTGTTTAGGTGCAAAATGTATGATACGATGACGTTTTAAATCTAAGCGATGTTGAAAGTCAACAAAACAGATATCACAGATGAGAGGTTCTGGTGGTAAATTTGTTTGGTTTGTATCAGAGTACCGATCCTTTTCTGATTCACTTATCACCTCATCTTCATCGAATTCTAAGTCATTTTCTGAATTATTTGTACTTAAGGATTCGGTGGCTTGTCTACACACCATCCATGTGGGATAACGTTTGAGGTCATTGCTGTGAAAACCACGACTTAATACCAAATCCTTCGTGTAGCTCACATCGACCGTTAGAAATCTATCCATTATTTCAAAATATTCGAGAAAAGTACTTTTGAAGGTACTCCCGCTTTTCTCAGCATGTTTCTTTTTCTGCAAAGTTCGACAGTACCAATACTTAATGCGCTGTATACTTAAACGTGTTTCGAATTCCGTCATATCAATATTAAACATGGCATTAATATGGCTACGCAAATTTGTTATGCTTTCCAAAAATGCATTAAAATTGAATCCTAAATTTTTGTTACGTTCACATTTGTACAACAGGGGATATTTTTCAAGTTGTTTAAGGAATTCCAATACAATTTTGCGATTAGTTAAACCAAAAAGAATCTATAACGCCGAGGAAAACAAATTAATTGTGGTAAAAATAATGGAATGATTTCGAACTTACACCACAACCGTTTGTTGAATTTGGAAATTCATCTTCATTCTCATCATTTGAAGGCATTTCATCCTCAGAATCAACATAAAGTGATGGAAATGGCGCTGAATTTCTGAGAGATAAATATTTTTTTTTGGAGGGTGATGTTTTCTGTGAAATAAAATATTTTTTATTATTAATAAGTTGTGGGAGGAGGGGTGGTGTGTATTGCAAACTGTAACTTGCCGGCGATACGGTTTTTATGGTGGTCAGCACCATGGGTTCCATGGATGTTTTTTCACTTTCTGCATTTGGAATATTCATTTCCAAAATCTTGTTAGCTGTAGCTGAGGCGACACTCAAATTTGGCAGCATAACTTTGAATATTTCTTGCGAATCCTTAAAAAGAATAACTTTATTATTTTGTTTCGAAACTTAATTATTATATTCTACACAATTTCAATTTGAAATTAAAAAAAAAAAACAATTCATCTTTTTCATAGAATACATCAACGAAGATCTTTTCCTATAGAAAATATATCTGCAATTATCTACTCTTGTAGAAAAGTAATCAATGATGCTATTTTCTTATAGTCATCAACAATGTCTTACAGAAAAGGAATCAAAGATGATCTTATCTCATAGAAAATTCATTAGCGATTAGTTTTTTATAGATACCTCATCACCGCTGATCATTTCTTGCACAAAATTCACCGATGATAATATTTTTTATTGGAAATTACCAGCGTCATTTTTTTTCAATATAGAAAACTCATCAACTATAATCTTTTCTTATAGAAAAATCATTAACAATAACACTAAGCAACAAAATTGTTGCCTAAGGGCTGTGCATAACATTTTCCGGTGTAATACAGTGTAAAAAAATTTTATGGTAATTTTTTTTTTAACTTCCGATTTTCTTGGAAGTTGCCTTTAGTATTTTCACCAATTCCTTTAAATATACGATTGATAAAGCAGGTATTTGCGCTAAATATTAGGTCACTCTACCTTCGTTCACGATATTAGAACACGATTTTGATAAAAATTCTCTTACTTCTTCCAAAAGGAATATAATTTATACATTTATCAATAGATGTTTTCAAATATGCATTGCTTACTTCGTTAGGGTGCCGACTTTAAAAAATGGAACCAAAAACTTTTTTGCGAATTTTTAATTTTTGTTGCATAGTGTAATCTTTCCCTACAGAAAATTTATCAATGACAATCATCAATCAATGACTTAGATAAAATTCATCAACTATATTATATTTTTGTAGAAAAGTCATCAATGATTTTTCGTGTTATGGTAAATTCGATTAAATTAAATTTAATGCATTTTACGAATTTTAATCGATAATGTTCAATTGTTATTTTTCTACTTTTGAAAATTGTTTAGTATGAAGACTTACCTCATCAATATCTTTTGACTTTGTGGTATAGCATTCCTCTTCAGTATCTTTCCAAGACTTATAATCTGCCCAATCATCGGAGAATGAGCACACTGAGGATGTGGAACATTTCGAATTTCTAGAAGAAACTCCCTAAGGTAAAAATTTTGTTTTTAAACGGAGGCGATTTTTAAATGTACTTCCTACCTTTTCTCTGTTTGTTTTCAAAGTCCTCAGAGAGGTTTCCTTTGAATCTTGAGGAGTCAACATTTCGGATGTTACTGTTGAAACCTTTAAAACGAAATTTTGTAACTGAGATGTGTAATAATTCTAGTTTTTTTGCAAACACTTACATCACAGCTTTTGGTTTTGAAGGATATTTTCTTGGTCATATCTTCTTGAGTTCCATTAAAAGATGTCAGACGGTGTTTTCGTCTACCGTTTGCTAAATTCACTTCGCGTTTTGTTGATGGCACATTGATATTTTGATCACTTCCAACACTTTGTACTTTGGATTTCTTTGATTCTAAATAATATTTGAAATTTGCGGATGACTGTAACTAAGGAGGATTCTTTTTTCACTGGACATTTGTTACAGTTATAAGTAAAACAAGAAAATATACTTACATTATTAGTTTTTGTTGTTGACAATTCAACATCTGCGACAGCATTTTTTTCAGATTTTATCTGTGGTACCGGTGAAATAAGTTTCTGTTAAATTAAGGTAAAGATAAAATTATACCGGTAAAAATAAGTGATGTACAATACTTACATTATTTTCACTTTGTTTCTTTGCTGTTTCTGATGAATTCCCTAAAGTATTTGTTACATCGACCTTCATATCCCTTACATCTAAAAATTGTTTAATATCATCTTTTAAAGACTGATCAGAATTCGTTTGCCCTACAATCTTGTTCGGAGGCGACGGGTAAGGAATTCCATTCTCATTCGGCTCGGTTTTGACAATCGCTCTTTTTTCTCCAAACAACTGTACAATTGGTTTCTTTTCTTTTTTGAGCAAATTAGACCCGGATGTTTCTGATGTATTGCAAACTTTTTGAGATTCCTTTTTCATTGGATGAGCAAGTTTTAGATGGTTTATAAATAAATACCATTTCTTTATGGGAAATGTGGTATAGCAATAGAAACAATTAATATTAAACGTCTGTGTATCAATGATACCGCAGATATTATCCTTGCACGTAAATCTACATAAGAAAGTAAGTTATGTGCAAGCTACATTAATTAAATAATTCTTAAAAGAGAAATGTGGAAAAACTTACTCTGTCTGTACCACTTTAGAATGAGAAATTTTGGAATTTTTCTCATATTGTAGTCTTAATATCTGCACTTTTGCTTCTTTGGAATCTCCATCGCCGGTCGGTAAACTCCTGTTTTTATCATTACTTGTTACTTGGATTATAGCTTTTTTAATGTTTTTGTGCCTAGTTTTGACCCAATGACTATTATCCAATGTGAAATTTTCCATATCTTCTTCATTAACACAGAATGCATCTGCATTTGATGGTTGACCATTAATGTTATTATTTTTTAACAGAGGAGGTGCAGTTATCTTTGTATTGAATATATCTTCTTTTTTCGACGACAGAAGTGATAGATCTATATTGTCTGTGTCATTCGATATTGTCGAATTTAAAAATCTCTTTGATGGATTATTGCTGGTATTTGATGACAAGCATCGTTTAGCATTTGGCTCTATCTTGAATGGCTGTTTGGACGTTATGTTTCTACCATTGCCGCTCGAAAGCATAGACCTAAAAAAAGAAAAGTTTTATCACTATCGATGATGATATATTTCACCCTTACTTGACCGCCCGAGTACTGTCAGTTTCTTTCCTGGGTTTCATTTCAGATTTGTTCACATACACGCGTACATTTTTTGTATTTGTATCTGTCTCCTTTGGGGTTTGCTTTGTCTTATGTTTTGCTACTTTCTCGGAGGGAGGAACATACTTTCGGGAGCAGACCCAATTTGTGAAATTATCAAGGAAGCCATTATTATTGTCCCGCTTAATGTCCATTTTGTGATGACATTTGTGATTGGGCTGTAATGAAAAAACGTCACTTAAACCCACGCCGTAAAACATACTTCCACAATTATATTCACCCTTTGGTTTAAGGAAATAAGTACAATTGTTTTTTTTTATTAAAAATAATTGTAAACAAAGCAAAATCGTGTTTGCTGAGAAATGCTAGTTTATTAGTGATGGAAAAACGAAACATCGATTGTAGTTCCGTTATCGTTTTACAATCGAAGTCTTTTATGCCGCGATTAGTAGCAAAAGTATCGTAACATGGACATGGAATGATTATTTAAAAGGGAAAAAACGTGTTAGGCTGACGCCAGACCGCACACCGAAGCAAAGCAATGCGAAAACTGCTCGAAGTCACTGGTAAAACAACGACGCAACATGTCATGCCGACTGCAGAGAGACAGAGAATTTACACATGTGTTGAAGTGAGAGATCAGATTGGAAGTGTTTGTTTTTTCTCTTTCCTTCTTGCATTTTTGTTCTGACGGAGCAAGCACGGACAACATTGCCAGAAAAATGGCGGAAAAATGCAACACAGTGAATTTACAACCGTGTGAACATACAATTATTGTTTTGCAACGATAGTAGGCATGTTTTCGTTACAAGCTAGCACTTTTAGTTTAGCACTTTGCAACGAAAACAACTGACTTCCACTAACTGGCACATAAGCATTAAGTGGCGGATTTTCACTATCTGGTAGCAATGGTGTCATGAGTTGCGAAGAAAGAACAGTGCGAAACAGACAAACAATTCGTGAAAAGTATTTATAAAACATATATTTACTATTCTATGTTCAATTGTTTACACCCTTTTGCAAATATTAAAATAATTTCCCATTTTTGTTCTTCTTCTTCCCGTTAATTCACAATAATTGTTAAAATCTCTCCAAAATTGGGATGCCATATTGCTAAATATAGGGTGCCCAATCTGGCAACATCATACTCGATTAAGACATGAACACAAGCACCAAACTTCATCGGGAACTAATAGTGCTTAAAAGTGCTTAGCTCCCCATACAAATTAAGCACTTATGGTGTAACGAAAACACGCCTAGTAAAAAAGTCATTGCGAGATAATTTGCTGATTGTTGCATGTTCGAAGTATATGCATGTGACAACGGCGCCATTGCCAGAAAATCATTTTTTTGCAACACTGTCCATAATGTATTTTTATTAGCAATCCTGCATATAAATATTTACAAAATATATTAGGCATGTTTTCGTTACAAGCTAGCACTTTTAGTTTAGCACTTTGCAACGAAAACAACTGACTTCCACTAACTGGCACATAAGCAATAAGTGGCGGATTTTCACTATCTGGTAGCAATGGTGTCATGAGTTGCGAAGAAAGAACAGTGTGAAACAGACAAAAAATTCGTGAAAAGTATTTATAAAACATATATTTACTATTCTATGTTCAATCGTTTACACTCTTTTGCAAATATTAAAATAATTTCCCATTTTTGTTCTTCTTCTTCCCGTTAATTCACAATAATTGATAAAATCTCTCCAAAAATGGGATGCCATATTGCTAAATATAGGGTGCCCAATCTGGCAACATCATACTCGATTAAGACATGAACACAAGCACCAAACTTCATCGGGAACTAATAGTGCTTAAAAGTGCTTAGCTCCCCATACAAATTATGCACTTATGGTGTAACGAAAACACGCCTATTGTAAATATATGAAATTGTAACGTTTTCTTGCAATCGTCTGAACTGTCAATTCACCTTTGCCTAACAATCTGACATTGCCCGTATATTTGCAGCACTTTAACAGGGTTGATAACGTTTGCCGATCCGGCAATCGTCTATACTCAGCTTTAGAAACGCTTCAAAACGCGCTCTCTTGCTGAAAGTAACTGAATGTGTTACTTTCAATCGTCCCTAGTGAAAATTAGGCATATCGGTCCATATTTTGATATAGCTCCCGTATAAAGAGCGCATTTTTATCCGACCATCCCGAAATTTAAATATGTGTGCAAATGCAATAGTAACATTTAATAATGTCAAGTGAAAATGAGGTATATCGGTCCATATTTTGATATAGCCCCCACACAAAAGTACTTTGGCTAAGACATATTTACGCATTTTTTAACCGATCATGCTGAAATTTATATATTTCTACTTTGTATTACATTGTGATCACGCTTGAATGTAATAGAAAGTACAAATATTTAAATTTCAGCATGATCGGTTAAAAAATGCGCTCTCTAGAGGGTAAATATGTCTTATCGAAAGGGGCCCTCGTATGGGGGCTATATCAAAGTATGTATCGATATGCCACATTTTCACTAGACATGATTATATGCATGATCGGATAAAAATGCGTCCTCTATAACGTAAATAGATATGTCTTGTCGAAAGGGAGCTTTGTATTGGGCTGTATCAAAAAATGGACCGATATGCATAATCACTAGGCATGATTGAACATATATTAAAATTTCGGCTTGATCGGTTAAAAAAGGCGCTCTCTAGTGCGTAAATATGTCTTATCAAAGGGACCTTCGTATGGGGGCTATATCAAAGTATGGACCGATATGCCCCATTTTAAATATTGATCGTCCTCTGTACCAATTTTCATTGAGATTGCTTCATATTTGCGACCTGTGGTGTCGAATATAAAAAAGAACGGAACGATAAACGTAGTGATACTGTTAGTGTTCTGTTCCAAAGAATAGTATCACTACGACGTAGTGATACTTTTCTATGAACCGTACCTTATCGTAGTGATACCGTTCGTCGTGTTCTAAGAATGGTAAGTTAACATAGTGGTACCGTTCGCGAACAGTAACACTAAAAAAATAAATAACGTTAGTGTTCTCTGAAGGAACCGTTCCTATAACGTAGTGTTTTTTTCTGAACACTAGTTGTAAAGTGTTTCTATAAAACAAATCCGCATCAGAACATCAAAAGTGATAAATAAAACGTGAACATTAGTGACCACCTTATATCAGTAATTAGATTTTTCGGGTTGTACAGTGATTCTAATAAGAATTTACGTATGGCCAATACCATTTGTCATTAGAGCCACTTCAAAATCTTGTGAACCTACTCAATCGCCCATGTGATGACAATCGCGTGAGTTCAAATCGCAAAACGCAAAAATTTCCCCTTCAATTTTAATGGTCTTCGAAATAAATTTTAATTAAATGCACACATGGGTGTAGTTATTTTTCACTGTAATTAATAATTTGATTTTAATAAATCCAAATTGTTGCGCTAATAAAAAAATCAGAACATGCATTTTGCGACTTGAAATCACAATCGCCAATTTTAGGGGAAATGCGATTGCCATCACATGGGGGAATGCTTCTACTAATGGCGGGATTCGCTGGAGCTACTGGACACAACACTTATACAGGTAATGATTTACTATGTATGTACATACATTTAACGAGCTACTCAGTCGTGTAACTTGACATGATGACCTCACTGAGCTGGTGATCGCTGGTTGTATTCGAAAACTTTGGGCATTCCTCAGATGATACTTTTGTGTTAAATATGTATGTATTTAATTGATAACAAATATATTAGTCTGTCTATACAAATGGGAATCTTATTAATTTTTTAAATAGGGTACATACATATGTACTTAATTAATTGACAAAATGTCTTACCAATTTTATTCATGTTCTTTAGAGTTCTTCAACAATATACCTCCGAGTTCATTTTTAGTTACTATAAACAAAAAGAATCTTGCACATTAAAGTCTCAACATAAAACAAATATACGACTTGTATAATTTTTTTGTTATATTGTTATTTGATTGTGTTGGAGGGTGTGCTGCTTTTGAAAGACGTTCAAAAAGGATCAAAGGATGTTTCTTTTTCGTTATGTGGTTGGTTGGCTTTGTATTGAGGTACTGAAAACACAGTCTTCATTATTAACCATTTTTTGGTGGAGGATTTGGGTTGTTTTATAGAACAATTTTTATTTAAAAATGTGTTTAGGTTAGGTTAGGTTAGGGTGGCAGCCGTATTTTTTTACAAGCTCACATAGACCAGTTTAGGTCCCTAGTGTTACCACGGGCTGAAATGCCCCTCATCGAAACCAACCTGTTTGATATATAAATTTATCGATAGTACGAATATCAGTACTGGAAAGATCTGTTAGGCTGCCTAAAAAGGCCGACCCCAGTATATCCAGTCGTCGTTTACTCAAAGCGGGACATTCGCAAAGCAAGTGCTCAATGCTCTCCACTTCTTCCTCATCTCCACAGCTTCGGCAGAAGTCATTGGAGTCAATACCCAATCTTTTGGCGTGTTCGCCGATCAAGCAGTGTCCCGTCAGAACCTGTACTAACGTAGACAATCGTTTCCTCTCTAGTGCGAGGAGATATTTTGACCTTCTCAGGTCATACCTTGGCCAGATTTGTCTAGCTACCCTGCAGGTGCCGATTTCTGTCCATCTATCGTTGGACTGCCTGATTGCCTCTTGCCTAAGCCAAAGCTTGCACGTGGATAGTGGCGCACCAATATATGCAAATTCTTCGAGAATTTGTAATGTCGTCCCTTTCCTAGCAAGTTCATCGGCTTTGCAGTTCCCCGGGATATCCCTATGCCCAGGCACCCATATGAGGTGTATATTATGTGTTTAGGGGGATTTTGTTCAGCAGGTGAATGCATGATTATGTCCTTGTTGAAGAAGATAACCCCTTGGATTTTAATGTAAAAATAAATAATTAAATGTTAAACAAGGGAAAATAAAATATGTAAGGCATCGGAGCAATACATTTGTAAGAATTCTATTTTCTGAATTTTATAATATGGAAATAATGGTCGACACACACATTTCAAATTCAAAGGACATTATCAATTGCGGTTTAAAAACAAATAAATTGAAATTCAAAAAATATTCCATTTGAAATTCCAAAGATTTTATTATATAGGGTGATCCAAGTAGATATACTTTTTTCAATAGCCTTTTTTGACTGATCACGGGAACCTCGAAATGGATATCGATGTGGAAAATGTGTTGTGATAATTTGTAAAAAAATTCAAGATATTCCTTATGAAATTCCAAAAAAATCTAAAAGATAAACACACATTAAACTAAATATTTCGAAAACTAACTGCGGTTTTTGAATTTCAAATATATTTTTTTGACTTTTAATTTATTTTAGATGTTTTGAAATTCAGTTGATATTAATATGACATAAATTTTTAAATTTCAATTAAAAATTTTTGGGTTTAAAATTAAATTTTTTTGACGTTCTATTTTGGTTTTTGAAATTGCAGATTAAAATCCCATATTTTTCAATTCAAAGATTTCTAATTCTACTTCAAAAAAGTAAAAATATATAGAACAAAAAATTGTGAACTTCAATTAGATTTTTTTCTATGCAGCATTTTGCATATAAAGTAAACTCCGGAAATAGGTAGACGCAAAATGGCTCTGCTCCGACATCGACTCGATACCGGCCAACAAATTTTTATAATTTTTTGCTTCTGGCCTTATTAAGGAATTACATCCATTTAAAGTTATGGGAAATGAAAGCATATTCTTCAAAAAAGTGATCCCCAAATATCGTCCTTATTTAAGGAATTATAGCCAGGGCTGTGCAGTCAACCCAAAACGGCTCTGCTCCGTCTCGATACCGGTCAATACATATTTACCATATTTTGCTCCCCGGCCTTATTAGGAGGTTTATATTCATTTGGTTAATTTAAACATTTTCTTGAAAAAAGCATCCCGGCTTAATTTAAGGAATTATAACCATTTAAAGTTTTGGAAAGGTATTAACTACTTCAAAAAAAATAAGGCTAATATTTCGTCTATTATATAAAAAGTTATAACCATTTAAAGTTATGGAAATAAATTTAAAAATCCACGAAATTCGTCCTTTTTGACCATGAGGAAGAGTGGTGTCTTCGGAGAAAATCTAGATTAATATTAGTCATTGAAAATTTTTGGGGTTAAAATCCCATATCTCTAATCCAAAGATTTCTAAAAAAAATAAAAAAAATTCGAACGAAAAATTGTGAACTTCAATTGGATTTTTTCTAAAGATAATATTGTGAATTGCTATTGGTATTTTTCGAATTTCTTATGAAACACATTAACACAAACATTAAACGGAATATTTTGAATATAAAATTGTTTTATTTTTAAATTCAAAGGGGTTCTACATTCCAATTATAACTTTTTGAATTTTCATTGATTTCACTTTACGTGCTTCGAATTTCAATTCACGTCTTTTGAAATTCAGTTGACATTAATTTCAAATATGTTTCTATTGATGGCTTTGGAATTACAGATAAAAATCCCATATCTCTAATTCAAAGATTTCTAAAAAAAGTAAAAACATTTCGAACGAAAAATTGTGAACTTTAATTGGATTTTTTTCTAAAGATAATATTTTGAATTGCTATTGGTATTTTGCGAATTTCTTATGAAACAAACATTAAACGGAATATTTTGAATATAAAATTGTTTTATTTTTAAATTCAAAGGGGTTCTACATTCTAATTATAACTTTTTGAATTTTCATTGATTTCACTTTACGTGCTTCGAAATACAATTCACGTCTTTTGAAATTCAGTTTACATTAATTTTAAATATATTTGTTGTATTTAAATTGATATGATTTTCAATTTCAAATCAAATCTCTTTTTGAATTACTATCGATAATTTTGAAATTAAAAATTAAAATCAAATATTTGTTATTCAAATAATTCTACTTCAAAAAGGCAAAAACATTTCGGCCGGAACATTTTGAATTTCAATGTGTTTTTTTTTTCTAAATGCCAAATTTTTTTGCATTTCAATTGGAATTTTTCAAATTTCTTATAAAATTGGATTTTTAATTTAAATTGATTTGTTTTAAATTTCAAATCATGTCTTTTGAAATTTAGTTGATATTAATTCAACTATAATTTTTGGGTTTCATCGTTTTGCTTTTGGATTTAATTAACATGTTTTTGATTTGCAAATCAAATCTCTTTGAATTCCTACTGACATTTACAGATGAAAATAGCGTATTTGTGATTCAAAGAATTCTAATTATACTTCAACAAGTAACAAAAAACATTTAAAATTTTGAATTTCAGTTTGATTTTTTGAACCACAGATGAAAATTACATATTTGTGGTTCGAAATATTCTAATTCTACTTTAAAAAAAACATTACGAATGAACGACTTTTTTTTTCAAAATGGAATATTTCGAATTCTATTTAAAATATTTTGATTTTGGAATTGTTTTTTTTTAATGGAATATTTTGAATTCTGGTTACAATATTTTGAATATCTTATGAATAAGATTTTTTTAAATTTAATTTTCATATTTCCAATTCAATTGAAGACTTCTGGAGATTTCGTGTCACGATTTTTGAATTTCAAATAGAGTTTTTGAATTTCAATTTATGTTTTTTTCCTAGAAATATTTATAATACATATTTTCCGAAAAAAGATGGGTGTTCTAAGTTTAAAAACAGCATTTCTTCCAAAATTTGGCGGCATATGGTCTAAATGACAGAGTAAATCATATTGGTCGGCATTTCAACTAATGAACAAATGACTCTTAAGCTATTAGATGCCAATCAATAACAAATTATTCACACATATAAAAAATCAATGACTTTCAGTCACATATGTTCAATATTTGTCCATATGTACATATGTGTCTGTAAATTGTATCAATTATTAATAATGTCAATCAAACATGCAGGGATTTAATTAATTTTGGTTCTCTATTGTTTATATTAGAATCAATTAAGTAAAACAATTTCATTTAATTTACATACAATAACTTGCATACACACTCACACTTATACACCTACACATTTCACCACACTTACAAACAAACATATGAGTTCATGCACAACAAACATGGAGACTAAAACACTGTTACATATTTGTAACAATTTAATTTAATCTGCTTTGGCTTTGGTCACGCCATTTACGTTTACAAAGGCATACAGAGAGAAGCAGATGGATTAGGAATGGGGGGAGAGGGATATCCAGTGTAATTTAGCCTCAAAACATTTACAACGTTTGATAGGATAACAACAACATCAGTCGCAGCGAGTAATAACTAACTACATTCGTTGTATTAAAATGTACTATTAAAAATAGGAATTAAAAATAGCCGTGCCGACGACACAATATAAAATTCAAACATCAATAACCTGCAGCATTTACATAGCATATACAGTAATCTCCGGGAATAACGAAGTTAGCTAAAAAGAAAATTCGTTAAAACTTAAATTTCAAACGAAAACTTTTTTAATGTCAATTTAAAAAAATGCATTTAAAGGAAAAATCCTTAGAGACAAAAATGAGTAAATGTGAAAAATTCGGGACATTATAAAATTTCATTAATTCATCCATTTAATACGGAAAGAAAAAAATTAGTTAAATTCAAAAATTAATTAAAAGGAAATAAAATGAGATTCGTTAAAGGGAAAAAATCGTAAAATAGAAAAAGTACGGAAAGAAATAAATCAGTTAAATTCAAATATTCATAATTCGGAAAGCGGATTTTGTATTTCCAAAATTTAGTACCGTGCCTTCCTGGAATAAAGGCTAATTAATATATGCCAGGGCTATGGAGTAGACCCAAAATGGCTCTGCTCCGACATCGTCTCGATACCGGTTATTAAGGAATTATATCCATTTAAAGTTCTGGGAAATCAAAACATATTCTTCAAAATAGTAATCCCAAATATCGTCCTTATTTAAGGAATTGTAGACAGGGCTGTGCAGTCAACCCAAAATGGTTCTATTTCGACTCGATACCGGTCAATACATATTAACCATATTTTGCTTTCCGCCCTTAAAAGGGGGTTTATATCCATTTGGTAAATTTTAACATATTCGTGAAAAAAGTGATCACACTAATTCGTCAGTATTTAAGGAATTATAACCATTTAAAGTTTTGGAAAGGTATTAACAACTTCAACAAAAATAAGGCCAATATTTCGTCTATTATATAAAAATTTATAGCCATTTAAAGTTTTGGAAATAAATTTGAAAATTTCCTCCTAAAAGGTGAATCCATAAAACTCGTCATTTTTGTCCATGAAGAAGAATGGTGTCTTCGAGAAAATCTAGAGTAGTCATCTGAAGTAGAGAGCTTGTTTAAGGAATAACTCAGTGTTGCCACTGCAAAAAATTTTTTCCGACCAAAATTATCTCTAAAACCGACCAAAAGCCGTTGTAGCCGACCAAATTTTTAAAATTAAAGTAGTTTGGTGACAATATTTTCAGATTTTGATGAAACTTGGAACTTGTGGAAAAGTTAATTTACATAAAAAATATGCTAGTTATAATAAAAAATAAAAAAATATGTAAACTAGATATAAAAATACTGAAAAGTAATTTAAAACAAGTAGAAATGTGACCCGTCTTAAACGTATAATTATATACCTAACATCATGGATCGCATTCAATGTTATAATATGAAAAATATCTTGTATTTCTCGTTTAAATGATAGGAATATTACTAAATCTTAATATATCTTTATAAATCGCTGTTTTTCGATATTTTTTATATTTTAAGCCTAATTATCTTCGCCAAATCCCCAAGTTTCAATATAGTCTTTTTCGTCACCTTTTCGTCCTAATGTGGCAAAAAATCAATTTATAATTTGGAAAAAAAATTGTATAAATAAAAAGAATTCTGCATTTAAATATTCAATCAGTTATAAAAAAGAAATTTCAATTGTGCTTACGCAGCATTATTTTGACAGCAATAAATGCTCTCAACACCAACACTACAATTATATAAACCCCAAGAACATTGCTCTGATATATCCCACTAATATTGATAAAAGTAAAATACGCACATATTTCTGACTTCGGATGGGCCATACTTTACACATCAACACTTGTCAATTGCTTTTGTTCCTTATTAATCTAATATTTACTACACTGAGCCAAAAATTAACCTTATATAAGGTTAACTTAACCATAAATAAACATGATTTGGAGTCTACGTTATATAAGGTTAATTTAAACATTTTCTTGTTGACTGGTATTTAACAATAATAATATTTAATTTAACTATTCCATGGTTGAATTTTTTAACCATGAATATTGTTAATATTATAATAATAATTGTTACTTTAACAATGCATTTTTGAATTTTTTAACCATGAAAATTGTTAATATTAACATTTCATAGTTTATTTATTGAAACAATGCATGTTCAATTTAACAATGAAATTGTTAATATTATTAACTATGAAGATTGTTATTGAAACCTTTTTTATTGTTAATTTAACTATTTAGTGGTTACTTCATGTAACCAGAAACATAGTTGTTTCAATAATTTTTAATATTTATATTAAATAAAACAAGAAAAATTTAACTTTCGCATTTTTATTTTTTATTTTATTTACAAAATATATGTTAATATATATGTATGTATAAGAAACGCCTGAAAAGAAAAAAAAACAAAAAGGTTAGAAAATATAAGTATAAATGTAAAAAAGGGTGCAATTCTAAGAAGATCTTTTGACTTTTTACCTAAATTCTGTAGTTCAAAGAGCATAAGCATTTACCGATGGGCTGATCTGATGGAAAAATCTGCTCTGTGACTATAAGTTAAGTGCCTACGTTTCTGTGCTTGACCAATATGTGATCAGTCCCCGCTCAAAATGTGCCGTCCACGTAAACTCCTTGAATCTTTCGATTATTAAGGGCCCAGGACGGTTAGGCACTTAGTTTGGGGTACTGAGCTTAGTCCGGCAAACGGCAAACTTATAGGAGAGAGGAGATTAATAACATAGGCAATCTGATAGAAAGCCGATGTCCCACCAAAATCATAATCGGAATAGATATAAAAATCAAGGATTGGGTAAGTCAATGGATGATACTTCAAGGAAGTGCACTGAATTGTATATTAAAAACAAGTAAGAAAGTTTCAGTCGGGTAAACCGACCAAGGTATAATTGTTATTAAAGAATCAATATTTCACTAAATGTTAACCCTTTGTGTGGGAGGTACCAGAAGGAATGGACCAATATGGCCCATCTTTGAACTTAACCGGAGATAGAAAAAATATTACCGTATACCAAATTTGAAGTGAATCGGTTACTCTTTTCGAGAGTTATCGTGCGCACTAGCCAGCAGACAGACGGACGGACATATCTCATTCGACTTAAATGACCCAAAACTAATATGCGCTGAACATACTTAGGGTCTTAGATCACTCCTTCAATGTGTTACACTTTTGGCCCGTTGCAAATGATATATACCCTCGTATTACTAAAGTGAGGGTATAAAAAAACAAATGTATGCATGCATACCACTTTTCCTGTAATTACTTCGCACACTACAACTAGTATTGGTACAGCTTATCAACAGTTTCTAGTATTGGCAAAACTTACCAACAGATTCAAGGCCGGACTCCCAGCACAAGCTGCCGCAAGCCACAGAAAAAGAAACAACTGAAAAGAAAAAAACAAAAACATCGTTTATATGTATGTATGTAGGTATTACGAAAGCACTTCTAACAACATATGTATGTATGTACATTTAACAGTATCAACATCGCACAACAAAAAAAACTAACGTATGTATGTGCGGCGTAGCAGCCACAAGTGTTCAAACGAAAAGACATACCCACACGTACACATCACTTCTCTCCGTATGTTTGCTTGCTGCTGCATATACTTACGTACATACATTGTTGTTGGTTGTTTTTTCATGCTCAGTTAATGCGACAGCGTGTACATATTTTTTTCCACTCTTAACCACTGAATTTCACAATTTTAATGGCATAATCACAAAAAATAATATTAATATTACATTCGCCTTTACTATAATTAAACAGGCACAAAACACTATTAAACTTTTTAATACACATTTTTTATTATTTCACTTTTAAAATACACATATGTACATACATACTTATGAATGTAGTTCTTTACAAAATGTTTTACTACTTACCTCTATACCAACAGCTTCCGACAACAGCACTAGTCCCATCGACTATTCAACACCAACTGAACTCCCGCACTCGATCAAGCACCGAAGCTGGCATTTGGTGGTGTTTTGAATGAGCGAGATAAATTCTCTTATGACGACAGTCGCATTCGTTTCAACTTCGTTTAACTTAATACTCAACTTCGTCTAACACAAAGCAGTTGAAAAACGTCGACCACAACAGAGCCGAATTGTTGTTTATCTCGCACATTTTTCTGCCTCTCTTTCAAAAAAACCAACCATATATAATGTTAACTTAACCATTTTTCATGTACATTTGAACTTATATAAGGTTATTTTTGTCTTCGTAATCAAACATTTACCATGAAAAATTTAACCAGACACATGGTTAAAAAAATCATTGTATTTTCGGCTCTGTATATATGCTTACGGCACATAATTAAAATTCCGCAATTATGGTGAGATTTATCAACCAAAATTTCGATTTAAATCCGATCTCGGAATACAGAACAGAAGTGAAAGCAACAATTCTTTCCCCTGGGCCGATATTTTAGACAACTACAAACAACATTTGTCGAACCTGAAATAAATATTTTCAAACTAATTTTTATTACAATATTCGTCTACTTCAATCGATACTGCTTCCAGCGATAAACAAAAATTTGGGATTCATAATCGACATTTGAGAGTATTCCAAGAAAGGCTTTAACTTTCAGTAATTTTTTAATATTAAACTTCAAATTATTCGGTATTATAAAACGAATTAAATATTCTAGAATAAAACCGACCAAAATGGAATTGGTCCGACCATCCGACCAAATATAAAAATTTCAAATCCATCCGACCAAATGTGGTCGGATATGACCAAAACGGCAACGCTGGAATAACTGCCAATTAATTTGCTCGACTTTTTCTCTATCTGTAAAGAGAAAAATTTCTTAAAGAGAAAAATTAGTTGAAACGAAAAATTGGTGGGGTTAAAAATGTTCTTTAATTTATTCATTTAATTCGAAAAGCGAAGTTTGTATTGCCAAATTTTATTAGGTAAGATCTATTAAATAGAAGAATATGAATTTTTACTTAAATGCCTACAAAGTTTTAAATCCTTTGATGTCTCTCTTTTTCGTAATCACGAAAATCAATAACCTAGTCTTGGTCTGGTTTTCACGCTTTTTATGGAAGCATAGTTTTCTTTCTTTCTTAGAAATTTAAGTATTCAAATTTGTAGTCAGCATTTAATATTTTCACTGATTAGTTTGGATTTTGAAAATTTACTACAAATTTGGACATTCGCAATAACCGATTTGCGTTAATCTGACTATTCTTTACACCAGGAGTTGACTGTAGTTGGAATTAAATGTTCACCATCGACATATCAAATGGTGTTTAAAAATTTCAAATGGAGTTTTTTTGAAAATTTAGTTTTAATTTTTTTTCACTTGATTTTTTTTAAAATGCAATGTTAGTGTTTTGAATTTCAATTCATGTCTTTTGAAATTCGATTGACTTATTTTGAATTTAAAATAAAATTTATTAATTTCAATTGATATGTTTTTAATTTCAAATGGAATCTCTGAATACAAAACGGGTCAATTGAAATTCAAAGAATTATTTTTAAAAAAAGTTTTAATTTTCAAATAACAAATTGATATTTTTCGAATTTCTAATGACATTTTTTGAGTTACAAATACCACAGCATTATCGATTATAATTCGAAAAATATAATATATGTACGAGTATATGTATATATCAATTTAGTTTCTACTTTGCTAAAGCTTTTTTTAATGCTGAAGTGTTTCTCCACCAATTGATCCCGGGATTTCGAAGTTAATCAGTGATTTAAAATTTTAATATTTTATCAACCAAGATGCCTCTTTTATTAATACACCAATTTTTGCAGAAATAGGGTAAAAAACATGGGAAGATGCCGTATCTTCTTATAACTCCTTAAATATTTATCCTAAAACGGAAAAGATGAACTTTTATGATCACTTACAATTTTGAATTTCCCTAGCCAGACTTAAAATGTTTATACTAGAACGAAATTTAGTGATAATTTTTTTGGTGAACATTTTGAGGAAGGCTATACCTCCTTAAATAACAATCCTAGAACAAATAGCACACAATTTTGTGCGCATTTATTGTTTTGCTGACAATTTTATATTTCCTTACCCAAACCCAAAATGACTATAACTCCTTAAATGAGCAAACTTGAGCCAGAAAATGCGAAATTTTGTGAACACTTGTGTTTTGGTGAAAGTTTTGAATTTCTCCAACCACATTTAAAATGACTATGAACGAATTTTTGTGACCAACTTTTTTTAGTTTGAGTTTCCCTAGCAAAATTGAATAGGTATATATCACCCTAAATAATCAACCTAGAGCGAATACTCCTTAAATAAGTGTTCTAAAGCGAACCACTTATTTTTTGTGAACATTTTGAATTTTTTCTAGCCAAACGCAAAAATGCTTTAACTCTTTAAATAATTATCCTAGTAGTATCCTGATTACTTATTTTATGGTGCACATTTAATGTTTATAACTAAGCAAAAAGATAAAATTGGGATGACTAACATTTTGTTAAAAATTTTTAATTTTATTAGCCAAACTTAGGTTGGGTTAGGTTGAAGAGAAGAGACGTTGAAACGTCTCATGTCCATGGAAATACACTTAAGTCAGTGGTTCGGCCGGTTGTGCCCTCCTTATTTATGATCTTTTTATACCTCACGAGTTACAGAAAATCGGTAATAGACACGAATTTTCTCAGTATCTTCCAGTCATATCCTCTGAGATGAGTCAATTCTGGCAATGTGTCGGACCCGAAATGTTGGAATCTTACATGTGTGAAATCCTGGCAGTGACACAGAAAATGTTCCATCGTTTCGATGTTTTCCCTGCTTGCCCTGCATTCGTCGTTTCCTGCTAGTCCTATGCGAAACTTAAAATGGTTATAACTCCTGAAATAAGAGTCTTATTTTCAAAACCGTTTACATCCATTCCTGGTAAAATCCTTACTTTTTTTAACTGGTGATTCATCGTGAGTTTTGATTTTCAATATGCTTTTATTTACAGATCACGCGGGACTTATATGAAACTGCTTTGTAATTTTTGCAGTATTGTTTGACAAGTCACCATGGAAAGACTCACACCACAACTGTCTCTCCAAATTGTTCCAAATGAAAATCAGGTGTTTTATCGTGATATTTTGTTCAGCGATGAAGCACACTTTCGGCTCAATGATACGTTAATAAACAAAATTGGACTGATGAACAACCCGAAGAGTACCAAGAGCCACCATTACATCCATTAAAAACAACGGTATGGTGTGTTTTATGGCCGGGCGGAATCATTGGTCCATCTTTCTTCAAAAATTAGGAAAATTTAGGAAAATCAGAATTTTACCGCCAATGGTAACCGCTGTCGCATCATGTTAACGGACTATGTGCTTTCTGAAATTCGAACAGTAAATGCCATAAATTTTTCTTGTAACCGATAATAAATATTTTAAGTTCACTTTAAAATGTATGTGTTTTATCTTACATTATAAATCAAACCTCACAATGAATCACCTGATTCATTTCTATACATTTCCGTTACGTTAACATTAATGTCAAAACGTTTAAGTAATCATTTCAACAATTTTTCTTTGAGTGTAGAATTAATAAAAATTGCCTTAATATGTATCACCTCTCTCTGTTATGCTATAGGGCTCTTTTTGAAAACTACCTTCATTTAAAAACAGTTTCCCCAATTTGCCATATCCTTGAAATATAATATCACTTTTTATTATTAAAATGAGGAAGGTTCCACAAAGGTCTTCTCGCAAACATTAATAAGAAATCTGTCAACAAAATCCCAATGAGCGTCATAGAACAAAAACCAATTAATCTCCCGTTAGGACTTTCATCGGCCACGTAGGTTCATTAGTCACATCAGCCAACCCTTTTAACAACTCCAATGACAACCCAATGATTTTTTTTACATGTATTGGCCTCATTCCAATATTAAATAGCATATTGGGGATGTTAGTGGTGCCAGATGAACCTTAAACCTACTCGACAACAACCTTCGATTAAAAATGCTCGAATTTCAAATTATGCAACTTAATGTTTTAGATGTCACGTTTTTCATGTAATTGGAAGCCATTGGAGGAAAGTATGGCAAAACATATAAAACCTTTTCGAAATTCAATACACGAAAAAAAACGAGAAAACCCCCACAAAATGAGAACAAACTACTCAAACCCCACTTTTACGTTTTGCTTCATGGGTTTCCTTTGGAGAGGGACGAAAACAAAAAAAATACACAACTTTTTTAAAACTAAAATAAAAGCAACGAAAAAAATCTATTGATGGCACAATTCCCCCACTTCAATTGCAGCTGAAGAGTCGCCACAACAACAGCAGCAACATCCTCATCTTGGTGTTTGGGCTCGGTGCAGGTTTCCATCGTCGACGACCGAGCAAGCAAGCAACCTACCGACCGTCGTTACATTGATTTCTCCTCATCCACCACTTCCACATCCAACATCCATCCATATCCACTTTGTAAACAAACACTTTGAACTTTTTTTTAGGAAAGTAAGGATGGGGGATAATTTTTAACGTCCTCGTTTTGGTTTTCTGTGGAATACAGTAAATGCGCAGTAAAGTGAAAGTTTACATAAAATAAATGATGTTAAGCAAAGAACTTTTGATCTTATTCGTGGAGTAGCAGTCGTAGTAGCATTTCGATAGCTGGAACAAAACAAAATTCCAACCAACAAAGCTCTCTAAAGCTCTGAAAAAGGGGTTAAAATCAATTTGCTGTACAGGATTTTGTTTTAGCATTCGAACGCGCCAACGAGCCAACCACAAAACACGCTTGATGTTACTTTTTGATAAGGTACACTCAAAATAACATCTGCAGCAGGGAAATAGGGCAGAAAGGCAAGTGGATGAAGTTTTGAATCCAAGATGTAATCAGAAGCTGGCGCCAACGAAGAATAACGATCAATGAGCTTGATGTTCCAAAAGTTTTAGAATTGTATAATAAGGTAAGAAGTTGGATAAGATTACTTAAATTCTAGGAAGAAGAAAATGAAAAGCACGAGTACCAAGATTAAAAAATGAGTTTCACCAAGAAAATTGATCATCAGTTTCGTCATTTTTGCGCTCGGGCCTTATTAAGGTGTTATATCCATTTAACGTTTTGGGAATTTAAAAATGTTCATAAAAAAGTGGTCCACAATATCATAATGTTTAATGTACGACCTTATCAAGGAGTTATATCCATTTAAAGTTATGGGAATTTCAAAATGTTCATAAAAAATTGATCCCAAGTGTAGTCCTCATTTAAGGAATTGTATTGTATTAACATTTAAACAAAATAAAAAATCAACAAAAATAAAAACTCAATTTCGTATCTTCCGCAAGAAGGTATAAACATTAAAAGCTTTGGAAAAATGGGATTTCAAAATTTCGTTCATCTGCAAAAGAGAGCCTCAACATATAAAAGCAGCCACCTCAATTCATGCGGAACGTAGATGAAAAATAGCTCCCACACAATCGGTTTGACTTTTTCTTGAATAATAAGGTAAGAAGTTGGATAAAATAAAAAATCAACAAGAAATAAACCCACACTTTCGTATCTTCCGTAAGAAGGAACAACTAATTAAAGTTTTGGAAAAAAGGGATTCCAAAATTTCGTCATCTGCAAAAGAGAGCCTCAACATATCAAAGCACCCACCTCAATTCATGCAGGACGTAGATGAAAAATAGCTCCCACTCAATCGGTTTGACTTTTTCTTGAATAATAAGGTAAGAAGTTGGATAAGATTACTTGCCTTCCAGAAAGAAGAAAATGAAAAGCACGAGTATCAAGTTTAAAAAATGAATTTCACCAAGAAAATTGATCATCAGTTTCGTCATTTTTGCTCTCGGGCCTTATTAAGGAGTTATATCCATTTTAAGTTTTGAGTATTTAAAAATTTTCATAAAAAAGTGGTTCACAATATCATAATTTTTAATGTAGGACCTTATGACGGAGTTATATCCATTTAAAGTTATGGGAATTTCAAAATGTTCATAAAAAGTTGATCCCAAGTGTTGTCCTTATTTAAGGAATCGTATTCGATTAATATTTTGGAAACCAAATAAAAAATCAACAAAAAATAAAACCATAATTTCGTATCTTCCGTAAGATGGTATAACCACTTAAAGTTTTGGAAAAAGGGGATTCCAAAATTTCGTTCATCTGCAAAAGAGAGCCTCAACATATAAAAGCAGGCACCTCAATTCATGCAGGACTCAGATGAAAAATACCTCCCACTCAATTGGTTTGACTTTTTTTCTCTAAGTGTAACTTTATGTTTATCAAGGAAAGAAATCAAATAGTAATGCGATTAATATTAATTGGATTTGGTATGCCAGTGAAGTTGGGGGAACTGAATAAAAGCAACTGCATTAAACTTTGCTCTTACCGCGTCTAAGTAAACTGACTCACAAAAACATTTTTACAAACCAAACTAAAAAAAATGAAAACAAAAAATAAAATTAATTGAAATTTTCATTTAGTTCCAACACCATTTACTAATATAACTTTTATTATTTTAGACGAACAGTGGTGAAACATTAACATCTACACCATCAATCATGGTCATAGACCACCTCCACTCATTGTCGCGGACCTTTAGTTAGTCAATACAAAAGCGTGAGTCCACAAATCCTAGCAAAGGTTTAACGCAAAAACCGTAATATAGCAACATTTCATCATACAAACATTTCTTCATTAAGTGTTAGACATAAAATGCCAATAGGACGCTAATTAACAACTTTATTTCATTCTCAACTCAAGTGAAAGTTTTTTTCTACTTCCAGCTTAGAACTCAACGACCTCGTCCTTTCTTCGATTTCCTGAGAGTCATGGACTCTCATAGTTGTTTTGTTACGGACGAAAAATTTCGCTTTGGAGTACATCAATGTCCTCCTTATTTTTTGTTCTGATTTACGCTGCGAACAAAGAAGAGAAGTAGTAGAAGAAAGAGAGAAGAACAAACGGATGTTTTTTGTTTTAATACTTGTCGAAACTTTTATAATAAAGTTTTGTGGCTAAAGGGAACAAAGTTATATATATATTTATGTCCTGCAGAAGAAGTGTGGGCGAGCCTTCTTATTAAGGCTACATCGTCCCCATCTTCATGGTTTGAAGCAATTCCTGGTTGCTCATTTATAAATGTTTGATTTCTTTTTTTGTTTTCGAGTTTTTTCTTTCTTCGATGAGGAAAGGATACTGGAGGACGGATATATTAAGAAAACTGCACTGGCATTTTGTGGGAATTAAGTAAGAGTTTGAGGTTGATACTCGTATACAGAGTGCTAATGATTTTTTAAGAAATTATTAATGTTATTGTGACAACTTTTGTTTGATATGCAAATTAGTTACTTTGAAACGCTAAGTTTCCAATTCTTCACGGTTTGTATCAAAGTTAAAGGAGTTGTCAATTGTGTCCATGGAAAAGGAATCCATTTTATTATAAATTGTGAGTTGACAGTTAAAATTTCACAAAATGCAAGGAGTAAGAATGTCTTTTTTTCCGTAGAAGATCCCAGTGGTCCACTTTAGTGAAGAGGAAAAACTCAGTGGTCGACCTTATTATAGAGGAATACCTCAATGACCGACTTTTGTATAGAAGGAGATCTCAATAGTCAACCTTATTATAAAGGGAGAACTCAATGGTTGAATCTCTACACAGTACTTATATATACATCTGTGATCAACTATAGTACAGAAGAACTCAGCTTAGAAGTCAACTTAGAGCTCGACTCTAGTATAGAGGAAGACCTTAAATATCTAATATTAGACATTAAAGGCATCTCTAGTGTAGAGGAAGACGTTAGATGTCAACTTTAGTATAAAGGAAGACCTTAGAGGTCGACTATAGTATAGAGGCAGACCTCAGATGTCGACTGTAGTATAGTGGCAGACGTCAGAGGTCGACTCTGGTACAGAGGAAGACCTCAGATATCGACTCTAGTATTGAGGAAGACATCAGAGGTCGACTCTAGTATAGAGGAAGACCTGAGAGGTCGACTCTAGTATAGAGGAAGACCTGAGAGGTCGACCCTAGTATAGAGGAAGACCTGAGAGGTCGACTATCGTATAGAGGAAGACCTGAGAGGTTGACTATCGTATAGAGAAAGACCTCGGAGGTCGACTCTAGTATAGAGAAAGACCTCGGAGGTCGACTCTAGTATAGAGAAAGACCTCGGAGGTCGACTCTAGTATAGAGAAAGACCTCGGAGGTCGACTCTAGTATAGAGAAAGACCTGAGAGGTCGACTCTAGTATAGAGGAAGACTTGAGAGGTCGACTATCGTATAGAGAAAGACCTCGGAGGTCGACTCTAGTATAGAGAAAGACCTCGGAGGTCGACTCTAGTATAGAGAAAGACCTCGGAGGTCGACTCTAGTATAGAGGAAGACCTGAGAGGTCGACTCTAGTATAGAGGAAGACCTGAGAGGTCGACTATCGTATAGAGGAAGACCTGAGAGGTTGACTATCGTATAGAGAAAGACCTCGGAGGTCGACTCTAGTATAGAGAAAGACCTCGGAGGTCGACTCTAGTATAGAGAAAGACCTCGGAGGTCGACTCTAGTATAGAGAAAGACCTCGGAGGTCGACTCTAGTATAGAGAAAGACCTGAGAGGTCGACTCTAGTATAGAGGAAGACTTGAGAGGTCGACTATCGTATAGAGAAAGACCTCGGAGGTCGACTCTAGTATAGAGAAAGACCTCGGAGGTCGACTCTAGTATAGAGAAAGACCTCGGAGGTCGACTCTAGTATAGAGAAAGACCTGAGAGGTCGACTCTAGTATAGAGGAAGACTTGAGAGGTCGACTATCGTATAGAGAAAGACCTCGGAGGTCGACTCTAGTATAGAGAAAGACCTCGGAGGTCGACTCTAGTATAGAGAAAGACCTCGGAGGTCGACTCTAGTATAGAGAAAGGCCTCGGAGGTCGACTCTAGTATAGGGGAAAACCCCAGAGAAACACTCTAGTATAGAGAAGGATCTCAGTGGTCGACACTAGTATAGTGGAAGACCTCAGAGGTCTTCTCTAGTATTGAGAAAGACCTCAGAGGTCGACTCTATTATAGAGGAATACCATAGAAGTTGACTCTAGTATAGAGAAAGACCTCGGAGGTCGACTCTAGTATAGAGGAAAACCCCAGAGTATAGAGGAAGACCTCAGAGGTCGACTTTATTATAGAGGCAGACCTCAGAGGTCGACTCTATTATAGAGGAAGACCTCAGAGGTCGACTCTGGTATTGAGGAAGACCTCAGAGGTCAACTCTAGTATTAAGGAAGACCTCAGAGGTCGACTCTAGTATAGAGGCATACCTCAGAGGTCGACTCTAGTATAGAGGCGTACCTCAGAGGTCGACTCTAGTATAGAGGAAGACCTCAGAGGTCGACTCTGGTATAGAGGAAGACCTCAGAGGTCGACTCTATTATAGAGGAAGACCTCAGAGGTCGACTCTATTATAGAGGAAGACCTCAGAGGTCGACTCTAGTACAGAGGAAGACCTCAGAGATCGACTCTAGTATAGAGGAAGAACTCAGAGGTCGACTCTAGTAAGGAGGAAGACCTCAGACGACGACTGTAGTATAGAGGAAGAACCCAGAGGTTGACTGTAGTATAGAGGAAGACCTCCGTGAGCGACACTAGTATAGAGCAAGACCTCAGTGATCGACTCTAGTGTAGATCAAGACCTCAGGGGTCGATGAATTTGAATGATGTTAGTTTAAATATATAACTATTTGTAATTTACTTGAGAAATACCTTTTTAATTTTTATTTTCGCATTTACCATCTGATACCCTATTCTAATAAATATGCCATGATTTCTCTAGGTTTCAAAACAATACTTCCCTGTGAAGTCTATCAATTAAAATTGACTACAGCTCTATTTGGATGGAAAATTGCTTTGCGAAATCGTCATCATCATCATCACGACACTTGCAGTACAACAACCTCCCATATAACCTATAACCATTTCAACTAGTCCTTTTGAAACCTTAACAAGTCATTCAACTTCTAAAGCGGCATTTTTTCGTATTGTCTTCCTGGCTCCTATTGTGAATTTTTCATAAATGGTGTCTACGCACATGTTGATGACAACACTTTGCATGGAAAAAAAATACAATACACTCCTGCTCTCGGAATGCTTGTGACGGCAAAAAGAGTTACAGTTGAGTGTAGAGAAGAGAGTGGGATATTGCTGAGACAACAGCAATGCTGTTGATGACTATGATGATGCTGACAAAATATAAGGAAGAACAATTGCAAGAAGAAAAAAAAAACGCAGCAGCATTGTAAAACTATTCCATGGTACATGCCTAACAGCATGTGAGCTATTTTCCTATTTTGTTTGTTATTTCCCCTTCTCCCCAAAGAATAGGGCGCACTTGATGAAGTCGAGTTAAGCGGCAGGTTGGGTAGAGAGAGAGAGAGGTCGGAGCAACAAGAATAGTACAACAACAGGCAAAAAATGTTGTTTAGAAACTACTCAGGAAATTGTTAATCTTCTTAACAATACATGCAGAGTAGTAGCAGCAACAACAGCACCATGAAGAAAAAAATGAGAATACATTTCATGTGTGTGTGCGTCTATGGTAATCATACAAGAAAATGACACAAACTTCTTTTGTGTTGACAAAATGAAAATAATGATGGAAATGAAAACAAAAACGTTTTAAATTGTAAACGTTTGCAATTTAAGCAGTGACGCCTAATGTCAGTTATGTGATATGGAAAAGCAAACGACAACTACTCACACACATACCAAGTTAAGCACGTTGAAATGTGTATTGAGTTTGAGTTCTGCCGAGCTATTGTGATTAGGCGAGATCAGTAAATAGAAATAAAAAGAAAAAATCAGCAATCAACTCAGAAAACAATACGAGAAATAATTAAAGCAGCAAATATCGACGAAAGTATAATTAAATATCTAATGAAATTGCAAATTTCCTTAACTATATACTCGTACTAGAGTTGAGCACTAAAAAGAAAACTTTTACAAAACACTACACACAACAGAAAATGTGAAACTTTAATTATATTATCGAAGAAAGTGTTATTAAATTTCTAATGAAATTGCAAATTTCCTAATCGGCCTCCTATTTTTTCCTCTATACTATAGTCGACCTCTAACGTCCTGTAAAATTGGAGACGTTTACAATTTAAGCAGTGACTCCTAATGTCATTTATGTGAAATATAAAGCAAAGGACGTTTTAGCATTCTACAACGTACATAAGCATTGTTTGAGCTCTACAGAACTATTGTGATTAGGCGAGATCAGTAAACAGAAATAAAAAGAAAAAATCAACAAAACACTACACACAAAAGAGAAAATGTGAAATAATACATGATGAAAATGTCAATGGAAGTCTATTTAAATCTCTAATGGAATTGCTAAGTTTCTCTACCTTTATACTGTAGGTAGGCACGGAGGTCTTCCTCAATATTACAGTCGACCTCTGACTTCCACTCGAATCTTACTAGATTCGACATCTGAGGACTCTCTGTATACTAGAGTCGACCTCTAAGCTCTTTCTCTATACTTGAGCCGACCCCTAAGGTCTTCATCTATACGGGAGTCGACCTCTGGCGTCCTCCTCTACTAGAATAAACCTATCTGTTCTTCCTCTATACTAGTGTTGACTTCTAGGACTTCCTCTATACCAGATTAGACCTCTAGAGACTACCTCTAAGGTCTTCCTCTATAAAAGGTTCGATCTCTAAACTCTTCCTAAATAATTAAACTCTAAGGTTTTTCTCTGCACTAGAATCGACCTCTAAGGGTTGTCCCTGTACTAGAGTCGACCTCTAACAATAGATAGTCATATGCAATTTTGGAGTACTCGTATTGATTATAATATTCAATTGATTTATAAATTTGATGTATATTTTTAGGATTTGCTCATTAACTTCTGTTATAAAAATACTTTATAGTATAATTTTAAGCAGCATTAGAAATAAGTATTCAAATTGTAGGCAAAAATTAATAATAACCATACGCCCTAGAATAAACAATATTATTAATTATTATCTATCATTTTATTCTATTATCTTGCATATTGTTTAATAAGTTTTTTATATATTACTGATAGTTTTTTTATTATTTGCTTTTTAGGTAAGTACAAAAATTATAAATAATTAACTCCCTAAAAAGGTAATTATATAATATGTTGTAAGTGAAATATATTGCTGACTATTCTACTGATTTTCGTTATAAAAATTAAATAAATATAGGAAAAAGTGAGTACTTTTAAAGAAAATATTACCACATCTAAAATTTGAAAATGTCCCCTAAATCGTACACTCCGTTAAGAAATGACAGATTTCTTTAGATTTAACGATTGATATAAATTTTATGTATTTAAATGAATTACAATATGAAATATGTAAAAACATATTTCAACACATCCAGAGAGTAACAAAGATATCCTCTGGAGAAAGCCCATAAATTTGGCCTCCCTTTCGTGTGCCTGTTAACGACCACAAACAGTATGACAGAAATTTTGTGATTTATATCAAATTTCCGTTTCAAATTAATAATAAACTTTTTCATAGCTGAAACGCACCAACCATGTACCGAACGGCGGCAGCGGTGACAATAACAAGATTTCACCAACGGATATGACCAGAAAAACGGTGAACAACACAACCGTTCAGCCACCACAACGCATGAATGCCATCATGCATTACTCGGTAGTGAGTCCTTCTGCTTTTGTAAGTTGAATGGTACCGAAAACAGAAAGGATGGACTTTGTGTAACCGGTGGCGCAGTGAAACGGTAAAACAAAAACGGCCAAATGAAAGAACTTTTCATCATCAACAATATCGTCGTTGTCGTCCGTATTTGTTGTTGTCATTGTGAACATCATCCGGTGGCAAAAGATGGCTGAAACTTTTCATACAACTACTATGGGGGGGACAATACACTCGAGGAAAATGTAAGAAATCAGTAAACTGAAAAAGTCTATTGACTTTTTTCTATAAAAAAAGTCTATTGACTTTTTTCTATAAAAAAAGTCTATTGACTTTTTTCTATAAAAAAGTCTATTGACTTTTTTCTATAAAAAAAGTCTATTGACTTTTTTCTATAAAAAAAGTCTATTGACTTTTTTCTATAAAAAAAGTCTATTGACTTTTTTATATAAAAATAAAGTCTATTGACTTTTTGCTATAAAAAAGTCTCTTGACTTTTTCCTATAAAAAAAAGTCTATTGACTATTTTCTATAAAAAACGTCCATTGCATTTTTTCTTTAAAAAAAAGTCTATTGACTTTTTTCTCTAATTTTTACTACAGACTTTTCGTAGTAAAAATTCTATTGAATTTTTATAGGAAAAAATTCAATTAAATTTGTATAGGAAAAAATTCTATTGAATTTTTATAGGAAAAAATTCTATTGAATTTTTATAGGAAAAAATTCTATTGAATTTTTATAGGAAAAAATTCTATTGAATTTTTATAGGAAAAAATTCTATTGAATTTTTATAGGAAAAAATTCTATTGAATTTTTATAGGAAAAAAATGTATTGAATTTTTATAGGAAAAAATTCTATTGAATTTTTATAGGAAAAAATTCTATTGAATTTTGATAGGAAAAAATTCTATTGAATTTTTATAGGAAAAATTCTATTGAATTTTTATAGGAAAAAATTCTATTGAATTTTTATAGGAAAAAATTCTATTGAATTTTTATAGGAAAAAATTGTATTGCATTTTTATAGTAAAAAATTCTATTGAATTTTTATAGGAACAAATTCTATTGAATTTTTATAGGAACAAATTCTATTGAATTTTTATAGGAACAAATTCTATTGAATTTTTATAGGAAAAAATTCTATTGAATTTTTATAGGAAAAAATTCTATTAAATTTTTATAGGAACAAATTCTATTGAATTTTTTTATAGTAAAAATTCTATTGAATATTTTTATAGTAAAAACTCTATTGAATTTTTTTATATTAAAAACTCTATTGAATTTTTTTATAGTTAAAATTCCATTTAATTTTTTTATAGTAAAAATTCTATTATTTTTTTATAGTAAAAATTCTATTGAATTTTTTTTAGTATAAATTCTATTGAACTTTTTTTAGTAAAAATTCTATTGAATTTTTTATAGTAAAAATTCTACTTAATTTTTTTAGTAAAAATTCTATTGAATTTTTTATAGTAAAAATTCTATTGATTTTTTTTTAGTAAAAATTCTATTGAATTTTTTATAGTAAAAATTCTATTGAATTTTTTATAGTGAAAATTCTATTGAATTTTTTATAGTAAAAATTCTATTGAATTTTTTATAGTAAAAATTCTATTGAATTTTTTATAGTAAAAATTCTATTGAATTTTTTATAGTAAAAATTCTATTGAATTTTTTATAGTAAAAATTCTATTGAATTTTTTATAGTAAAAATTCTATTGAATTTTTTATAGTAAAAATTCTATTGAATTTTTTTATAGTAAAAATTCTACAGAATTTTTTTATAGTAAAAATTCTAGTAAATTTTTTTATAGTAAAAATTCTATTGAATTTTTATAGGAAAAAATTCTACTGAATTTTTATAGGAAAAAATTCTATTGAAGTTTTATGGGAAAAAATTCTATTGCATTTTTATAGGAAAAAATTCTATTGAATTTTTATAGGAAAAAATTCTATGAATTTTTATAGGAACAAATTCTATTGAAATTCTATAGAAGTTTTATAGGAAAATGTTCTGTCGATTTTTTTTTGGAATGAATTTTTATAGGAAAATTTTTATTGAGTTTTTATAGGAAAATTTCTATTAAATTTTTATAGGAAAATTTCTATTGCATTTTTATAGGAAAATTTTTATTAAATGTTTATAGGAAAATTTTTATTAAATTTTTATAGGAAAATTTCTATTGAATTTTATAGGAAAAATTGTATTGAAATTTTATAGGAAAAAATTCTATTGAATTTTTATAGGAAAAAATTCTATTAAATTTTTATAGGAAAAAATTCTATTGAATATTTAAAGGAAAAAATTCTATTGAATATTTAAAGGAAAAAATTCTATTGAATTTTTATATAAAAAATTCTATTGAATTTTTATAGGAAAAAATTCTATTTAATTTTTATAGGAAAAAATTCTATTGAAGTTTTATAGGAAAAAATTCAATTATATTTTTACAGAAAAAAATTCTCTTGAATTTTTATAGGAAAAATTCTATTTTTATAGAAAAATTTTATTGAATTTTTATAGGAAAAATTCTATTGAATTTTTATAGGAAAAATAATTGTGTCTTCTTTACTCTCATTTTTTCTTTAGTGTATATCTCCCATAAATCAAACCAACTTTTATGCCTCCATTCGTTCTCCCCCCATCTCATCTGGTTACCATCCGTGTATCTTCCACGTAGGCAAATTGAATGAAATTGTAAACCCTTAAGGGTCTATTCGTCTATTGTCAAAAGGTAAATTGTCGTTTGGTGGTGATGATGGTGACACTACAAGAAGGGAGTAACTATACAAGTACGTCCGTATAGAGACATACGGATGGGATGTTGTTGTATGTACTCTTGACGTTCTGGTAATATGTCAACTGTGAAAATGAATGAATTTTTCGGGAGGTAATTTGTCTCTGGCAGTCGTCAGTCATGCATGCTAATTAAATTAAAACAAAAGCTTCGAATGGGGCAACACATCCGGTGAAGCATCATCAGAAAGAAGCCACAGCATTTGAAGCGACAATTTGTATAGAATTTCTTAATATTCGGTATGAGCGATTTGCTGCCATTTTTGATTTTGGGTGTTGCACGTCATTGATGCCACAGCTCCCCGCCTCCCTTCTGTCTACCCTGAGTGTGGAAGATAAATGGCGGCTGAAAGACAAGCGAATTTGTAAACTGTCAACACTCATTGAAAACGACGCAGTTTTTGCATAACATTTCTTTGGTGGAATGTTTTTTGATGGAAGAATTTACGATTTATGAACAAAAATGATGATCAATCAAAGCTTCAGATTTGTTTTGGGGGTGGTGATGTTTGCCAAAGTGTCAACAGGGAAATCCCTGAAAATCTAAGGCTAATTTGCTTGATTTTTTATATGACAGCAATCTTAAGATAAAAAATAAATCGTAAAAATATCATATTTGGGACTTTACCGCTTATTTTTTCATTCGAGATATGTCCGTCCGTCTGTGTGGCTGGTGCGCATGATAACTTTCCAAAGCGGTGACCCAATGACTTAAAGATGGATCATATTGGGCTGCTCTATCTGGTAAATTAACATTAAAAACATAGTTATACCAAAGCCTTTTTGATTTAACTCTATGTAAATTCACCTATTAATTTCATTGGCGAACAACTTCAGGAACACCCGACTTGGATCTTTTTCACTTCTTGGGATGTTCTTTTTTGTGGTGGGTTCTGAGCAAATTAACTAAAAAACTGCTTTCCGGCACAATTACTCTATGATATATTCATTGGAGAGGTACACATTTTGGCAAATTTTCGTATCACAAGAATTATATCATTTCCACTTCTTTGGATTCTCTTTTTTTGGGGTTTTAGAAAAAGAAAAGAATAACATATTGGACGCCATAAAATCCCCGGGGCAATAAACTCATATTAAGTGCATTGCTGATGATCAAATGTTGAACAATTTCTGGACTAAGAAGACATGGATCAATTTCAATTCTTTGGATGAATTTTGAGGGATGGTTTTATGAACACTGGTTAAAATTTACTAAATAATTTGCATTACTGTGGCGATTGTCTCATATTAAATCTTTGATGAGGATACAATTTTGTATAAGATCCGGATCACAAGAATAGGATCATTTTCACTTCTTTGGAAGCTCTTTTTTGGTTTGGGTTTAAAAAAAGGTGCAAATGTACCACTTAGAATGACATCTCGGGGGCGATAACCTCAAATTAAATTCATCTGTGAGGATTATATTTTGAAGAATTTTCGGGATCGCCTAAATAGGATCTTTTTCACTTCTTTGGAAGCACTTTTTCTTTTATTTCTCTTTTATAGTTTTTGAATACACTGTATATAATTTCCAAGCCTTAATAACTATTTCTCCGCATAATCCCATAGACTCTTAATACTATTTTTCTTTCTTCTTGCGATTTTTTCTTTAGAATCTCCTATATTAATTAAATGTATAACAATTTATACGAGTTCCCTTTACTTGCAATTGGCGGTATACAAATTTACACAAAAACTTTACGTTTTGTTTACATTGAGGTTGTTCATTTCCTGCTTTGTTTTCACTGGTGGTTAAGTTTCAAAAACAGTTTCCGTTTCCTATAAAATATTATTTTGTTGTCGGTGGGAGCCAAAAGTTCTACACACGCATTTTACCTCTCTCTCACACACACACATGCACCCACACAAATTAAACAAACTTTAAGCGACCGACTCTGACTTGACTGAACATGCTGAGGGAAATGTTTTGCCATTCATGTTTCAAGTCGTCTGCGGCTTTGTTTGCCCGGCTGTTTGGTGGCGTTGGCGCAGTTTCTTTGGGAACAAACTTCTTGCATTTGCCGCCATACAAAAGGAGCTCAAAGTATAACCTGTTTTCTTTTCTTCCTTTGTGGCTGCATCACGTCAAGACTTTCGAAAACGCAGCAACGCAATGCCAAAAAGAAAAAAAAGGATAAGGAGAATAATGAACGTTGCAAAACTGCTGGTTACTTTTCTACTTTACTTTACTTGAATAACAAGTTAAAGGAACGACCGACCGACCACCTGTAGAGTAATCCTTGCAACTGACACCAACTCATGCGAACACAGATACCCCCTTTTATGGGTCCCGGTGTTGTCATGGTTTTAGGATTTTACCTGGGGCGGGAGGAATGAGTGGGGCGTTGGAGAAAGATGCACTGCTGCAATCCTTTTGGCATAGTCTTGCGTTTTAATTTTCTTAAGCGAAGAAAACTTTACTCCTCCAACTGAGGCAACTGAACCAACTGAGCACTTAAGTGTTTGTCTTAGGACAACAGCAAAGGAAGCAAATGAGAGTACAGCATGACAACGAAAATGAGTAAAGTAATAAAGGTAATTTGCTACTTGGCTTTAAGTAAATAGGATAAAGGAGGTGGATGACGACAACTACGACGGCAACGACGACGACAATACAAATAGCAAAGAACTGAATAAAAGTATGCTTAAGGACTAAGACAAACTTTAAAAGAAAAGTGTCACTTCTGCAGTTTTTAAATGTAAAGCAAAATGTTCTACGGGTGAAATAGGATTTTTGCTAAAAAGAGAAATTGAACAGATTTGGGGTTTGCATATAGAAAATATAACATATTTTATTGTTTTGTGTAAAAAAACTTGATTTTAATTGTTTGATATCTGGGTACTCGGTTAGAAATCTGGATAGATAACCCAACTATTTTGATGAGATATTCTAGTAAAAAATAATTTCAACAAAACGTTATAGAAAATGTAAAATTTGATAAAAAAAAAATTCAAAACTATGCACATTTTATTGAAATTTTCTAGAAAAAATTAATTTCAACGAAATTTTGAAGAAAAATGCAATTTTGATGGAATTTTCTGGAAAAAAAGCAATTTCAACGAAATTTTGAAGAAAAATGTAATTTCAACGAAAATTTTGTAGAAAATGCAATTTCAACCAAAATTGAAAAAAAAAAAATTTGAAGAAATTTTCAAGAAAAATACAATTTTAACCAAAAATGTTGAAGAAAAATGCAATTTGGCAAATGCGATTTTAACCAATTTTTTTAAAACCACAATTTCAAAGAAATTTTGCAGAAAAGCTGAATTTTGCAATTTCAACAAAATTGTCTTAAAAAAACAATTTTGATGAAATATTTCGGAAAAAATGGAAATACGACAAACAAATTCAAGAGAATGCAATTTTAACCAAATTTTCTAGAAAAATGCAAATTTGGCAACATTTTCCTTAAAACTGCGTTGTGTATTAAATTGTCAAAAATAATGCATTGAACGAATTTTCGAAACAAAAAACATTTTTAATGAAATGGAAATTAAAAATACAACTCTGAAGAAATTGTATTGAAATTTTCTATAAAAATTAAATTAATTTTCTGGAAAAATGCAATTTCAACAATATTTTGTAGGAAAAAGCAATTTTGTTGAAATTTTTTACAAAAATTTAATTTCAACGAAATTTTTTTTAGAAAAAATTAAATTTTGTAAAATTTTTATAAAAAATGCAATTTTGATAAAATTTTCCATAACATTGCGTTTCTGTTGAATTTTCAATATGAATGCATTCGACAAAATTTTCTAAGAAAATCAATTTTAATGAAATCTATTATAAAAACGCTATTTCGACTAAATTTACAATAATTATTTGATGAAATTTGCAAGAAAATTTGAATTAGGCATGATTTTGTAAATGATTCTTCAATTCTGAAAGGAATTTAATAAATTGAATTTGACTAAATTTTGTTAAAAAATCTATTTTAATATTTTTTTAGAAAGCACAATTTTGTTAAAATTTTCTGTAATAATGCAATTTTGATTAAATTTACAAAAAAAATTCCTATTTGGTAAACTTTGTAAGAAAATATAAATTTGGACAAGATTTTCAATTAAATTAAATTTTGACATTTTTCATATTTCAATAAAATTCAATTCAATAAAATTCCATTAATTTTTCAATAAAATAACATTTTCGAAATAATTTTCTTTATAAAATTCAATTTTGGTGAAATTTTCTATAAAAATTACATTTTGTCTAAATTTACAGTAAATATTCCAAGAAAAAAAAACTACCAAAGTTTGCATTTGTTTCTATTACTTTTTTGCAATAGACAGAAAGTAAATGGAACATATGGTCTCAAACCAAAAATAAATTCTGACTGGAGTCCAAAAAAATATCAAGTTAGACACAATTTTCGATAAAAATGCAATTTCGTTAATTTTAAAGGAATTTTCAATAAAATTAAATTTCGACATATTTTTTTATGAAAATTAAATATCAATCAAATTTTGAAAAAAAAATACCATTTCGACGAAATTTTCAAGAAAAATACGATTTCAAAATTTTGAAGAAAAATTCAATTTCGATAAGATTTTCAACAAATATGTTATTTCAACGAAAATGTTGTAGAAAATGCAATTTCAACCAATTTTTTAAAAAAATCAATTTCAACGAAATTTTGCAGAAAAATTTAATTTAGCAATTTCAACAAATTTTGATGAAATATATCAGAAAATGCAAATTCATTCCAGAAAAATGGAAATTCGACTAAAAATTTCAAGAGGAGTGTAATTTCAACTAAATTCTCTAGAAAAATTCAATTTTGACGATGGGTTTCTTTTGATTGGTTTTTTATAAAAATGTATTTTTGTTGAATTTTTCTATGAAACGCAATTTCAACTAAATTTTCAATAATTTTTTGGTAAAATTTGCAAGAAAATATGAATTTATTCAAGATTTTCTAGAAAAATCTTATTTCTTCAATTCTGAAGGAAATTTGAATAAAATGAAATTGACTAAATTTTCTTAAAAAAATCAGGTTTGATAATTTTTTGATAAATTCTAATTTTGGTGAAATTTTCTAAAAAAAAAAAATCTATTTCGTTTAAATTAACAATAAATGTTCTTATTTGTTAAAATTTGCAAGAAAATATCAATTTGGCCTTGGATTTTCTAGAAAAATGTAATTACTTAAATTTTAAATGAATTCAATAAAATTCCATTTCTATTATTTTTTCAATAAAATAAAAATTTCGAAATTATTTTCTTTATAAAATGCAATTTTGGTGAAATTTTCTATAAAAATTTCATTTTGTCTACATTTACAATAAATAAATAAAATAATAATACTAATAATAAAAGTTGCAAGAAAATATCAATTTTGCAGAAAAACTGAATTTTGCAATTTCAACAAAATTGTCTTAAAAAAAACAATTTTGATGAAATATTCCAGAAAAATGGAAATACGACAAAAAAAATTCAAGAAAATGCAATTTTAACCAAATTTTGTAGAAAAATCAACTAAATTTTCAATAATTTTTTGATAAAATCTGCAAGAAAATATGAATTTATTCAAGATTTTCTAGAAAAATCTAATTTCTTCAATTCTGAAGGAAATTTGAATAAAATGAAATTGACTAAATTTTCTTAAAAAAATCAGGTTTGATAATTTTTTGATAAATTCTAATTTTGGTGAAATTTTCTAAAAAAAAAAATCTATTTCGTTTAAATTAACAATAAATGTTCTTATTTGTTAAAATTTGCAAGAAAATATCAATTTGGCCTTGGATTTTCTAGAAAAATGTAATTACTTAAATTTTAAATGAATTCAATAAAATTCCATTTCTATTATTTTTTCAATAAAATAAAAATTTCGAAATTATTTTCTTTATAAAATGCAATTTTGGTGAAATTTTCTATAAAAATTTAATTTTGTCTACATTTACAATAAATAAATAAAATAATAATTCTAATAATAAAAGTTGCAAGAAAATATCAATTTTGCAGAAAAACTGAATTTTGCAATTTCAACAAAATTGTCTTAAAAAAAACAATTTTCATGAAATATTCCAGAAAAATGGAAATACGACAAAAAAATTTAATTTTAACCAAATTTTGTAGAAAAATGAAAATTTGACAACATTTTTCATAAAACTGCGTTATCTGTTAAATTGTCAAAAATAAAGCATTAAACGAATTATCGAAAAAAACACATTTTTAATGAAATGAAAAATAAAAATACAACTCTGAAGAAATTTTATTGAAATTTTCGATAAAAATTCTTTTTTTCTTTTCTTCTAGAAAATAGATTAAAAAATGTCTTCGCTTGTTAAATTGTGTTTCAAATTTGATGAATTTTTTGTTTCTGATTTTCTTATTTCCCAAAACTTTTCACATATATCATCAATTATTTTCTGCTATTTTTCTCTTTATCGACCATAAATTTCTATTTGCACTCCCCCCCAAAACAATGTTGTCAGTCTTGGGTTAAAGATTTCATAAGCTTAACCAAGTTATCTGTCTCCCAGGACCAAAGTGAGTATTTTACATATTTTTCTCATTTGCCTGCGGCCGGTATTCAGGATTTGTTTCTGTTCATTCGTTTGTTTGTTTGTTTGAACTTTAATCCTTCTCCATTCGATGATTTCCTTTGCCAGTGTTTTATTTAATTAATGCAAATAAAACTTGTTTTATTGGCCTCTTAAGGAAACCTTAATATCCTTTCAGTTGAATTGTATTTTTTTTGGGGGGTAGAAAGAAAAAAGGCTCAGACAAAAAACCTAATCATGAACCTGAATCTGAAGCTGCAACACAAGAAGAAGAAGAAGAGGAGATAAAATGTAGAAAAACCAAGCTCATGAATTTTTCTTTCCGGAAAAAGAGAAAGTAGGAGTGATAATGTACTCCTACATGCAAATTTTACCCCAGGCAGTGATTTGTTTCCGTTTCCGTTGAAAATTACTTGTGTCTCTGTGTGTGGTTTGTAGACTTATGTATGAGAGAGCGTAAGGATTTTTATGTTCTTTGGGGGCTATGTTGAGACCCTCTCCCTTCCTCCCTCCCTACCTCTTGATTGCGGAGGACTAAAGTAGAAGAAGGAAACTCTTAGAAATAATAGAGAAACTCATTAAGTTAATTATTTCCTAAAGATACAAAAGAAAATGAATGACAACTGAGGCAACTCCAAGCTAAATCAAAGGCATTGAGCTGTAAGAGTTAACGTAGATAAGGGCAGCTAAAATGCCAAACTAATTTAGTAATATTTAAAAAAAATTATTTTTGATTTTTTATTATTGCCAATGTTTTTCTCACCTGTTGATATTTATTTATTTGTTCTATGTTGGAGATGATTATTTTATAAAATAAATTCAACTCGAGAAATAAAATCTAGCCTTTATTGCTTTTAACAACGACTACTTTTAAACTAAACAACCCAAATTGATTTTCTTTAACTTAATTCCCTTTGCTTTTCATCTCCGCCAATTCTAATCACATATGTAGAGATTCTTACTTCTGGAATCTGGAATTGATGAACAAAGAACTTTTTTTCTTTTGCCAAAAGAGTTCAAAGAAAATATCTTTAGGAAGTGGGGACACATTTCAAGATATTAGAAGAAGAAAAAAAAAAGAATTAAAAGTCCCTTTCAATCCAATTCAACACATTTGCTGTTGTGACAATACGTACATATTTTTATATGTTTGGCATTTTTTATTTTATTTAGTGAAAATTAAAGAAATCCCCAACAATTTCTTTTTATTGCTATGTTTCTTTGTCCGGGTGTTTGTTCGTCTGTTTGTTTTTTATAACATGTAATAAAAATTTATGCTATAACACGTTTTTCATTTTGCGTTGCTATTTTATTCTATAATTTTCGTTTACATTTTTTTTTGCAAAAAAAAAACAGAAAAAACACGCATTGTTATGCGATGTACCAAACCAGGAAGGATAAGAAAATTTATAGTAAATTTTCACAAAATATCTGGAGACAATTTCTGTAGACAATTTACTTAGAAGGAAACCCTTTGATCTTCCACTCAATTCTACAGTGAGAAAATATTAAGAAAGCGGTTCAAAACATATCCAATATGAAAAATGGTCCTAAACATTGTGAAAGGTAGCGAGCTCAATTATCAGTGAGTGCGTCGTGGGTTCGATTCCCGCCAAAGTTTCTGGTGTGTAGATTTCCGCAAGCTAAAGCAATGATCCCAAATGTTTAAAATCTATCAAAAACGTAAATAGACTGAAACTTACGTTAGGTAGGGTGCTTAAATATCAATGAGAGAGTCTTTGGTTAGATTCCTATTATAGGCCATATGGTCCGTATCAAGTCAAAATCTGATACGGTCCTGGTCACCCGGCTTATTCTAGAAACCAAAAATTAGAATATAAATATACTTTGTATTGTAATTAATATAAATAAATGAAAGCTTATTTTTGGAGGGTAGTTAGGTACACACATGGGGTCAAGGGGCCATATGTTACCCGGAGATAAAATAATAAATTGTTGAAATATTTTTGTGCGCATTTTTAAGGTTTTAAAAACCCAATATCCGGTACCATCTAGTGTACATATAACTGGTCTTATGGTATTTCTATATTCGTAGCATTTCGGTCAAAGTGGGAACTCAAAAGGTCCAGCTAAGGTACCTAATCCTAGAGATAAGTAATAAGTAAAATAAGTATTTTTGTGTCAAATAGAAAACAGACAAAAATTGGAACAGAAAAGGTCCTGCTAAGGTATCTTTTTCGAGAGAGGAATAATGGGGATTCAAAATTATCATTTTTGGCCCAAATATATCACTATTAGCACTAAATATGAAAATATCTCCTAAAGTGGAAATGATTATTGTCATTTCTATAATAAAGGCTCGAAATTTTATCGAACAGGTTCCAGATATAATTCAGACCACAGATAGAAAACGGAAAGAAATTGGAACAGGAAAGGTCCAGCTAGGGAACATCCTCCTGGTGAGGAAGTAATACTGGGGTTTCGAAATTAGTATTTTTTAGATCAAATACCACCTTATTAGGACAAAATAAGAAAATCTCACCTAGAGTAGAAATAATAATTGAAATTTTTAAAATAATGGGCCGATATTGTATTTATCACGTTCCAGATATAATACAGACCACAGATAGAAAATTGTAAAAAATTGCCTAAAATGTGGTTTCCACGAATTAAATAATATCGTTTCGTGTAATTTCTATAAGGAACATAGGGCCGTATGAATTATATAATAAAGGGTAGTTTATAAGAATTGTTGGAGCCCCATTGGCCATTAAGTCGTCTTAAATCGTCCTCTTAGGGTACTTTAAGGTTTTTCTATAAAAGAAAAATGCAATTAAATCGTTTCAAAGGAAGAAACAAACTTTACGTCCCTTGAAACTATTGTCTAGAGTAAAGAAAGCATTAAAGCTCCTTAAGCAATATTAAATGCAGCTATATGATTTCTTTAATAAGTTTTTGTGCAGAAAAAATAATTCTTAAAACTCCTTAAAAATTGATAAAAAAATCCACCTAAACATATCATAAGATGGGAGCCTTAGACCTTCTTAAAACTATTAAAAAGAGCAGAAAAATAAAAAGGCTCTTTAAACTAATCTGTAGAATAAAAGGAGCCTTTAGGCTCTTTAAACAATTCCGTAGATGCAAATTATGTTAAGGTTCCATATCGTCATCAAAAATCAAAAAGGGCGTAACAACAAGAAAAATGGAAACTCAATTTTTGATGGATTTCGATACCCTGCATCAAAATACACGTCCTGACAAATTTTTAGCGGCGTAATAATAAAAATTGCGAATTTATTAACGAAATTCTAAAGGGTCTGACAAAAAATTATTTCTTTTTTCATAGTTAAAAAATCATATTTCACGCAATTTTCACAAACAAGTTATAAATCATGTTTGTGTGATTTTATATATGAATCATCATGTTTAGATATTATCCTGAAAACCATGTTTTTCTAACGGCAACACTTTTCATTTTATTTAGTTTTTCGCTTCTCCCGTAAAATTTGCAAACATGATGATAGGCCCTTTTTCGTTTCCGATGACGATATACTATAATATAAAGGCTGGGGTACTTCAAGGATTTTAAGTATTCTGCAGAAGAAAATTGGTTTTAAGGCTCCATAAACTAACCTATGGAAAAATAATAATAGTTGAGGGAGCCTTAAGAGCTATAAAACTATTAAGAAGAATGGGAAAGTATGAAGGCTCCTTAACTATTCTATAGAATAAAATACCCTTTTAGGATGAATAAAGGCATAGCAAGCCTATTCCGTAAGTAAAGCCTAAAGAATTCTGTGGAAGGAAAATTTTTCTCAAGACATCATAAGCTAATCTACAGAATAAGAGGATCCCTAAAGTTTATTGAGCTATTCAAAATAACAAGAAAAACGGTTAGCTTGGCTTCTTATGTCAGTTTATAGAAGGATGATTGACTCAAGATATCCTAAACTACAGCCTTAAGGATCCATAGACAATTCTATAAAAAATGAGCGTTAAAGTTCCTTAAACTTATCTTCGAAATGGAAGTATTCTGATGCAGAAAGGAGAAAACTGAAGGCTGCTCCTGAAACTATTTTGTAAAGGAATGGAAACTGCAAATCTCTTTAAAATATTATATAAAACACCAGGAGTCATAATAATCCTTAGGGCTCTTTAAATTGTTATACGGAAAAAGAGGAGCCATAGGGCTCTTAAAAGAATTCTAGCTTTAGGGCTTCTTAAACAATTGTGTACATGAATGTAGGCTTTTAGGATCTTTAAATTATTTCGAAGAATAAAGAAACTTTAAAGGTCCTTAAGCTATTCAATAGAAAAAAGAAAACTTAAGCATCTTTAAATAATGATGTAGATGAAAATTATGCTAAATGCTCTCTAAAATCTAATTTTAAGACTTTTTAAAGTATTCTGTGGAAGAAAATTGCATTCAATGGAGTAAGAGGAACCCTATGGTTTATTTAGCTGTTACAAAGAAGAAAAAACCCAACAAAGTTTTAAAACCTTACACTCTTTTATAGAAGGAAGGTTGCTTCAAGGTTTCCTAGAAATAATCCTTAAGGCTTCATAAACAATTCTATGAAAATGAATCCATATGATAGCAAGGGGCACAAGGTTTCGTTAAGGCTTTTTAAACTAGTATAAGGAATAAAAGGAGCCTTAGGGATGTTTAAACTATTATAGGAAATAATAGGATCTTTAGGGCTTCTTAAAACCATTGTATGGAATAACAAGAGGTTTATATTAGGATTTATGGATGGTAGAATTCAAAAGCTTATTAAACTACTCTAGTGAAGGAAATAAATCGTACGGCTCCTTAAGCAATTTTCTAAATGAAAGGAGGCCCATGAGCTCCATAAACTATTCTATAAGAGAGAATAGAAAACTTAATAGTGTTAATTGTTTTATAACGCAAATTTCCGTGAAAAAATAGACCAATCTTTCCGTATGTAATCCATAGAGTAAAAATGACAAACAACTCCTTATACATTCTGGATAAGGATAAGACCCTGATTTTACTATATAAAATTAAAGTAGAATAATAGAAGCATAATTTTTGGGATTTTTGATATATTGCTGCTTTGATGCTTCTCAATCCCGTCCAAGGAATATGTATGTATATCCTTAATATGTACTAAAGAAGAGATGTGGCATTAGGGTTCCTAAGATTTACTACATACACTAAAAGGAGGATAAAAGAAAAATAACTATAGAGTTTCTTGAACTAGCTTTGGTGGCGCTCACTGTTGTCTTCTGGTGGGAAAATGGACCTTAAGGATTTTATCCCATTGATAAAAAAATCCTTCAAAGAAAGTCTCCTTATTTTATTCCACAAAATTAAAGGAGAACTGGGGCTCCTTAATCTATTCTGGGGCACCTTTAATCTTCTCCCTATTTATATTATTTTGTTTACATTTATTATTTACTGACACCGGAAAATATTGACGATGCAAGATAACGTTGTTGACTTTTAACCTGACTTCCTTTATCGCCCTCGTATGCTCACAATAAGGAAAAGAAAAACACAGCACAACTCTCAGATTCTTGTTAGTTATGGGACAACAAAAAGCAAAAGTGTCTTTTCAGAATGCATTGTAACGCTTAAAATATGTACACTTAGTACGAATATGTATGTATGTCTAACGGTGTGTACTCTCTCTCTCTCTCTCTCTCTCTGTAGCATTGGTTGCGTTTTTTCTTGTTCTTTTGTCATTTTCTCTAAGCTTTATGGAAGAATATTTTATGAAGTATTGTTGAAGAAATAAGAAGAAAAAAAAATAACAATAAAAAAATCTTTAAAAAATAACAAAATATGTGTGTGTACACAACACTACAATTGAATACTTGCATAGAGGTTTGAGTGGGTGAGAAGGGCATTCCATAAGAGAATTTTTAAATTCCAAAATTAAAAGGAGAAGAAATTTGTTCAAAATTGGAATAGGATTTCCAAGAATTCTTAAACTACGATTTGGCCTGTTAGAGGGTTAAACCTACCTAAATTATTCCATAGAATAAAGAAAACCTTAAGGCTCCTTAATGTGTTATGTTGAGGAAATTTAATCACAAGACTACTTAATTATTTAAAAGCAGAGAAAAGTCCTTAATATTTCATAAACTTATCTATAAAAACTCTCAAGGCTCCATACGCTACCTCCAAAGCCTTAAGACCTATTCTACAGAGGAAAAATAAGGCTGGTCAAGTTGTTATATAAAAGAAAAATCACAAGTCTTCCTAATCATTTAAAAGAAATATAAAATGTTCTTTAGACAAAGTCAAAGGATTCTCACATTATACCGCAGAAAAAAGTCTAAATGTCCATTAATCTATATTGTAGAAAGAAATGGGCCTAGAAAAATGAAGCTTTAAGACTATTTCAAATATTCCGCTGAAGAAAAACAGCCTTATGACTCCGTAATATATTCTGCAGAAGTAAATGAGCCTTAGTGCTCCGTAAATAAATCTGCAAACAAAATAAGCTTTGAGCCTGCTTCAACTATTCCGCTGAAGAAAAACAGCCTTATGGCTACGTAAACTATTGTTTCGAAGGAAATAAGCCTTGAGGTTCCTTAAGGTATTTTATAGAACAAAATGGGCCTTAAGCCTTTTTATAGTAGAAAAGAAATGCAGTAATAAAGCTTTTTGAATTTTGAAAGGAATTCTTATAGACTTCTTAAAATACTGTGCAATGGAAATAAGCCAATTTCGCTTCACGAATTTTTGTGGTACACTTTTACGTTTTAAAATGTTATTAGATAATAATCAGATTTATATCAGTGGTAGACTTATTTGTCAAAGACTTGCAGAATAATATTTTGAAATGTATTTAATAAATAATAACTATTTGTTTTAGCAATAAAAAAGAACAATATTCCTACTGATGTCACAAGAGCTGAACTTTAATTACAGCACCCTCTGCATCTCATCTTAAGTCACCCCATTTCAAGCAGCGCCCTCTGTGTCTCATATTTAGTCATCATTTGTGAAAAACGCAATTCTTTTATATTATTTTTTTATGGTACAGCTTCGCCGTCTTAATTACCCTTGAACTGCAATAAAATTTACATCAATGGAAAGCTTTTTTTCCCAAGGATCTAAAATATCTTTAGATAATAATCAGATTTATATCAATAGAAACCGTATTTGCCAAAAAAATTCAGAATAATATTTTAAAATTCATTGAAAATTAATAATACTCGTATTTGTTTTAACTTTTGCTTTAACAATAAAAAATACAGTTACTGATATTGATGTGAAACAGCTCATCTTTCACTACAGCGCCCTCTGCTTCTCATACCATAAATCAGCACCCTCAGTGTCTCACATTGAGCCACCACCTGTGAAAAATGTACCTCCTTTATGTGATTTTTTGTGGTACATTTTTGGCGTCTTAAATATCCTTGAACTTCAATAAAATTGACATTAATGGAAATGCTTCCCCAAGGATCTCAAATGTCTTTAGATAATAATCAGATTTATATTAAAGATTTGCAGAATAATATTTTGAAATTAGTTTAATAAATAATAATTATTTGTATTAACAATAACAAATAAAGTTACTGCTATTGATGTCACAACAGCTGATCTTTTACTACAGCGACTCTGCATTTTATTTAAGTCATCCCATTTCAAGTAGCGCCCTCTGTGTCTCATATTAAGACATCATTTGAGGAAAACGCACTTCTTTTTTATGACTTTTTGTGGTACACTTTTGTGGTCTTTACTATTTTAAAATTCTGATAAAATTGACATCAATGGAAAGCCCTTTTCCCAGGCATATGCAGAATCATAATTATATAGGGAGATCAAGTAGAGACACTTTTTTCAATAGCTTTTGAGAGTCGTGTCATGCTATCATGTTATTTTTGTTAAGTATTGTTTGGCATTTTATCATGGAAAGACTTATGCCTGAACAACGTCTCAGATGGTCCATCCGTTGAGTCCAATTTTCGATGGCTCGATTATGTTGACCATAAGTTGAGCGAAGTGCACGAAACATATTCCTCACAGAACGTGAATTTTCGTTAAAGTTGAACGATTTGTAAACGTTGTTTAGGCGTAAGTCTTTCCATGATGAAATGCCAAACAATACTTAACAAAAATAACATGACAGCATGACACGACTCACACGTGATCTGTCAAAAAAAGGCTATTGAAAAAAGTATCTCTTCTTGGATCACCCTATATAACAATATCTTATTTTTAAAATACCCATAAAATCAAAGAAAATTTAAGATAAGTATTTTATTTTAAAAATACCAATAAAATAAAAAGAATATTTAAGTAAGTACTATATCTTATCAGAAATGTCTCATATATATTTATATGCATTTATATTTGTTTGTTTGTGTATGTAAGAATGAAATATCTGCTATCTATGTGTAAGTGAGTGAGGGGTTGGACAGAACACAAAAAAAAACAAATAAAAACTGTTACAAAACCATCTTAAAGATGGCACTAGCGCCAATATGTCTGCCACTTAGACGCAAATGATAATAAAATAAAAATGTGTTAAAAACGTGTACAATGGATGGAAATACACACAACAAAACAAAAAGAAACAAACAAGCGAGCAAGCAAAAAATGTATAAAATAGAACAAAGCAAAATAAACACTCACACATACATACTCGTACTCGTATACAACCACTCTCATATTGAGGCTCTCAAGTACAAAGACATTTTTGAAAAGAAAGCAAAACAAGGCAATGGACAAAAGAAAACAAACTACTAGCGGTGGTAGTGAGTAGAACTGAGCAGTGCGGAGCCAAGACAAGCATCGACAGCATCTCTCCCCCTCTTCACCAAAAAGGCTGAAGCATAAACTCATCTAGAGTGGTTTGCAAGTACGTCTATACGTGTGTAGACATATACATATCTCTATGTCTCTTTGTGAGAGATCTATGCTCTGTGTTGTTGTGCAAGGTAACTAACTACGAGCACCATGAGTACAAAACAAAGGCGGTGAAAGGACAAACGCACACAAAAACAAACACCTTAAAGCATGATTACACCCACACAGACAAACGCTCACTCATAACACAAATGATGGTGAGCGATATGACAACTATACCAATACAAACACTGTCATCTGTCTCTGGGGATATTGAAACAATACTCTGAGAGCAGCAACAACGGCCACTGCGGCCGTTAGCAGAGCACGCAATCATAAAAATTAAAACAAAACACAAATACGCAATGCAAGAAATGAAAGAAACATTTCACACAAAGTGACAGTGCGAGTGAAAGAATGAAGGAATGAATGAGGAAATGTGAACATAAAAACAAGTAGCAAAAAATACAATCTGAGAAAATAAAAACAATCTTAATTTTGCGACATAATTTTTAAATTTGTCCCCTGAGTGGGTGTTTTTTTTCTAATGTTTTTAAAGGCTTTCAATTGGGATGTCAACGGAATTATAATTCCGGAGTTTCTGCTTTAAAGTAGAGGTTGTTCTTTAGGTGAATCTCAGGAGGCTAAAGAGACGCATTTATCTCCTTACAAATGAAAATATAAGATTCCTAAAACATTTTTGAGGAATTAAGGCGATTTAAGGCTTCTTTAACTATTCTAAGGAGTCTACTTTCTGGAAAGACCCTAACTTTGAGACTCCCTAAATTAATGCAGAAAATTAGCCTTAAGTCTCAGTAAGTTATTCTATGGAATAAACAGTGCGCTAAATCTTCTTAAACTATTCCTGAGATGCCATAGGCCTCCTTAAGCTATTCTGTAGAATGTAATTAGCCTTAAGGCATCTTAACCTTTTGTATATAGGAAATGGATTCCTAAAACTATTCTACGCAAGAAGAAGTCTGAAGGCACCCTAGTCTATTCTTTAGAAGAAAAACACACTGTTTTGTAAAATGAAAAGGCCTTAAGGATCTTTAAACTCTTCTACAGAGGAAATAGATGCCTAAAAATAATCTACACAATTAGAAGTCTAAAGGCTTTTAGTCTATTTCACAGATTAAAGTGATATTTAAGGCTGCTCAAATTGCTGTGTTGAAGAGGAAAGGTTAAGTCATTAAAGTATTTCAAAGAATGAAATGAGCCTTAATGCTCCCAGGGAAAAATTTGTCATAAGGTTTATTAATTATAATAAAAAAAACTCAAGGCTCCTTAGAAACAAATGAGTCGTAAAGCATCCTAAATTATTCTACAGAAATCAACGGAACCATAATACACTTAAACTATTGTATATACAAAAGCTCCCTAAGGCTCGGTAAAATATAGAATGAATCGGTTTTAAATTTCCTTAAAATATTTTGTATACGAAAGCTCCCTAAGGCTCGTTAAATCTCCTTAAACTATTTTTACGGGTTTTTAAACAGAAGAAAATGAGCCTTATACTATAAGAATAAAAAGTGCATTAAAGCTCTTTAAATTGTTCCTTAGAAGAAAAGTAGCCTTTAGGATCGTTCAGCTATTTTATGATGAACTCTATTTTGTGTTCTTTAGAAGGAATGTAGCCTTAAGCCTCCTTCAGCTATTTTGTTATGAACCACTGACTACTCAACCTATTCTACAAAGAAATCTATTTCTATTTGATTAGAGAAAATAGAGTCAAAAGGTTGCCTAAGTAGAAGAGAAAAATGTAAGGCTCTATTGTATATTCCTTTATTATTCTACAGAAATCAAAGAAAATTTGCATAAAAATTCTCCTTACGCTATTCTATAGAAGAAACTCCGCTTTAAAGCTCCTTCAACTGACTTTAAGATTCCTCTAAGTATTTAATAAAATAAGAAAACCTTAAGATACCTTAGTTTATTCCCTAGAAGTAAACTCCCTAAATTATTTTACCATACGATAAGCCGACTTATACAATTTTATATAAGAACATTGATGGAAACAGCCTTTAGGTCCCTTAAACTATTTTCTAACAGGAAAAAGCCCTAGAGCCCCTAAACTATTTTACAGAGGAAAATAAGGCCAACAACTTTTTAAACTATTCAAAAGACGTAAATGCGATGGTACATTACTTTACAGAAGAAAATAAGCTCCAAAGCTACCATTCTGCAGCATTCAAAGAAATCGTACAACTTCAGAATTTATTTTATAGAAAAAAGTCCTTAAGTCTGCTTATTTTACTCTGTAGAAGTAAAAAAATCGTAATGCTCCTTAAGTTATTTTATAGAATGAAATGAGCTCATGGGACTCCCTAACATATTCATCGAGGAAAATAAGATATACTAGTAATGAGCTTTCTTGAACTATTCACTAGATGAGGGAAAACCTTAAGGTTCTTCAGTCTATTCCATAGAAAGAAATTGACCTTTTGGCTCCCTAAATAGTTTTACAGACAAATATAAGCTTTAAGGCCCCCTAAACCATTTGGTATGCGAAATACAACATTAAGTGTTTTTAAGCTATTATTTAGAAGGGAAGTTGTCTTAAGGGTTCTTGACTCATTCTATAGAAAAAATCTTAAGACAGATTGTTTTATTCTGTAGAAGAATATAATCATAAATGCTCCTTAAGATGTTTTATAGAATGAAATGAGCTGTAAAGCTTCTTAACAAGAGGACAAATAAGACATAATATCGTCTCTTGAACTATTCACTAGAAGAGGAAAAGCCTTTAATTGCTAAGTCTATTCCATGGAAGGAAATGAGTCTTTTGGCTCCCTAAATTGTTTTACAAATAAAAAGGAGCTTTAAGACACATTCAACTATTATGTATTTAGAAGAAAATTCACATTAAGTGTTCTTAAACTATAATTTAGAAGGATAGTTGTTCTAAAGTAAATTAAACGGCTATAGAGGAAAAATGAACCACTAGGTTCCCTAAACATTTCTATGGAATGGGCAAATGAAACGCCTTATTGTCCCTTAAGACATTTTATATAAGTAGATTGAATTAAACCTTAAGGATCGTTGGTTTAGTTTCTAGAAAGAAATATACCGTATTATACCTACGTTACGTACCATATGATTCATACGTTATAAGCTTTAAGACTCCGTAGTCTTAAGACTACATAATTTTGTAGAAAGGCTTCTTAAGCTATTTTATGGAATTTAACTATCATTATGGATTCTTAACATATTCTAGCTTAAAAGACTCCAAAATTTGTTAGAAGAAATTGTATCTAAAGGCTCCTTAAGCTATTTTATGGAATGAAGCTGGAATTTATTATTTTTAACCAATTCTACAGTCTTATTACTTATTCTACAAAATAAATGAGCCTTACGGTTCCTTAGTCTACTCTGAAGAAAATGGGCCCTTATCCTTCCAAAGATATTCTACAGAACAAGGCCAACTTTAAGGCTTCAACTCTCTAGAAGGTTAGAAACCTTTAGGTTTCCTTAGCTATGCTATAGAATAAAATGAGTCAAATTTTCTTTCTTTAGGACTTTTCTATGGAAGAAAAGTCCTCAAGGCGTTGATGTAGGAACATAATTTGAAGAAGAAAACTAGTCTAAATTAGTTTAGAGAGGATAAGAAGGGTTAAGGCTTTTAAAAAAATATGATATAGATCAAAATCAGCTGTTAAGCTATTTTATGGAATGAAAATTGGCCTTAAGATACCTTAAACCAATATAAATTGGTGTTAAAGTAGTAAGGCAGGTGAAGGAAAACTAATCTGCGTAAGGGTGCGTATAAGTGATTTTAATTTGCGTTTCATTGAACACCTGAACGTATGAATAATATTAACTACTTTTTGTTACTTATACGGACTTTTCTATGGAAGAAAAGTCCTCAAGGCGTTGATGTAGGAACATAATTTGCACAAGAAAACTAGTCTAAATTTGTTTAGAGAGGATAAGAAGGGTTAAGGCTTTTAAAAAAATATGATATAGATCAAAAGCATCTGTTAAGCTATTTTATGCAATGAAAATTGGCCTTAAGATACCTTAAACCAATATAAATTGGTGTTAAAGTAGTAAAGCAGGTGAAGGAAAACTAATTTGCGTAAGGGTGCGTATAAGTGATTTTAATTTGCGTTTCATTGAACACCTGAACGTATAAATAATATTAACTACTTTTTGTTACTTAAACGATAGAACCTAGAGTCGCCAGTCGATGTTTTATTCACCAGTTTATATAGAGCGATTTGTTCAGTCATCGGAAGATAGTTCCGTAGAATATTTTTTTTTTGTAAATAACAAAGGATTTTTAAATTTTCCTATTTTCTATCGCAAAATACATGATACAGTTTATGTTAGGTTCGGTTAAGAGAGGCAGCCTTTAAAACAGACTCACATAGACTATATAGTCCATTGAGCTGCCACAGGTGCGCATTTTTCGATATTTTTATGACGCTTTAATTTTTTAAATTATTACCATTTTCTGTAAGATATCGTCGAAACTGCTGAAACGGAAAATAAATATTTTAAAAGAAGATGGAAACTACTTAATTTTGGATTATTTAAAAAATTGCAGAAATAATTCGGGTAAATGGTGCTCGAGTTATATTAAATATGAAGGTTTACCTCTCTGTTTTTGCATATCGTGGTTTATCGCGACCTCTAGATTTTAACTACGGGTACAATTGCACTGGCGACCTCTGATGGTTACATTTCAAATGAAACCCCAATTGAGGTATTCAATGACTCTTCAGAGTTGCCCGGGAAATAGGTATCCAGGAGCACTCCCAATGATTCCTCACTGGACGTAGTCGAAGATCTATCATATATCCTTCTTGATGTAACCTTGTAACCTCAACACCTTGTAGGTGTTGAGACTAACATTTTCCTTAGCCTTGAGGATTCGGATGAGCTTTCAAAAGATGTAAAATTATCATTATCAAAAAATGTAAAATTATCATATTCTCCAAACCATTTAACGATTCTAGCAAAGAGTTGCTAATATGTTTAACTCCTTAAAATACAAGTATTCCACAACAGTTATACAGTTTCTTAATATTCTCCAAAAGAAAGAAATGCGGCCTTAATGCTTCTTAAACTATTCTAAAGGGGCGTTTACATATAAAAACAAATATCAAATGTGGAATGCTTCTTAAACTATTCTAAAGGGGCGTTTACATATAAAAACAAATATCAAATATGGATATGGGTTTGGCAGCGTATAAGTGATTTTAATTTGCATCTCATTAACCCCCGGAACGTATGAATAGTATTAATTAGTTTACTCATTACTCATACGCCTTATAATCCCCCCGTAAACTAATTTACCTGCACAACAAAAACAATTATGATATTGATAAGCCGTCTTCATGACACAAAGCCCATAAATTATTTGTATTTATATATTTTTTCTCTCTCTCTTTTTTCTCAGTCAGAGATAATGTTTTTCTAATAACTCAATTTATTTGGCTTATCAAACAACTACAATTTAATCGATTCAATTTAATAGATAGTTTATTTTTTCTCTCTTATATATTTCCTGTCTATTGAAAGCTATAATTTATAGGAAATTGAATGTGTGTGTGTGTGAGAGTGCGTCCGTTTTTTGCAATTATCAGTCTTTAAAAAAACGTAATGCCGTATAGGAGCCATAAATCAAAGGAGAGTTAAAAACTCCCAATGGAACACCTGTCATTGAAAGGATCCATTGGCCATAAACCATTGGCCAAACCCACCACAAGCCAATGGCTCTTGGGGACTTTGGCTTTAAATGACATTGAGCGAAGGAAAGGGAGCGTATGGCGTATGTTGTACATGGCCAAGTGACTGACAGACTAATTATGGTAATGGCTTTCAATTTTGTAACATAATACCATGTAAACAAATAAATTTTCAATATTACACATATCACATAGCCGCCAACAACGAAGTGTGTAGTTTGAAGCGTGAGTCCCTGTAAAAGTCCCAATCAAACTAACTAATACAAATGCACAAAACGTATTATGCAAATATGGCTTATGTTATTTGGGAGGTGACACGGCCGGCCAACGTTTGAGCAAAGGACAGTGTACATAATGGCTTTTCCTGGAGGTGGTTCCTGCTGACTTTAGACGAGGGGAGCAGGGGAAGAAGTCAATATGTCGAGACGCTCAATTAATTATTGATTTATGCCTCGAAACCCTTTAGTGTCCATATGTACATGGCAGCGTATTGCTTTGCATTGTATGTTATGAAAGTCCTTTCAAACATTTGTAAATATCCTTTCATTTGCTGAGAATATTTAATGGGACGCCAAGTTAATTGAGGGCTTGGCAATTAAAACAAAGGATTTATGTTAGAATGGGAAATCGGTTGGAAGGTGGTGGTGCAAACAAATGACCATAAAGTAAATGTCGGGAGGGAAGGCTGAGTATTTCTAAATAAAATGGAAGACAAACGTCGGGAGGAGAGTGTTTGTTTAAAATTTGTCACAATAGAATGACAAAGTTTAATTTACTCTAATACATTACAAAATGAATGATAGGCCAAATCTATTTGCAAATTCCCAGGAATTGAAAGCTGGGATAAATAAACAAAATGAAAATGGGAATTAATGGACAAATGGATAGACAGGTGAAGAGATATTTCAATGAATAGCTAATGGACAATTTAACTGCAGTAGCAATATATAGGAAGTTGTGGAAATATTTTTAAAATTTTGTTATTTAAAGTCATTCTAGTTAAAATTTAAAACTGTTCACACCGGGCATTTGGAAATTTAAAATAGTTAATTTCTAAATTTGGCTCAAAAAAGTGCAAGGGACAGGATAGCAACTCTTTGAAATACCAGAGTTCTTAACTCTGATGTTTATTTTATTAAATGACCATTAACGTATGATTGCTATTAATTGTGCTTGTACGACTGGTCATCCGCTTTCATATGAATTAGGTGATTTCCAAACATTTCAGTCACTACGTATAAGTGTTATTAATTATGTCTTGTTATTCATACGACCAATGGTACCCTAATACAAGTATATTAATCCGGAAGTTTTGTCGAAATTTCATTTATCTATTATTGTCGTCCTTTACTACTTCAATTCTTCTGATTTTATAGGTTTCAGACACTACGTATGAGTGATATTAATAATATAATCTACATTTTGTTACACATATAAGGTGTTTTGTTCTCTCCGTAGATAATGGTTCCTCACATTAAATTTTGTGCAAAACAATAAAGTATATTTCAGATTTCCCTATTTTCTACCGCAGGAAAACGTCACACTTTAAAACAAATAAGTTAAAATATTTGTTTCTTTGTTAGGTGGTAACTAGTAACATAATGTAAGAATTAATATTAATACAGTTCTTCTATAGCTCATTAAAAGTAAATTAGCCTTAGAGGTTCCTTAACATATTTTAAATATGAAATGTGGGTATGGGTGCCAATAAGTGATAATTAGCCCTCTATACGTATAAATAATATTAATTAGTTTACTCAAACGCCATACAATAAAAATATTTTATAATAAATTATAAAAAATGTCAGTGTACTTTTATGTTCTTTATATAAGTGATTTTAATTAGGTGATTACTAACGTATGGTTAATATTATTTAGCAACGGTTCAGGATGATTCATCTTCATAATGTGTCCTATTCCCATATTCACAAAACTATTTATTGATTCCCGAAATGAAAAATAATTCTTAAAATTATTTAGTTTATTAATAAATTCTTTAAATTGCTTCATTTATAAATAAATTCTTTGGCTCGTTAATAAATTATATACAATAATGGATAGTCCTGCTACTTCTAGATATCTTGAGTATAGGCAAATCAGCTTTAGACCTTAAATATTAAAAAAATGGGTATAAGTGATATTAATTTGTATGTCATTGACCCTCTATACGTATGAATAATATCAACTATTTTACGCGTTATCCATATGCCAAATAATCCCCATAAACCTATTAACCTTTGCAACAAAACAATTATGAAACTGATAAGCCATTTTTATTATACCCTCCACCATGGGATAGGATGCGATTTTAATTAGTTGATCATTAACGTATGATTAATATTATTCAGTATAAGTTCAGCTATGATTCATCTTTAAAATGTGTCCTATTCCCATATTCACAAAACCCATTTATTTATTCTCGCAAATGAAATATAATTTCTTTAAATTATTTAATTTATTTATAAATTCTTCAAATTACTTAATTTATCAATAAATTCTTTGAATAGTCCTGCCATTTCTAGATGTCTTGAGTGTAGGAAAAATGAGTCTTAGGTTACCTTAACCATTCCAAAGTATATGGGTATGGGTGCGTATACGTGATTTTAGTTTGTATAACATTGGCCCTCTATACGTATGAATAATATCAATTAGTTTACGCGTTATCCATACGCCATATAATCCCCATAAAACTATAACCTGTGCATCAAAACTAAAAACTATATACCCTCCACCATATGATGGGAGGTATATACATTCTGTCACTCCATTTGTTACTCCACTAAATATTGATAAATATTGATGAAATATTGATCTGAGACCCCATAAAGTACAGGGTTTTCCAATAAGAGGGATATAATTTCGTTGAAAAAAACATACTTATTGTTAAGGAAATTCAAAAGTTTTTATTTAATGTGAAGTACAATCGATTCAATTAAGTTCTACATAAAACGTCATTCAAATGGCCTCCACGACTTCCTCCGCAGGAACGAATTCGATGAACCAAATTTTCGAGCACTTTTTCCACTAAATGAAGTCGTATGTCATGAATGGCACGTACAATATTGACTTTTAAAGCTTGAAGAGAGTCTTGTTTCTTTCGAAAGACCAATTACTTCAAATAACCCCACAAGAAATAGTCTAATGGTGTTAAATCACAACTTCTTCAATCGGTCAATGGCAAAAAGATAGCTCTTAACGAGAGCTAACATATTGCTCATGGGTGTCAAGGTCGTAGGTTGACTGGAAAGTGTTTTTTTTTTTTCATTTAAAAAAATGGACTTAGCATCATTATCAAATGTGAACGGAAAGTTTATTTTTGCTCTAGCTCCTTAACGCTACGATGAATCGGGAATCGGGAATCGGTTAATGGCAAAAAGATAGCCTCTAACGAGAGCTGAATGTGTTCAAGGCCGTAGGTCGACTGGAAAGTGTTTTTTTTGGATTTAAACAAAAATTAACTTAGCGCACGAAAAGTTGGAATTAGAGAAAGATTATTTTGATAATAAAACTGAATAATTTGTAAACGCTGTTCTTGCGTATATCTCTCCATGATGAAATTGTGTAAACACTACTGCATACATACTGCATTATTATTTAGCAGTTCAGTTATGATTCATCTTCAAAATGTGTCATATTCCCATATTCACAAAACCATTCATTGATTCTCGAAATGAAAAATAATTCTTAAAATTATTTAATGTATTAATAAATTCTTTAAATTGCTTAATTTATTAATAAATTCTTTGGATCGTTAATACTTATATATAATAGTAAATTGTCCTGCTATTTCTATAAGTAAATGTCTTGAGTGCAGGAAAAAAGAGTCTTAGGCCACCTTAAACATTCCAAAGTATATGGGTATGGGTGCGTATAAGTGATTTTAATTTGTTTATCATTTAACCCTCTATACGTATGAATAATATCAATTAGTTTACGCGTTATCCGCCATACGCCATATAATCACCACAAACATATTATGAAATTGATAAACCATTTTTATTGCAACACATTAGTATACCCTACACCATAGGATGGAGGTATATTCATTTTGTCACTCCGTTTGTAACAGGGATGTAACGAATATTCGCATTCGCATATGCGAACGCGAATTAGTCGCATCATTTTAACATTCGCTTTCGGATTCGCATTCGCAAAAACCATCTTTGGACAATTCGCTTTCGCATTCGCTTTCGCATTCGCTTTCGCAAAAATATATTTCAGTATTCGCTTCCATTTGTTAAAAGTGTTAAATCTCTTTATTCCCTTCACACAATTTGAAGATATTAATACCAATGAAAACCTCTGCCACTTCTCTTCAAAACAATTGAAGAAATATGTTTGTCCATGTGATAACAGGAGGTAAAACTATGGAAAACATTCTTAATACATGAATTTCCTGGAAAAGTATCAAATAAGTTCCTTAAATTTGTTGGTAATAAAGGTTCAATATATTATTTGCATTCGCTTTCGCAAAAATGCATATTTCACTATTCGCTTTCGGATTCGCATTCGCAAGAAATATATTTCAATATTCGCTTTCGCTAAAGACACTTTCGTTACATCCCTCGTTTGTAACACCACTAAATATTGATCCGAGACCTCATAAAGTATATATATTATTAATCGTCGTAAAATTCTAAGACGATTTAGCCATGTCCGTCCGTCTGTTGTAATCATGCTAAAATCTATAATACTTGAGCTAGGTGGCTGAAATCTCGTACATATACTTCTTATATCTGCAGGTATGTTGGGATTGTAAATGGGCACTATCGGTCCAATTTTGGATATAGTCCCCATATATAGCATCTCTCCGACTTCTTAACGCCACAGAGACGACAAATTTCAACTGATCGGAATGAAAATTGTTAGCTAGGGTTCATTTATACCCGGAATTCTTGACACGAACACCGGTAGTCATAGGTCCATGTTTTGATAAAGCCCCCACAAAAAGTTCCCTCTAGATTTGACTTCGTAACGCCACAAAACGCCTTGAAATATTGATATACTTGATCGTCGTAAAATTCTATGACGATTTAGCCATGTCCGTCTGTCCGTCTGTCACAGTAAAGTCCGTAATAATGGAGCTATGTTGATCAAATTTGGTAGAAATACTTCTTATAGTTGCAGGTACTTTGGGATTGTAAATGGGACATATCGGACAATGTTTTGATATAGCTCCTCTTTTGAGTTCGCTCCAAAATATGGTTTTTGAGCCATAGAAACCACATTTTTAAAGCAATTTAGCTGAAACTTTGCAGTTTGTATTCTATTTTGACAAGAATTCATTACAGCAAAGATTTTACAAATCGGTTCATAGTTTGTTATAGTCACCCTATAGAGGTCGCTCCAAAAAAGGCTTATTTAAGCCATAAATACCATATTTTCTAAGCATTTTAACTGAATCATTGCATTTTGTATTTAATTAAGGCAAGAATACATCGCAGTAAATTTTTTTTAAATCAGTTCATATTTTGTTGTCGTCCACCTATAGATGTCGCTCCCAAAAAGACTTAAATTAGCCATAAACACCACATTTTCTAAGAAATTTAGCTGAAACTTTGCAGTTTATATTTTGCCAAGAATTCATCTCAATAAAATTTATACAAATAAAATTTCATTTTGTTGTAGTACCCGTGTAGAGGTAGCCCTCAAATATGCTAACTTAAGCCATAAATACCAAATTTTTTAGATGAAGAGTTTGGCTAAAGAATTTGAGGCCTAAAAATTCCAGCGTTCGTTTTTTTAATAATTATAATTAACTTAAACAAAAAGGGTCGTTTTATGATTTGCTCAATATCCAAAGATTTTTCCAGTAATAACATTGAATCTATGGTGGAGGGTATATAAGATTCGGCACAACCGAACTTAACGCTTTTACTTGTTTTTATTATTTCTTTCTCTCCCTTAGAAAATGTTTTTCTAACAACTAAATTTATTTGGCTTATGAAATAACTACAATTTAATTGTTTCCATTAGATAGACAGATTTTTGATGCATTTCCTGTCTATTGAAAACAATAAGAAAAATTTAATGTGTCCTCTTCAATTACCGATCTTTTTAAAAATATAAGCATACTTTTCAATATTTTAAACCCTCCATAAAAATTACAAATAAACGTTGCCGTTGGCGCATTAGTGACATTAATATAATTAATATCATTCATTCGCCACCCAGTACCCATTCAATACAATATTTTTCTATTGTACATTCAGAAATACATTATAGCCTCTGTGTTTAACTCCAAAAAATCTCGCCAATCTACTATTTAGCAATACTAATTAATTTATCTATTTTTACCTTTAATTAACGCAATTAGACAGTAAGTCAATGTATTTGAAATTCATTTTCGACTAAAGCCCACCACAGTCAGCAGTAATCAGTCATTGGGAAAAAATTGAAAAAAAAAATAAAACAACCATCAATTATAGATTAGAACATAGACATACATACATATATGCTCAATTTTGAGGCGGAGTGTAACAATTGCAATGTGAGCATTGAAGTGCGTATTGTCTGAATTTAGAAACAAATTAACAATTCATTGTTTTAGACCGCACCCGGGATCGGGTTATGTGGCAAAAAGATAGGAGATAATGTAAATGAAGTATACTATACAGTGGAGGGACAAACAAAAATAACGCTATGTTAAAGGAATCTAGTTTGTTTACAGTAACTGATGAATTTTGCAATTTTCTCAGAAGTTGCAGATAATATAATTTTATTATATTCAAATAGATGGGTGGCTTTATACGAGTACTACCATTTATTTCCTCTAGAAAATGAAATGCTTCAATATTTAAGAACTCTTTTTATTCTAAAAAAATTAAGGCTCTTTTAGAATAAAAATATTCCTACGGCTCCTAATAGTAGTCTCTAAAGGACAAAGGCCCTTAAGTTTCTTTAAAACACTCTAAAATGTTAAAACAGGAAAGCAGATGGAGGAAAACAAACAAATGTGTTTGGGTGCGTATACGTGATTTTAATTTACGTTTCATTAAATCCCCATACGTATGAATAATAGTAATTGGTTTACTCAGTACTCATACGCCATATAAAATAATTTAGGTGATCATTAATATAAGATAATTATTATTACTTAGTATTCTCACTTCTCAAACAACTGATGTTCTTATATTAATTCAATACTCTTACGGCATGTTTCTGTATTTCTAAGGATAGTCTCTGCGAACGAAAATCAGTCACTCACTTTCGTGAGGAATTTGGTTTCTCTAAGGTTCGTTCGTTCGTTCGCCTGGCCTTACGTCAATGGCGTTAGCAATTTACCAATTGGAAAATAATGTAAGTGCCATGTCAATAACTTCACAACTTCCGGTTTAAAAAAGCACACATTTTTGTATGGTCGACCTCAGTAAATACCCCTCTGTACTCTTTATCAACCCTGGGTGGGTCAGCTGAGCTGAATCAAGACTTTCTTTTGTTTATATTCTCTCTCACGTCTCTCTCATTGTGCACTGATGATTTTTTCCATCTAAGCGAACTGCCAATGTTGACTTCTTTATGCTTAAATATGTATACATACATATGTATACAATTCTGTTATTATTTCGCTCACTCACTTCAAGACTGTCATAACTCAAAATTAAAAATTTTTAAGGTTGCCTTACAGAAATGATAATTTTGCAAATATCCATAAATAAATCTCAACGAAATTTAGTTTATAATTTAACAATCATATTTCGGATTATTCCACCTACTTTAAACGTCTTATTTCATGTTATTTATTTTTTTATACGGACTTAAAGTTACACGTCCTGGCAATTTTAAATTTTGAGTTATGACACTCTTGAAGTAAGTGAGCGATTTGTTTTTACCATAATTATATTAATATCTACTTATTTTTGCTTTTAATAACGTTTTTTTTTGTCATTGTTCCTACCAGTCGACAAATAAAATAACGTGACTCGATCTGACATTTGTGTTCGCCCAGATGACAGCTAAGAGAGATAGAGAAACCAAAACTTACACTGAATTATTACGTTTTCGTACGAGTTCATCATCGTACGACTTGTCATTGTGATGGTAGTAAGTGAAACTTAAATCAGCTGTTTGTCGTCTGACAGGCGAACGAAAGCTAATTTTTAAGTTACAGAAACAGGCTGTTAATTTCTGAAGGTTGCAGTCGCTACGTATGAGTAATATTAATTATGCTGTGTTACTTATACGGCCGATAGAATCTAGCACCACCAGATACACTGCTGATTTTATTTGAAGTGTTTCTCTATAACTTTCTACCAAATCTGTGAAATGTTTTGAAATGATTTTGTTAATAATTTTGTGTCCGAATACTGTCGCTCATGAATGGTCATAATAACAAGTAACATATGATACGCCTCGTTAGTCCAAACTTGCTCATTTATTCAAATCCACTTACTTTGTGGTACACGCACAAATGTATTAGGGTGAAACGATTGTAGAAGAAAATAATAATTTTTGATTTACAACAGTTAAGAAAGTTCAGTCGGGTAAACCGACTTACGAAGCCCCTCACCTTCAGTCCCAAAACCTGTTCGTAGTTTTTTTATTTTTTCGTTTTAATTAAATCAATTTAAATTGCATTTAATAACTTTAAAGTATGCACTAGCATTAAAGTTATAGACTGTTAACTTCTGGTGCACAAGGGTCCATTTGTGTCGGAGGTACCAATAGAGGCCTGGAAACTTCACCCATTTTTTCGAGGTGATAGCGACTAACAAAGTAAAGGGTTTTCCAACAAGAGGTGTTTTTTTTGGTATTCAACGAAAAATGCAATTTTTTGAGATAAATGATGAAAAACAGGTTAGGTTAGGTTAGGTTAGGTTAGGTTAGGTTAGGTTAGGTTAGGTTAGGTTAGGTTAGGTTAGGTTAGGTTAGGTTAGGTTAGGTTAGGTTAGGTTAGGTTAGGTTAGGTTAGGTTAGGTTAGGTTAGGTTAGGTTAGGTTAGGTTAGGTTAGGTTAGGTTAGGTTAGGTTAGGTTAGGTTAGGTTAGGTTAGGTTAGGTTAGGTTAGGTTAGGTTAGGTTAGGTTAGGTTAGGTTAGGTTAGGTTAGGTTAGGTTAGGTTAGGTTAGGTTAGGTTAGGTTAGGTTAGGTTAGGTTAGGTTAGGTTAGGTTAGGTTAGGTTAGGTTAGGTTAGGTTAGGTTAGGTTAGGTTAGGTTAGGTTAGGTTAGGTTAGGTTAGGTTAGGTTAGGTTAGGTTAGGTTAGGTTAGGTTAGGTTAGGTTAGGTTAGGTTAGGTTAGGTTAGGTTAGGTTAGGTTAGGTTAGGTTAGGTTAGGTTAGGTTAGGTTAGGTTAGGTTAGGTTAGGTTAGGTTAGGTTAGGTTAGGTTAGGTTAGGTTAGGTTAGGTTAGGTTAGGTTAGGTTAGGTTAGGTTAGGTTAGGTTAGGTTAGGTTAGGTTAGGTTAGGTTAGGTTAGGTTAGGTTAGGTTAGGTTAGGTTAGGTTAGGTTAGGTTAGGTTAGGTTAGGTTAGGTTAGGTTAGGTTAGGTTAGGTTAGGTTAGGTTAGGTTAGGTTAGGTTAGGTTAGGTTAGGTTAGGTTAGGTTAGGTTAGGTTAGGTTAGGTTAGGTTAGGTTAGGTTAGGTTAGGTTAGGTTAGGTTAGGTTAGGTTAGGTTAGGTTAGGTTAGGTTAGGTTAGGTTAGGTTAGGTTAGGTTAGGTTAGGTTAGGTTAGGTTAGGTTAGGTTAGGTTAGGTTAGGTTAGGTTAGGTTAGGTTAGGTTAGGTTAGGTTAGGTTAGGTTAGGTTAGGTTAGGTTAGGTTAGGTTAGGTTAGGTTAGGTTAGGTTAGGTTAGGTTAGGTTAGGTTAGGTTAGGTTAGGTTAGGTTAGGTTAGGTTAGGTTAGGTTAGGTTAGGTTAGGTTAGGTTAGGTTAGGTTAGGTTAGGTTAGGTTAGGTTAGGTTAGGTTAGGTTAGGTTAGGTTAGGTTAGGTTAGGTTAGGTTAGGTTAGGTTAGGTTAGGTTAGGTTAGGTTAGGTTAGGTTAGGTTAGGTTAGGTTAGGTTAGGTTAGGTTAGGTTAGGTTAGGTTAGGTTAGGTTAGGTTAGGTTAGGTTAGGTTAGGTTAGGTTAGGTTAGGTTAGGTTAGGTTAGGTTAGGTTAGGTTAGGTTAGGTTAGGTTAGGTTAGGTTAGGTTAGGTTAGGTTAGGTTAGGTTAGGTTAGGTTAGGTTAGGTTAGGTTAGGTTAGGTTAGGTTAGGTTAGGTTAGGTTAGGTTAGGTTAGGTTAGGTTAGGTTAGGTTAGGTTAGGTTAGGTTAGGTTAGGTTAGGTTAGGTTAGGTTAGGTTAGGTTAGGTTAGGTTAGGTTAGGTTAGGTTAGGTTAGGTTAGGTTAGGTTAGGTTAGGTTAGGTTAGGTTAGGTTAGGTTAGGTTAGGTTAGGTTAGGTTAGGTTAGGTTAGGTTAGGTTAGGTTAGGTTAGGTTAGGTTAGGTTAGGTTAGGTTAGGTTAGGTTAGGTTAGGTTAGGTTAGGTTAGGTTAGGTTAGGTTAGGTTAGGTTAGGTTAGGTTAGGTTAGGTTAGGTTAGGTTAGGTTAGGTTAGGTTAGGTTAGGTTAGGTTAGGTTAGGTTAGGTTAGGTTAGGTTAGGTTAGGTTAGGTTAGGTTAGGTTAGGTTAGGTTAGGTTAGGTTAGGTTAGGTTAGGTTAGGTTAGGTTAGGTTAGTTTAGGTTAGGTTAGGTTAGGTTAGGCCAATTTTGTTTAACAAATTGAAAAGTTTCTAATAGAGTAATAATAATTGTCTTACTGACAATTATTAAGTTAAGGAAATTGTTCCATCCCAATATACAACGCTTCATTTGCATATTCACACCATTCGCTGAATTGTACATTGGATTTTCGCAAACTAAAAACTAGACCGGGAAAATCATTAGGAAAAATGCAATTCAGCTTAACACGAGTAATTTAAAAATTGTATACTCCACTAAACGTTAATCAACATTAGAAAATAGATTCTATTTAAAAAAAATTTTGATTCCAATAATTTTATTTTGGAATTTGAAAGCTTTCTAGAGTTCCTTCCAAATGTAATAAACGTTAAATAAGTTAGTTTGCATATGGATTTAAATGTGTGACTGTATATTCGTTCATTCCTTTAGACCCTCCTTTGTTTTTGCACTCGCATTTTTCCATTGTCCATTGTTGGATGTGTTATTCCTTCCATGTACACACGGTTCTAAATGCAACATTCATTTGATTGCAAATTTCTGAGGGCGTGTGTTAGTTATTTCTTTTCTAATTTTTTTGCTGCAACATTTGGTGTAAATTTTTTTTCATACCAAACAAAATGAAGGCATATAAAGCATTCATTTTGCTACAGAAAATTAAACTCAAATGATGACAGATAACACATTATTTTAAATATTTTCTCTGTATCTATTGTAAAAAAAGAGTGGTAAAAAGTAATTATGGTCTCAGTAATTATTTAAGAAAAAATATAAAAAAAATAGCTGACTATAGTTTAGGCAACATTTACATATTGCGTATGAGTGATATTAATCCACTGATCGTTACTCATACGCTCTACAGTTTTAGATTTTTCTTATCTTTTCTAGGGCATATTAATAAATTGAACCTGATTGAAATCTGATTTATCGAACGTTTTTATTCCAAAATTTAGTCTAAACTGTGAAAGAGACATTGCTGACGAAAAGAGACGTTTTAAAAACAAAATTTAATTTTTTTTTATTTTACCAGTTTTGTACACCTAAAATTAATCCAATGAAAAATTCATTAGTTTTATCCTTCACCAAATATTTTCTCATATCAAGTAACCAAATTGACAAGAATTACATTGAATTTAATTTTGTAGCAAACAATCACTTCTTTACAATATTTTCTTAAATAACAACTTTTTCTCACTCACTCACTAAATGTTTGTAACATCCTTTGGCCTGCAAAATAAAGCCAAATGTCATCCCCGCCTCTTTTATCATATCTTTAGAGCAAAAAAATTGCAAAAGTGTCATTTTTCACAAACATAAGTCGTTCTTTTCTACGTTCCTTCGAAACAAGAAACTAATACAATTTTCATTAAAAAAAAAATCTATTTTATAACCATATGTCAAATGGTCAAACCTCAGGAATAAAAACCAGGACTACAAATATACACACTACATATTGCAAACATAGGTCAGCCACACACTCACATGTAAAAAATATAGAAATGTCGTCAGAGAAAAAACGGTAACTGGGTTACAAAAAGGGACACAAGTAAATATAACTATGCAGAGGTGAAGGCACAGTGTTTCCGGACAAAAAATAGATTTTTTAAAGAAGTCTCAATTGATAAATTTGTAGGGACGAAAGTTGACATTGAAATGAAAAAAATGTTCATTATTTTTTCACAAAAAAAATAGGAAATCATATTTTTAAAAATACTTAAACAATTAAAAAAATCTCAATGGAGTGAACCGACTTATTAGCAGCGATTAATCGATTATTATTTGTGGGATTACAGACTTTTCGGATATAAAGTAAAAATGTTATAATGGATTTAAAATATATGTAAATGTTAACTCTTTGTGGGAGAGGTACCAGATGCAGTTGACCAATATGACCAATCTTCGATCTTAAGCTGAAATTAGAGAACATATTACAATGTGCCAAATTTGAAGCCATTTGGTACCTTATTTCGATTGACTCCAGACAGACGGACGGATATTTCTTAAAATGCCCTAAATCGAATTATCTACAATTAGTAATTCTCTTTTACCCATTTTTTGGAAGTTGACTATACACTGTGAGACATTCTGCTCAAATGTCATGTCCAGTCCATAACTGAAATTCAGGTAATATAATCATAAATTTAAACTTTCGATCGCCTTTTTGTTTTAGTTTCTGTTTCAGTTTCTTTGCTGCCCACAAGCAGCACTACAACGGTAACAATAACAACTACAAAAGTATGCAAATAGATTGACGTACGGACATATACTTGTTCACACACACACACACTCACCCATTTCGATTTTTGCTCTCATGTTAAAGAGATACTCAAACACACATACATACATACTCGTACATGAAATCCTTGTCTGTTGTAGACACATTTTGCATAAACATGCCGCTGCGTGTGTGTGGGGGTGGATGTGTGAAGGGTATCGATCGGGGGAAAACACACCAATATGCCGATACTATGGACACATCTCACAAAAACCAAAGAATGTGCATGAAAGATGAGCAAAAAAAATGCCGGCCAGGTATGTCAGGATACTCAGAAGCATAAGAGACAGTCAGAGCGAGAGGGAGCAAAGAGAGGGAGAATTGTATTGGGTGTGTTACAAAGTTCACAACATTGAATGAATGGATCTATACAAGTTGACATGCATATGAATGTATGTGTATGCCCATTCATACATATTTATGTATGTATGTCTTGCTGTAGGTACAATTTAGGTCTGTCCATAGGTACATTCGTCGTTGTATGATAAAGTGACATGTTTCATTTTTTGACATTTTGACAGGAAAAAATAAGAGCAACCAACGCAAAAGGCCAGAAATACGCACACACACTCATATACATTTACACATGATACTCACTTGCCTGCTTTGAAAAATTACAATATTTTGATTTGTAGTTCGACAAATCAAAAGTGAAATTTTTCACTTAAGGCAAAACCAGACAAGCCTTCAATTTAAAAATTTGCTAAAGAAAGGTGGTATTGTTTTACAGGACATTTTGGAGAAAAAAAGATAATTTAATATAAATAAACAAAAAATAAACAATTTTGAAACATATGTAACATCATTTAAAAGTTATAAAATATTTTTTGTTTTTGAAATCTTAAAAGAGTTACAAAAAACCAATCGAGTAGACCTATTAAGATATACCATAACTTTTTAAGTATTGTAATACTAAGTCGACTTAGCATGTTTTAAGGGTGATTGTATTTTAATTTCCAAATATTCCAAATTATATTCAGACAAAATTTGGTGTTTAGCCGTTGAGGATTTCATAGGGTAAGATTCATATAATTCATTTAATAGAGGATAGCGAAGCGTATGACTCAAATCAATACTAAAGTACTATTTGTTGCAGTCTCATGATATTGATTGAGGATCACATAGCGTATGATTCATATAATTAATTTAATAGAGGTCATCGAAGCGTATGATTGATATTAATACTAAAATACTACATATTGCGGAATCATGGTTGGGAATCACGTAGCGTATGATTTATATTTTGATGGAGGACCACCTGAGCGTATAATTTATGTTAATAACGATACTAAAACTTCGCGAATTGATGACGCATGATATACTTTTACATCGTCATCATCAGTAGATCAATATTTATATTATGGAATTGGAATCCTTTGGGATAGAATTGGAATCCTTTGGGAGAGATCCGACATTTGAGTTTCGACGAAGTGTAGGACTTGAAACACACATGTAATAAATGACAGATAATTTATGGTAATTGAAGACAATAAAGTGTATGATTTATATTAATTCAGGACATCGAAGCGTATGATTAAGACCCATGATATTGGTTGAGAATCACATAGCGTCTGATTCATATGATACATTTAGATTCAGAGGATATCGAAGCGTATGATTGATGTAATACTAATATACTACGTATTGTTATTCATGATTGAGAATCACGTAGCAGCATATGATTCATATTGATGGATGACCACTTAAGCGTATAAGTTATATTAATTCTGGACATCGAAGAGTATGATTAATATAAATTCTAAAATACTACGTAGTGAGGACTCATAATTAATATTGACTGAGTATCGCATAGCGTATGATTCACATTGATAGGGGATGGAGAAGATTTTTCAAGGATATTGTGAAGTTGATGGCGTTTTTCGTCTCTGCTGCCAAAACCTAACTATGTGGAGTTAAAAAGTTTTAATATTTTTTGAAAAAATATCTTTTAAAGCAGGTTTCAGAATTTTAATTTTCACCGATGTAGTTCCACTATTTTGGCATGAAAACATACGAGCAGTATTAATAAACATACTTGTACGTCGGCGTTAATAGCAGAACAATCTTTATGAAGGATATTGTGAATGAAAGGGGTACCTTTTGGAGTGATCAGATATTTGAAATTGAACGAAGTGTACGACTTGAAACAGAAATAGTAAAGGGCATATTATTGATATTAAATGAGGACATCGAAACGTGTGACTCATATCATTACTAAAATTCCACGTATAGAAGACTCATGATTGATATTGATTGAGTATCGCATAGCGTATGATTCACATTGATAGGGGACGGAGAAGATTTTTGAAGGATATTGGGAAGTTGATAGCGATTTTCGTACCTGCTACCAAAACCTAATCATGTGGAGTCAAAATGTTTTAATATAATTATATTTTGAAAAATATCTATTAAAGCAGCTTTCATAATTTAAAATTTCACCGATGTAGTTCCACTATTTTGGCATGAAAACATACGATCAGTATTAATAAACTTGTACGTCGGCGTCATTAGCAGATCACTATTTATGAAGGATATTATGAATGAAAGGGGTACATTTTGGAGTGATCAGATATTTGAAATTGAACGAAGTGTACGACTTGAAACAGAAATAGTAAAGGGCATATGATTGATATTAACTGAGGACATCGAAGCGTACGATTGATATTAATAGAGGACATCGAAGCGTGTGACTCATATCAATACTAAAATACCATGTATTGAAGACGCGTGATTGATATTAATTGAGGACCACATAGCGTATGATTCACATAATTCATTTAATAGAGGACATCGAAGCGTATGATTGCTATTAATACTAAAATACTACGTATTGTGGATTTATGATTGAGAACCACGTAGCGTATGATTCATATTGATTCAGGACTACTCATTGAAATAGCCATCAACCGCAGAGTCCAACTCTTCATTATTGGCAGATCTTATCACCATTTTTAGATTTCGGAAATAGAAAATAACCCGAGGGAGCTAAATCTGGCGAACAAGGTGCGTAATGAAGCAATTCGAACTTTATTTTATTGATTTTTGTCATCGCAATAGTGGGTGCGTTTTTAAAAATAACACTCTGTTTTCCTAAAATTCAAATTTTATTCTTAATTTCATTTGATGCTGCAATAAGGTTGCATAACATTCGCCGTTGTTAGTTTTTCCTTTTTGAAAATATCCCAAGTGCATCCCAAACTACAGAGCCAATATCTTGCCTACAGATGGAACTGTCTTTGCACAATTCTCCCATTCCTGTTCACTACTTTGACTACTCCTTTGTCTCAGGCGTGATCAGATATTTGAAATTGAACGAAGTGTACGACTTGAAACAGAAATAGTAAAGGGCATATGATTGATATTAACTGAGGACATCAAAGCGTACGATTGATATTAATTGCGGACATCGAAGCGTGTGACTCATATCAATACTAAAATACCATGTATTGAAGACTCGTGATTGATATTGATTGAGGACCACATAGCGTATGATTCACATAATTCATTTAATAGAGGACATCGAAGCGTATGATTGCTATTAATACTAAAATACTACGTATTGTGGATTTATGATTGAGAACCACGTAGCGTATGATTCATATTGATTCAGGACTACTCATTGAAATAGCCATCAACCCCAGAGTCAACCTCTGCATTATTGGCAGATCTTATCACCATTTTTAGATTTCGGAAATAGAAAAAACCCGAGGGAGCTAAATCTGGCGAACAAAGTGCTTAATGAAGTAATTCGAACTTTATTTTATTGATTTTTTTCATCGCAATAGTGGGTGCGTTATTAAAAATAACACTCTGTTTTCCTAAAATTCAAATTTTATTCTTAATTTCATCAATTTGATGCTGCAATGAGTTTGCATAACATTCGCCGTTGTTAGTTTTTCCTTTTTGAAAATATCCCAAGTGCATCCCAAACAACAGAGCCAATATTTTGCCTACAAATGGAACTGTCTTTGCCAAGGGTGCGAATCGACGCAAAAACTCGGCTTTATTGCGGTGAAACGTCGCCAAATGCTCTTTTGAAACATCTTCAGGACACTGTTTTCGTTCTATTGTGAGTAAACGTGGCAACCATTTTGGGCACAGCTGTATCGTCTTAAAATTTTCGGTCGTATAGCCACCATACAATACTATTTTGCTCATTTTCTTAACCGTTTCTGCCGTGAACACCTGTGTTAGCCTTGGCAGTTCGTACGGCCTCGTTTAAAATCGATCACCCAATATTTCATAGTCGTAAACGAATGAGCAGATCCCCCAGAGTAGCATTAAGCTCGACTTTAATATTGGTTGGACTGAGAGCTTTCAAAGGAAAGTATCGAATTACATAACGGTGACCAATCTTTTCCATGTTTACAAATCTTTTCAATCTTTTCTCGGAGATCGCTTGTTTTTGCAGGCTAATTTTGGGACCTCCCTCGTAATTCAAGAAACTTAAAAGTGAAACGATAAATGCCGTATTATTGACATTAATTGAGGACATGAAAGCGTATGATTGCTTTTAAAGTAGGACACAGAAGCGCATGATTGATATTAATTAAGGACATCAAAGCGTATGATTGTTATCTATACTAAAATACTACGCATTGAGGACTCATTAGGGTGATCAAAAAACCGGTTATTTTGAAAATACGGTTTTCGGTTTCTTCGAAAATTAAGTTAACTCTAAAACCGGTTTTCGGTTTAACCGAAAATAAAAAAACCGGTGAACCGGTTGTTTTCGGTTTTTTCTTTTTTAATAAAAATGCATTAATAATGCTTAAAATTTTGTTAGATGACTTAAAATAAGCGTAGTGCAAATTCAATTCGCAACCATATTCCAATTAAATTAAGATTTATTTGAAAATTGTATTGTAAACACTTCATATTTTTATTTATAATATGTAATTGTTCCGATTTCATTTATGATATAATATTATAATCTCTGAAATATTTATAATATATATGTTCAATTTTTAAAAAGATTTCTTTAAAAAAATTATTATGATTTTTATAAAACTTGACTAATAGTAAAGATCAGCAAAATCTTAGCTTTTACCATCATATGAATGGCTCAAATGGCAAACCGGTTATATACATACATGTATTATCAGTAGTAGCGGATTCTGACTTGAGCATACTGTAGAGATGAAAACTTGTCGAAATGTGAAACTGGACATATGTATTTTTATTTATACCTACATTTCAATTAGAAAGTATTGTTAATTAATTTCTATACGGCAATAATCTCCTAGACCCTTGATAAAATATGCAGACGAAGTCTATAGGAAAGTTAGCAATGTAAACATTATAAATTCATACAAAACTGCATTTTGAAATCGATGGATATGCTCAAATGATGTCAACGGTTTTTATATTGATGTTTTAAAAAATTTAGGTAGGTTCCTGTTTCAAAAATAATATTTTCATTATCATTTCATAATGGTTTCAAAAAACCGAAAAGTCGAATAAACCGAGTTGAAAAAACCGACGGTTCGAGTTATTCGAAAATGCAGAAGACCCGAAAACCGATAGGCGGTTTTTAAAGAGAAACCGATTAACCGGTGCGGTTTTTAATTACCCTAGGACTCATACTTGATATTGGTTTAGGATCACATAGCGTATGATTTATATTGATGAAGGTCCACATAAGCGTATAATTTATTTTAATTGCTGTATACATTTTTTTAAACTAATAGATTACTAAGCCTTGAAGTGACCTGAATCCAAGACAATGATTGCTATGAAGTATTTTTATTTCCCACACCACACTGTGGTACAGGGTATTATGAATTTGTGCATTTATTTGTAAAGATAGACCTATTCTTTATTATCGATCGTCATACAAGCAGTTTGTTCGTCGATTTAGCCATGTCCGTCCGTCCATATATTCTTGTGAACAAAGTGCAGGCGGAAATATGAAAGGATCTTTGCGAAACTTGGTACTGACGCATTTCGAAATGGGGCAATATTGAAAATGGGGCAAATCGGTCCATACTTTGATATAACCCCCATATAAAGGTCCCTTCCGATTTGACTTCTTGACGCTCTAGGGAATCCACTTGTTTACCGATTATACTGAAGTTTAAGTATTTTTTTGTCTTTCCTTACTGTAGTAAATGAAAATATTAGACTGTTGGATACTATATTAGTTCCCTAATTGTTGAAGTTATGGTTTTCTACCTTTTACTTTTTAAATTCTTAAACGACATTTCGATTCACTATATCCTTGTTTAACCACAGCTGTGTATATGTCGTACATCGTTGGCTATGGTCAAGGCGCACATCTTCCCTGAAATTCCTTCTCCCCAAAACTCAAATGGTTTCCTGTTAAATGCCTTCATTAGTAATCAGTTTCATGCTATTGTTGTTGTTACATTTGCAAGCTTTGTAAGTGGAGAAAAGTGGACTCGGGCATATGTGTGTAAGCCTTTTTGTTACTTTCTCTCACTCGTTCACTCACTCTCACTCTCTCCAGCCATTCCCCCTTTGGGTTTCTAAAATTGCTTTGTGTGTGAGTGCTGCTGCTGGGAAGGTTGGTTAAATAATTGTGAAGCATCTCTCGAATTTCGTGTCATTCATTGTTAATACCACACACACACACACACACAGAAACACACCTACGCATACAAAAACCGCAACATTCAAAATCAACACTTTCTATAGACAGTGGCCGAGTAACGGGCGAAATTCGCATTTGCCCATCCCCGAAAAACGAAAGCCACGTGAACAATTTTAACCGGAAATTCACACAATACCATCTAATCCTCCGTATACTAAGACACACACACACACTCACGTTGTGTATCGAGTAAGCGTAACGAACGAAATGTTTCGTTTGTTGGCATGAAGAGCTTAAATTATTATTTTGTTGTTGTTGTAGGTGTTGTTGGTACTGGTATTACTGGTTCGTTTGTTCATGCGATGAACATTGAAAGTTTGTCGGTATTTTGTAGATTTTTATAGCAACACATACTTAAATAGCTTTCCAGCTTAATTCTATACTATGGAGGCCGATTTTCCAAGAGTAGTGACCAATGAAGACCATCCATAATACATAGTATGTAGTAATATTGGAAAAAACAGGTGGGGTGAATGGGGAAGAGATCGTTTTTGGGATGATTAGATATTAGCAATAGAATCTGAAAGTATTTATCTTCGAAGAAAGGCAGGACTAGAGGACCATATAAGCTTATAATTTATATTAATTGAGGACAAGAAAATAGATATTATCTAATAGATTTCTTAAAATTAATTCAAGGCAGCTGCAAATTAAAATTATAAGTAGCACATGGTTCATATCAATTTACGACATCGAAGCGTGTTGTTGATATTAACTGAGGGCAAAGAAACGATTTCTTGAAATTAATTGAAGACAATTTAAAACTAAAATTGTATATGGCGTATGATTCTTATCAATTCAGGACATCGAAGCGTACACTTGATAGTAACTGAGGGCATCGTTTCGATTTATGATATATATTAATAGAGGACACTGAAGCGTATGATTGATATTAATAGAAGGCATCGAAGCGTATAACTGATATCAATACTAAAATACTGCGTATTGAACACTTATAATTGACATTGATTAAGGATCACATATCGAATGATTCATATTGATAGAGGACAACATAAGCTTGTATATTATCCTAATTATGGCAATAAAATTGACACCATTTAACAGATTTTCTAAACCTTGAATTGCATTAATCGAAGACAACATTAATAAAAAAATATAAAATAACTCCGATCGATTTTTTTTGAGGATCTTGAGGCGTGTCGTTAATATAAATTAACGATTCATTGATATTAGTTGCGGACATATAAGCGTACGATTGATATCAATACAAAAATACTGCATATTGAGGACTCATTGATTGAGGGCCATATAGCATATCATTCATATTGATATATGACCACCTACGTGTAATTTATATTAATTACGGACATCAATCTATCATATTGCTTAGCCTTACATATAATTAAATCAAAGACAACTTCAAATTAAAATTATAAATGTTGTATGATTGATATTAATTAGTTGTGATTAACATCGAAGTGTATGATTGATATCAATACTAAAATGCTCGTTACTCATAAATCACGATTGAAATTGATTGATCATTGACAGGGGACGCTTAAGCATATAATATATATATATTTGGGGCAACAAAATTTGCTTGAATTAATCCAAGGCAACGTCAAATTGAAATTATATATGCTGTATGATTGGCATTAATTGAGGTCATCACAGCGAAGGATTGATACTAATAAGGGACTCCAAAATTTATATTATCTAAGAGATATCGAAGCATCCAATGTCAAAAAATAATAGTAAAAGGCGTGCATTGACATAATTGCTTTTAATGGATTCATATGATTGACATTAGTTGAGGACATCACTGCGCACGATTGCTTTTAATGGAGGACACCAAAGCGTATGATTGATATTAATACAAAAATATTACGTTTGGAGGACTTGGTATTGATTGAGTATTAGATATCGCATGATTTATATTAATAGAGGACCGCCTAAGCGTATAATTTCTATTAGTTAGGGACAACATTTCGAAGCCTTGAATTGAAACGAATCCAAGGCAACTTTTAGTGGAAATTATAAATGCTTTATGATTGGCTTTAATTGAGCATATCGATCCGATTTATTTTAATGGAGAATACCAAAGCGTATGATACTAACATAATATAGTTTTGAAGACGAGTTATTGATATTGATTGATGACCACATAGTGTACGAGTCATATTAAAAGAGGACCACGGAAGGGTCTAATTTGTATTAATTAGTTTCAACAAAGTTGATATAATCTAATAGATTTTTAAGCCTTGGATTGAAATTGATGCGAGACAACTTCAAACTGATATTATGGATGTCGTATGATTGCCAATAATTGAGGATATCGGAGTGTATGATTGATATGAATACTAAAATACTAGATATTGAGGACTGATGATTGACATTGATTGAGCATCACATAGCGTATGACTCATACTGATAGAGGACCATCTAAGTGTATAATTTATATTAATTAATGACAACAGAATTTACATTACTTAATAGATTTCCGCGGCAACTTTAAACTGAAATTATAAATGCCGTATGATTGACATTAATTAAGTACATATAAGAGTATGATTGATACTAGTTAAGGACTTCAACAATTTGTATTATCTAATAGATGTCAAGCCCAGAATGTCAATAACAATAATAATAAATAGCGTATGATTGACATAATTTCAGGACATCGAATCTTATGATTGTTTTTAATTGATTCATATGACTGACATTAATTGAGAATATCACAACGTATGATTGCTTTTAATGGAGGACACCAAAGCATATGATTGATATCAATATTGATTGAGTATCACATATCGCATGATTTGTGTTAATAGAGGACCAACTAAGCGTATAATTTCTATTAGTTAGGGCAACATTTCTAAGCCTTGAATTAAAGTGAATCAAGGCTCTAATTGAGGATATCGAATCGATTGATTTTAATGGAGGATACCGAAGCGTATGATTGATATCAATACTAAAATCATATTAATAGAGTCATAATAAGGACATAATTTATATTAATTAGGGACAACAAAGTTTATATAATCTAATAGATTTTTAAGCCTTGAATTTAAATTGATTCAAGACAACTTAAATGGTGGGCCATTTAAAATATTAAATGTGAACTACTGATTACATTGACTTGTGATTTGAGCCCTATTGGATTATTTTCTGTGGGGAGCCATCAAGGATAAATGTTACGCAAAGCGTCCAGAGACAATTGAAGCGTTGAAACATAAATTCGACGTTGCCAGTGAAGAGATTCGACCCGAAACAATTAAAAATGTGCTGTACAATTGGGCTGATCGGATAAGGTACTTCCGATCCATTCGTGGTAGTCATATGAATGATATTGTGTTCCATTATTTAATGACAAAGTTGAACCGTTCCAAAAAAGAGATACTGATAGTGGACCATCTAAGCGTATAATTTATACTAATCATGGACAACAGAATTTATTAAACTGAAATTATAAATGCCGTTTGATGGAAGTTAATAAGGACAATTGAAATGTTTGATGGATACTAGTTGAGGACATTGAAGCGTATGACTGATATAAATATTAAATTCTGCGTATTAATGACTCTTGATTGATATTAATCGGGGATCACAAAACGTATGATTCATATTGATGGAGGGCAACCTAAGCGTATAATTTGTATTAATTAAGGTCGACATAATTGACGTTGTCGAATAGATTTCTAAGCCTTGAATTGAATTTAAACTTTAAAATAAAATATTAAATATATTACGATTGATATTAATTCCGTAAATCAAAACTTATGATTGATATTAATTTAGGACATTGAATTGTATGATTGGTATGAATACTAAAATACTAAATATTGAGGACTGATGCTTGACATTGATTGAGGGTCACATAGCGTATGATTCATATTGATAGAGGACCACCTAAGCGTATTATTTATATTAATTAGAGGCGGAAAAATTTATATTATATTCATAGAGTACTAAGCCCTGAATTGATATTAACCATAGACAGATGACGGATTTACTGAGGCTTTCCATAAATTTGACTTAACTATGCCAATATACGAGTATACTTATACAAATATGTAGGAAAATTTCGGTCGGATAAGCCGAGTCAAAGTATGCTCTCATCTGAAGAGACTATTCGGAAAATTATAAATGTTTACCTCCGCTCCGAATCCCTACTATTTTCCGAAATATTCAGTCTTCTCAACTAATATAAAGCGTGCTCTAAGTAGAGGTTCCCTACTTAAAAAAAAAAAACAGAAAATTCAAATTAAATGGGGAATGTTTATTATTATTTGAAAGAACATTTTTTGGCATTTATTTTTTTGAAGATTATGTCTATCAAATGTTGGCCGTGGCTACGTCTCAGATGTCCCATCCGTTGAGTCCAATTTTCGATGACTCGCTCGAGCATTTCGACTGGTAACTGGCGACTGACACACCTGATGTTTTGCTCTAAGGCCTGAATCGAAGCGGGTTTGTCCGCATAAACTTTAGACTTTACATATCCCCACAGGAAAAAGTCTAACGGTTTAATAACCCTATATTAAACAGTATATAAACCGGAATAAATATTGAGACACCATAACGTATGATTCATATACTGGAATACGTTGCTTATAGTGATATTAATTTAAGACATCAAGAATGATTAGAGTGGAGGATCATATAGCGTATGATTTGTATTAAATAGAAGGATAAATCATATATAAACAGGAACCTCAACCATTTATTTAACCATGATATTAATTCAAGGCAACAATATTGGTTTTTATCGAGGACCGTATAGCGTATGATTTATACTAAATAGTACAGTAAATAGGCTATAAAAAGGAGTACATATTAATGACTCCTAAATCTATGATTGATATGCTGTAATACGTTGAGTATGAGTGATATTAATTTTCGTGGGGACCATGTGACGTATGATTTATATTGAATAGTAGTGTAAATAGTATATAAACCGAGATAAATTTTGGATACATTTATGCGTATTAGTGATATAAATTCAAGACACCAATATTAGTTTTAATCGAGGACCATATAGCGTATGATTTATATTAAATAGTAGAGTAAATTGTTTATAAATTATGATAACTATTGATGGCACGTTGCGTATGATATTAATGCAGTGCAACTTGACTGATTTTCAAGGTGGGCCAAATAGCGTATGCTTGATATAAAGTAGAGGTGGAAATAATACATAAACGGGTATAAATTACCATATGTCATATATGGTAATTTTGTGGTATGAGTGATATTAGGTTTAGGTTTAGGTTAGGGTGGCAGCCGTATTTTTTTATACAAGCTCACATAGACCAGTTTAGGTCCCTAGTGTTACCACGGGCTGAAATGCCCCTCATCGAAACCAACCTGTTTGATATACAAATTTGTCGATATTACGAATATCGGTACTGGAAAGATCTGTTAGGCTGCCTAGAACAGCCGACCCCAGTATGTCCAGTCGTCGTTTACTCAGAGCGGGACAGTCGCATAGCAAGTGCTCAATGCTCTCCACTTCTTCCTCATCTCCACAGCTTCTGCAGAAGTCATTAGAGTCAATACCCAATCTTTTGGCGTGTTCGCCGATCAAGCAGTGTCCCGTCAGAACTGATACTAACGTAGACAATCTTTGCCTCTCTAGTGCGAGGAGATATTTTGATCTTCTCAGGTCATACCTTGGCCAGATTTGTCTAGCTACCCTGCAGGTGCCGATTTCTGTCCATCTTTCGTTGGACTGCCTGATTGCCTCTTGCCTAAGCCAAAGCTTGCACGTGGATAGTGGCGCACCAATATATGCAAATTCTTCGAGAATTTGTAATGTCGTCCCTTTCCTAGCAAGTTCATCGGCTTTGCAGTTCCCCGGGATATCCCTATGCCCAGGCACCCATATGAGGTGTATGTTAAACTGCTCAGCCATCTCGTTAAGAGATCTGCGGCAGTCGAGGGCTGTTTGTGAATTTAGGGATGTTGCCTCCAGAGAATTGATGGCAGCCTGGCTGTCCGAGTAAATGACAATGCCAGTGTTGGTTACTATGTTGCGACTCAGCCACTTGGCTACTTCCCATATTGCCATTATTTCGGCTTGATAGACACTGCAGGTATCTGGTAGTCTGTGAGCTATATCCAATCTAAGCTCTGCACAGTGTACTCCGAAGCCAACCTTTTCATCAAGCTTCGAACCATCCGTGTAAAATTGGAGATGGTTTCTATTACCTGGTTTTCTTCCAACCCATTCATCTCTCGCGGGAATCATAGTGATGTAATTTCTCTCGAAGGTGTACACCGTTGGTATATAGTCCACTCGGTCGGTTACCATAGCACTACACTTTGATATTCTCATGTGACCGTAGGTTTTGTACCTCCACATTGATAGGCAGTTTAATCTTATTGCCGCTTTGGTTGCAACTTCTCTCGCCACAATATTAATCGGCAGTATATGGAGTAGGGCTTGTAGAGACTCGGTCGCTGTAGTCCTTAAGGCTCCGCTTATGCTCAGGCAGGCAGTTCTCTGAACCTTTGTTAGTAGGTTGGTGATGGTTAGTTTGTCAGTTGCCGTCCACCATACCACAATGCCGTATAGCAGTATAGGACGAACTACTGCTATATATATCCAGTGGACGATTTTAGGAGAGAGGCCCCACCGCGACCCTACAGCCTTTTTGCAGGAATATAAGGCGACGTTAGCCTTCCTTACACGTTCCAATACATTAAGTCTAAATAACAGTTTTCTATCTAGAATTATTCCTAAAAATTTTGCACTTTCAGAAAAGACTAGATCTGTTCCATTTATCCGAGGTGGAGGGTCCACATGTGGGACTTTATTCATCCTAGTAAAGAGAACCAATTCTGTCTTGTTTGGGTTTATGCCCAAACCGCTGCTTCTGGCCCATCTAGCCAATTTGTTCAGAGCTACCTGTAGAATGTCTCGGAGGACGTTTTCGAATTTGCCACTCACTGCGATTGCAACGTCGTCCGCATATGCCACGACCTTGCAGCCACAACGTTCTAGATCTAGCAGAATTTCATTCAACGCTAGGTTCCAAATTAGTGGAGACAGTACTCCTCCTTGTGGGGTCCCTCTGTTTACAAACCTTGTTAGAGTTGTGGACCCAAGACATGCTGTTATGCGTCTTCTGTTGAGCAGACTTTGAATTAGTCTAATCAAACTAAAGTTAACATTAAGATGTGACAGTGCCGCAATTACTGCATCTGAGTGAATGTTGTTAAAAGCCCCTTCTATGTCAAGAAATGCCACCATGGTGAATTCCTTGAAATGCAGGGACGATTCGATAGTGCTCACAAGTTCGTGCAGGGCTGATTCTGTAGACTTCCCCTTATTGTAAGCATGTTGGTTCACTGACAGGAGTTTTGTATCCAGGTTTTCCCTAATGAAATAATCTAAAAGTCGTTCCAGACCTTTCAATAGGAAGGAGGATAGGCTAATTGGTCTGAAGTCTTTTGGCCTAGTGTGTGATATCTTCCCCGCTTTTGGTATGAATACCACTTTGGTATCCCTCCATCGATTCGGGATGTATGAAAGCCTGATACAGCCTACATAAATTTTCTCCAGCCAGGGGATAATGTATTTCAACATTTTCTGCATTTCTGCTGGAGTGATACCGTCTGGTCCAGGTGACTTGAAGGGCTCAAAGCTATTAATAGCCCAGCTTATTCTGGATCTTTCAGTCAACAAGCTAGCGACGCTCGCAGTCCACTCGCACTCTTGTTGGTCCTGCTGATCCTCTGGTTCTGTTAGAGAGTTCCCCGGGAAATGTGTGTCGAGCAGTACATTGAGCGACTGCTCGCTGTTTTTGGTCCAATTATTTGCCTCATCCTGCAAGTAACCCACTGTACAGGGTGAAGCTGATAATATTTTCCTCAGCCTTGCGGCGTCGGAGACCTTTTCCACTTCGCCACAGAAAGTATACCAAGAGCGTCTTTGCGCCTTTCTAAGCTCCTTCTTATAGATCTTGAGTTGCTCTTTATAGGCATCCCAAACATTAGCGACCCCAGTAGATTTAGCCTTGTTGAATAGCTTGTTGCAGGTCTTTTTCATAGCCGTTAGCTCAGAAGTCCACCATTGGGGTTTAGTTTTACCCTTGTACCTTGTTTTTGGACAGGCTTCTTCAAGGGAACTATTGAATGATGTGGTGATATGCTCGACCAGATGATCCAGACCGGCTTTGTCATTCGGTTCGTACAGAAGTTTGGAGTTGAGGACTTTCTTGAAATTCTTTTCATACAGGTGCCACTTTGTCTTTCTCACATTTCTGTGGACGGCAGGTTCAGGCGCTTTTTCAGCGAGTTTGAACTCAATATAATGGTGATCTGAGAATGAGTGGTCGTCTAGTACATTCCACCCAATAATTTTGTCTGACAGCCGGTCAGTAGCAAACGTTACGTCGAGTACTTCTTGTCTGTCTTTAATTGTAAAGGTCGGTTTATTACCTATGTTACAAATACTTAGGTTGGTAGTTAGAATAAAGTCAAGAAGCGAATCACCCCTATTGTTTATATCCGTACTACCCCAGATAGTATGATGAGCGTTCGTGTCTGCGCCAACAATCAGCTCGACCTCGTCAGATGTTGCTTCTTCTACTACTTCCCTGAATAGAGCAGTCGGTACTACAGCTTCATAAGGCAAGTAACTGGAGACCACCCAATATATGCGATTACCGATCTCCAGACTAGCAGATGTTTGGTCTTTACCACTTAAATTAGCCAGGAGAAAGATACTTAGATCTTTCCTGGCCAAAATGCAGGTTCTTGGAGTGCCTTCACAGTTGGCCACAAGCAGTTTAAAGTTGGGTGTCCTGATACCGCACACCCTTCCTCCCACTGCGTAGGGCTCCTGTATCAGGACGATGTCTACTGCACCTGTGGACAGGCGCAGCAATAGAGCCGCTGAGGCTGCTTTAGCGTGATGGAGGTTAATCTGTAAAATTCTTACCATCATTGGTAATTGACAGATTAACTTCCACCCCTACAAGGGTGTTATCGAACTCTTCGTCCGTATCATCGAGAAGCGTGTCCCCGCCAGATGCGTCAAAGAGTCCGGAGACTCCCCTCAGCCCCTCTGTGTCAGAAGTAGAGCTTTCGTCCTCAGAGTAGGACGTTACAGATCTTCTGTTAGAGTTGGAGTCACCCGAAATAATGGGCGTGGATACCTCCGCACTTCCAGAAAGCTGTGTTTCAACCGCGGTGGACGACTCACCTTCCGCAGTGGGAACTATATCCTGCTTGTATACCTTCAAGACTATAGTCTCGAAGCCATACTGTAGGGTTGCACTTGCACGTTGTATATGGGAGGTGGATTCAGCGTTAAGGATCAAATTGACCTGCCGCTTTTTACCATCCGCCTCACCCACCTTGCTGATTCTCCAATTATGGGCGGGCAGACCAGGATTGGAATCTTTTATTATTTCTAATATGTCAGCCGGGTTGGAGGGCTCTTCTGTAACCCAGGTGATGGCTCTAGGATGACTAGGGATGTTGTTTTTTTCGACAATATCCAACTTGGCACCCGGCCACACCTCACCCGCTCGACTCAGAGCAGCCTTATACAGGTCTACTGATCTGGCATCACCGAAATGTAAGAGCTTTACTCTCCCCTGATGCCATCCTGCATCGTTGCAGATTGGTGGTGTGCCCGGCATCTCTCTACGGACATCGAGGTAATGAGCCATAATGGCTGATTGCACATGGCTCCATTTGTCCTTGAGGATGGATCCATCCTCACTACTTCTGTCTATAACGGCCATCACTAGACTCTCCTTCGCCACTTCATTGAAGGGCTTGGTGAGTGTCCTGTTGATAGTGACATTTGGGCCTCTTGCCTTTTTCGAGGGCAGGGGTTCATCAGGTGATCTGATTCTTTTGACTTTATTAGCCGTTAACACAGCTGAATTTGTGGCTCTTTCAGCCGGCTGATTGGCCTTAGAAGCATCTAAGACGCCTTTAGCCCAGGTAAGTGACTCTTTTTGTTTTTCGGTAAGAGCCGAAACCTCAACAGCCTCCAACTTCGTCAGAACTCTGAGCGCTATCCGGTGCTCATTGTGTTTCCGTTTTGACGGTCGGACGTGACGTTTTCCCCTCACCGTACCACCTGTTGTGAGTACTGGGGGGAAATTTTCACCATGTTTGGTGTGGTCGGCTTTGGCCAAGACCAACGGACGGACAGTAGGACGATTGGGGAACCCCGCTCCATCGGAACGCGAAGGCATCCCCGCCAATGATTTTTTTTTCCGTATTAGCCCGTAATAGGTACTACGATGTAGGCCTTCCAGACTTTGTACAGATTTTGTTTTATTTTTTGCGATTGCGTAATAGGTATAATAGATTTTAACTATCCGCTCTGTGCTAAACACGTCCGTTCACTACGACTGATCAGCATGGATGGATCATGAGTGATATTAAAATTCAATAATGAGTGATATTAATTCAAGGCAACCAGATAGATTGGAGCTCAAGGAGTCTATTTAACGTATATTTGTTAATAAATGGTAATGAATAAATAATGTTTCACATTATTATTTAAAATAAGTTCCATAAAAGTCTGATAAAATTTGGAAAAAAAAATTCGATTTTAAGCATTATTGCAAAATTCCCTCCCTCCTAAAATCCCAACACCCTATCCTATACCAGAAAAGCAACCAACATTTTGAAATCAAAGCAAATAGCTTTGAAGGTGTGTAAATTAATATAGAATTGTTGTTAAAACCAAATCAAACAGAACAGCAGAGAGTGGAATAACCACACGCAACGTACCAATGGTCCAGTGGCTCCAAGTGCCTGACAATGTGCGGCCAGAAGAATGATGATGCCGGTGGTGGCCGAGGCGATGGATGTGGTGGTATTTGAAGTGTTGGACATTGTGAGAAGTTGTGGCTGTCGTTGTCATTGCAAAACGGTTAGAACGTGAGTTTCATAAACTCCCAGCACAAGATAAGGTGACAAATCAACAGGAGAGACCCCAGTCTTGCCTTTGTGAGTACAACCATGATCATATATTGAACAGAAATAGTGCGTACTATAGGACATCAATGGATGCTGATGACGAGGGAGGAAGAAGACATTGATGGTGATTCACCGATGATGGTGAAGCCGATGATTCTGGTGGTGATGACGTTTTGTCTCTTCTTTTCCTTCGATTAATTCAAGCTATTGTATACATACATAGTATCTCCAAAACATATCTCATTCATTGTCATCATGTCTTTTCCTTGGTTAGTGGGGGGAGGAGGAGGATAGGGGGAGCATAGGGGAAACAAAAGGAAAATAATTCACTCAGACAGAAAGACAGACACAGGACACAGCAATATCAATCAGTTGCGTTTGGCTGGAATTGAGTGTTCTGTTTCTTTGGCTTCTACTTCCATATCTGCTGCTGCTGTTACTTGATTTCGCATTTTGATGAAAATAAATTGACATTTATTTCGTATTTCGTTATTCCGTCTACGAGTAATGGAACCTGAGTTGCTGCTGTTTGGGGGGAAGGAGCCCCCGCCCCTGTTCCAGCTGCAGATAATGTAATCATGGAAAAGTTTTGTTGTTTGCAATTTATCTAACAAGTCAAGCATGTTAATACAATTTTTACTTTACTACTTGTCATCTAGGGATAATAGAAAGGGTCGCGAGAAAATAATGATTTTCTAAAAATTTAGATGAAGTTATAATCTCTGCGAATCTGAATATATTCACTTATTTTCCAATTAGTTACAATATTATTAAATATAGACAATTATACCTGGATATCATTTCATATTAATAAACCAGATTTTGCTAAAAAATCCATCTACTCCTCTTGGGAGCATAGGGCCATCTGCTGCTTGTGATTGGTAGTAATTATAACTATTATTTATTCAAAAGAGTTTTAATATTAATTAGAACTGATATTTATTCGGAATTATGTTGCGTATGATTCATATTTATTGTGTTCAACACTACGTATGATTCATATTAAATATTAGTTCATTATTTTCGCGATAAACTTCTGATCTTTTTAGGGAAATAATTAAAATTCCGCTTTAGATATAGCCTCAGGAAGCCAATCGTGAATTTGATTAGAAAACTTCATTATTTTTCTGTACATTTTAAAATTTATTTTTCATTGATTGATATTTATTGAGACGAACCTGAAAATTTAGAAATTCAGAAAAAATGTTGAAATATATTCCCATGTGTTTAGAGTTAACAATTATTGAGGACAATGTTGTGTATGATTTATATTTATTGAGTTACTGTACTCAATAAATATATATTATTAAAATGTATGAGTTATATTAACATGTATTCAGTACAGTAGTGAGTATGACTTATATTAAATCGTATTGCGTACAGTAGACGTTATGATTGATATTAAATAATATAAAAATTTCTATTTAAAAAATCTAAAAACAATATTAAGACCCCTCTTAATGTCCCAAACATATCGCATATCCCTTAGCGTTCTATTCAATGTCGACCTTTTGGGGTTTATTTCAATCAATGGACAAACCAAATGATAGACACACAGCCAGTCAGACAGACAGAGAGACGAGCAGATGGACAATCGGAGAGGTTGCCTGGAGTAGAAATAACCAAAAGTGTGCGCTTATGAGCAAATTGTGATTCACAAAAGTGACGGAAGAGGGAACACTGAGTACCATGTTTCATTCTAGAAATTCTTATATGAATAAATTTATATTTTTTTATTACATTCACTCTCTCCTATTGTATATATAAATACTATGTACACTGTGTTATTTATTTGTGCATAAGGAAATCAATCATATTAAATTGATAGCACTGGATTAACATAATTGTTATTTTGGATCATGGTGTGATTTTAACGCGAAACTAGCCACTGGATGGAAGGAAGCGGAAAAGGATGGGGAAGTGAAAGGGAAGTGCAGGAGGACGATAAAATAAGAGCTGACAATTACCATGACAATGAGCTGCAAATAATGGGAAAATATAATATATACATATAAATAAGCTTTCGTTAACAGTGACAGCGAATCCAATGTAAGTGGTGAGTTGTATTATTGTCGGGGAAGTATTGTGGCGTATGATTGATATTTATTCGGAAGGGACATCATAGCGTATGAATAATATTAAATACAAATTGTAACTGTCACAAAGTAGATTGTGCGATGAGAAGTTATTTGGTAGGTAGGTTAGATAGAGGTTAGAGGAGATATATAAAAATTGAAGCTATGCTGAGAATTTTGCCATCAAACTTAACTTTAACTTTGGAAATAATGTTAGGTACATCACTGCGTATGAGTCAGATTTCAAAATAAATATGTTTACGAAAATAGCCAAAATTGTGAGCTATATTTCAGTTTCACTCTACTTTTTGATTTGACCAGTATTTTGTTATTTGTTTGGTAATTTTTCTTTGGATCGATGTATATATGTTAAAAATGACTTAGCAACTGATCTATGAGGATATAGGGGCGAATGACTGATTTTAATTGCTCGACACCAGATCGTATGATTAATAATAAATAAACAGATACATTTATATTTAATTTGAATTTATCCTAGTGACAAATCATTTAAATTTATGTTAATATAACTCATACGATCTTGTGTCCAGCAATTAGGATCCGTCATACGCTCCAATACCCATGGTCCAGGTTTTCAATAAAATTTGACATAAATTTATCTATTTATTTAATACAAATCATACGATCTGGAGTCCAGGAATTAAAATCAGTCATTCGCTCCTATATCCTCATGGATCACGAGTTCAATCGTTTTTGACAATATAAAGCGATCCAAAGAAAAATGACCAAATAAATAAAAAAATACTAGGGATGTAACGAAAGTGGCTTTAGCGAAAGCGAATATTGAAATATATTTCTTGCGAATGCGAATGGAAAGCGAATAGTGAAATATGCATTTTTGCGAAAGCGAATGCGAAAAATAGTTTGAGCCTTTAGTACCAACAAATTTAAGGAACTGAATTGATACTTTTCCAGGATATTCAAGTATTAAGACTGTTTTCCATAGTTTTACCTCCTGTTACCACAAGCACACACATATCTTCAAATTGTGTGAAGGGAATAAGGATATTTAACACTTTAATAAATGGAAGCGAATACTGAAATATATTTTTGCGAAAGCGAATGCGAATAATCCAAAGATGGTTTTTGCGAATGCGAAAGCGAATTTTAAAATGATGCGAATAATTCGCGTTCGCATATGCGAATGCGAATATTCGTTACAACCCTAAAAAATACTAGTCGAATCAAAAAGTAGAGCGAATGACTGATTTTAATTGCTCGACACCAGATCGTATGATTAATAAGAAATAAACAGATTAATTTATATTTAATTTAAATTTATCCTCGTGACAAATCATTTAAATTTATGTTAATATAACTCATACGATCTTGTGTCCAGCAATTAGAATCCGTCATAGGCTCCGATATACCCACGGTCGAGGTTTTAAATAAAAATTGTCATAAATTTATCTTTTTATTTAATATAAATCATACGATCTGGTGTCCAGCAATTAAAATCAGTCATTCGCTCCTGTGAGTTTAAATGTTTATTTAACATAAATCATACGGTCTGGTGTCCAGCAATTAAAATCAGTCATTCGCTCCCATATCCTCATGGATCAGTTGCTCAATAATTTTTAACTTTTATAAACAAATAAGTGAAAAAATCATAGATTATAATTCTATCTTAAACTACAAGCATTGCAGGTTTTCCACTTTAAATCAACACGTAAATGAAACAAATTTTTTAAATTCCATTCATTATAATTCCACGAATTTCACTCTGCCCTCTCTGGATATGGCCTTGTCTAATGAAATGATAACAAAAACATAATAAAAAAATCCACAATTAAAATGGAAAAACCTTCAATAAATAGCAAATGAGAGGCAAAAAAGAAGAGAAGAGCAAAAAGCAAATTAAAATCAAATCAAAAGTTATCACAAAAATGTTGCTTAATTTAAATTCCATTAAGGCTTTTCGCAAAGGATCGCCCCAAAAGAATGAAAGGTTGCCATTGGAATGCCAATGAATATAACATTTGAGGCAGCGAAAAAACCCGGTGGCAATCACTGGTCTAGCTGCTGTTAATTAACATAAGAAAATTGTGTTTTTATTTTCTCGCCTTCGTTTTAAAATTCTGTTTGCCAAAAAAGGGTTTCATGTTTCGTCTTGCTCATTTATTGTTTTGATTAAAACCACAAAGAAGGGTTATAAAAATTAATGAAATATTTGAGGGAACCATAAAAAAAATCTAAAAATCTTAATGTCAGATATTTGGTGGGCAAAAAAAGTGAGCAAAATCTGAATATTAGAAATCGTAAAAGGAATATAAAATTGAGGCACAGATATAATTTTAGATAGAAGACAGATATTGAAATGCAAAGCCAAATAGAATGGAATACCTTAATTTAAAGATAGGCCGAAGGAGAAGTCTTTCGGCTTTTCCGTAAAAATTATATAATTTTTTTTTTATTTTAATGTCTACGTTATTTGTCACTGAGAGCAACGGGTCGTATAATTTATATTTATTAAAGACAACATAGCGTATGAGTTATATTAAATATTTATGATGTCAGCGTTAGATGTGTAATAACTCAAAATATGTTTAGAAATAAATGAACAAATCAAATCAATGAAATATAAATAAGTTAAATCTGAGGACAATTATCGCTAAATTAATTCTCTTTTTTGATGAATCCCTGTGAGGGTTTGATCAGTTAATGATGTTACTTTTGAGTTTTCTCAGTGTGGAGATGAGCTGGATGTCAGATGGGTTCCTTCTAAGTGATAATTTTCGAAAACATTAAATCAATAAATAATTTGTTCGAATTTCTCTATTGCTTCCATTCCAATTTTAAAGTTACACATATCCTTCCTCTGCAAGAATGTGTCTGTCTCTCTGCCTTCAGGCAAATACACATACACTTATATTTTCACTCCATGTCGATTGCGTCTGTGTGAGGGAGGAGCAATGGCAAAGAAAAAGTTAAATTGCTTTATAATGTACATTACAACTTTTATTTTATGCATCTCTTATTTCTGCTCTGTTCCCAGCATCCATTCATCCATCCCATCAGCTCTCAAAAATATAGCTCTAGGTTTTTCTGAGATATTACTTGCATATAAGTTGTTTGCAAAAATTTTGCAACATTTCGCTGAGTTATTTTTTTTTTTGAATACTGCAGAAATGTTGAAACTTTTGTAAACATTGTAGTTTTATGGCGCTGCTTTTATTTTTCCCCACTTTCAGTATTTGGAGGTTTCCTTCATATATGATAATTATCATAAATTGTAGAATTTTTTTTTATTTTACGGTTGGCCAAAAGGTTATTTAAAATGAGGGTGGCAACCGCAAGGTAAACATATTAGTTTGAATTTTTTTGAGGGGAGAATATGAAGCAAAATCGTTATCTTTGCGAAAGAGAAAAGTTATAATTTATCAAAGTTTAGAGTTAGGAAACATTGTTTTTTATATAAATTGTAATATTTAGAAATGGAAAACATATGTAATTGTAGGAACGAAAATGAGAGGAAATTGAGAACATAAATTTTCTGTTTATTTCACTGGTATATCGTAGCGTATGTGTGATATTTATTACAGGATATTAGAGCGTATGATTAATCTTAAATAAAAATTTTAAAGGAGCCTATACGGTTTAGTGGTCCAAAATCACCAGACGAAAAATCGAAAATAGTGATGGTATTGCAAACAAAGAAATAAACAAAAGATAAATTTCGGTGAAAGTGAAATTTTCTAAAAATTTTATTTTATATGTATAAAAATATCTTTACAATTGATTTTTATACCCTACACCACACTGTGGTACAGGGTATTATAAGTTTGTTTCACGGCAGATGTTTGTAACACCTGAAAATAACCCTAAAGTATACCGATCGACTCAGAATCACTAGCTGAGTCGATTTAACCATGTCTGTCTGTCCGTCCGTCCGTCTGTCCATGTAAAGTTGTTCGTCGACTACAGGTCGCAATTTCACTCCGATCGTTCTGAAAATTTGCAGTTTAGAGTATTTCGCAGCTGTAAAGGTCGCTATTGAATTTGGTTGAAATCGGTTCAGATTTAGCTATAGCTCCCTTATATATCTTTCGTCCGATTTGGCCCTTTAGTCCTATAGAAGCTGTATTTTACATCCAATCGTTTTGAAATTTAGAATGGTAGAGTTTCTTGATCCATGAACCAACATTGCCGAATTTGAAGACAATCGGTTAAGATTTAGCTATAGCTCCCATATATATGTTTCGTAAGATTTTGCTCTTTCGTCCTGTAGAAGCTGTATTTTACATCCAATCATTTTGAAATTTAGAATGGTAGAGTTTCTTGGTCCATGAACCAACACTACCGAATTTGAAGAAAATCGGTTAAGATTTAGCTATAGCTCCTATATATATGTTTCGTCCGATTTGGCCCTTTAGTTCTATAGAAGCTGTATTTTACATCTAATAGTTTTGAAATTTAGAATGGTAGAGTGTCTTGATCCATGAACCAACATTGCCGAATTTGAAGACAATCGGTCAAGATTTAGCTATAGCTCCCATATATATGTTTCGTCCGATTTTGCTCTTAGTCTTGTAGAAGCTGTATTTTACATCCAATCATTTTGAAATTTAGAATGGTAGAGTTTCTTGATCCATGAACCAACACTACCGAATTTGAAGAAAATCGGTTAAGATTTAGCTATAGCTCCCATATATATGTTTCGTCCGATTTGGCCCTTTAGTTCTATAGAAGCTATACTTTACATCCAATCGTTTTGACATTTAGAATGGTAGAGTTTCTTGATCCACGAACCAACATTGCCGAATTTGAAGAAAATCGGTTAAGATTTAGCTATAGCTCCCATATATATGTTTCGTCCGATTTGGCCCTTTAGTTCTACAGAAGCTGTATTTTACATCCAATCGTTTTGAAATTTAGAATGGTAGAGTTTCTTGATCCACGAACCAACATTGCCGAATTTGAAGAAAATCGGTTAAGAATTAGCTATAGCTCCCATATATATGTTTCGTCCGATTTGGCCCTTTAGTCCTATAAAAGCTGTATTTTACATCCAATCGTTTTGAAATTTAGAATGGTAGAGTTTCTTGATCCATGAACCAACATTGACGAATTTGAAGAAAATCGGTTAAGATTTAGCTATAGCTCCCATATATATGTTTCATCCGATTTGGCTCTTTAGATCCAATCGTTTTTATACCCTACACCACACTGTGGTACAGGGTATTATTTAAGTATAAAATGTCCCAAAAGTAAATTTATGTAAACAATTTATACATGAACTACAAAATTTATATATCAGAGTTATTCAATATTACGAGAGCGGTGCAGGGTATTATATAGCCGCCCCGCTGCATTTTTTAAAAGTTCATCAAAATGTAATTTTCCGGAAATTGTAGCAAAATTGAAACAATTTTTTTTTTTATGAAAATTTCATTTCAAAATTTACTTTTTTAATTATTTTAAAATTTCATTAAAATTTATTTTTTTCTAAAATTTATATCAAAATTTTATTTTTAATAATAAATTCTCTTTTTCGAAATAATTCACCAAAATTTAATTTTTTGAAAGGTCTATCAAAATAAAATTTTACTGAAAAAATTACTCCGAAATTAAATTTTTCATCAAATTTGCATGTGTCTAGAAAATTTCGTCGAATCAGCAATTTTCTATATAATTTCGTGGAAAACTTTTTACAAAATGTCCTCGAAATTAAATGTTTGTATTAAATTGTTCCGAAATTGAGTTTTCTAAACAATTTTGTCAAAATTGTAGTTGTTAAAAAATTTTGCTAGAAAATTTTTTAATTTTACTAGAAAATTTCCCAAAAATTTTATTTTTCTAGAATTTATTCGAAATTGCATTATACTCAAAAATGTCATCAATATTTTTCTGAAATTTTTTTGCAATATTACAGAACTCCCTTGTTCTTAAAAATTTAGTAGATACAGCATTTTCTACAAAATTTTGTCAATATTGTATAATTCCATAACTCTAGAAAATTACGTCGATATTCCATCCAAATTTCATTATTTCTAAAAATTCCATCGAAATTGCATTATTCTAAAAAACTTCATCAAAATTTATTTTTTTTAATATTTTTCCAAAATATAATTTTTCTAAAATATTATAAAAATTTTGTTTTTCTATTTTTTTGTTTAGAAAAGTTCACAGAAATTTAATCTTTCTCAAATTTTTATCAAAAATTGTTTGTTATGTGCTTTTTTGAAAAAGTTCATCAAAATTGCTTTTAAATTTGTTTATAAAATGTGCGTTTTTTTATTTTTTTTTATCAAAAATGAATTTTTTTAAAATGTCATCAAATAATATTTTTATAAAAATGTCATCAAAATAAAATTTTTCTGAAAATTCTTGCGTATTTTTTTAAATAAATCACCAAAATTGCCCTTTTTTGAGTTCTATAAAAATTGCATTTTACTGAAAAATTTCGACGGAATAATTTTTTTTTCAAATTTGTATTTATCTAAAATCTTTCATTGCTCTGCAATTTTGTATTTTTATGTGTAGAAAATTTCGTTTGAATTGCATTTGTTACTAAATTTACTCGAAATCGCATTCTTTTTTTATAAAATTTTATGTTTTTTTTTTTAATTTTAATAAAGATGTAGTTTTTTATAATATATTCACTAACATAAATTGTTACCAAATAATTAATCATTTTTACCAAAAAAATTAAATAATTTACCAAAATTGATTTTTCAAAGGCCTCTCAGAATTGCATTTTACTGGAAAATTAGATTTTTTCTAAATTTTAATTAAAATTTAATTTCTTCTAAAAATGTCATCACTATTGCATTTTTTAAAATATCTTATCAAAATTTTTTTCTTTAAAATCCACCAAAATTTTTCCAAAATTTCATCAAAATTAATTTTTTTTTTAAATATAAAAATTTAATTTTTCAAAAATTTTATCAAAATTTCATTTGTCTAAAAATGTTTATAATAAATTTACAAACTTTAGATTTTGCTAAATGATTCACCAAATAATATTTTGGGGGTCTATCAAAACTTTATTTAACTTGAAAATTTCCTCCAAAATAACTTATAATTTTTTCGCCAAATTATAATTTTTCTATAAAATTTCGTCGAAATTTTATATTTTGTTGTACAAAATGGTTTCGAAAATATTTTATAAATTTAATTTCTTAAGAATTTCGCATAAATTGCATTGAATTTGTCTAGAACATTTTGTTGAAATTGGAGTTCATTGCAATTTTATAAAAATTTCAACAAAATGTAATTTTTTTTAATATTTCGCCAAAATAAAATTTGTCAAAAATCTATCAAAAGTGATTTAATGGAAATATTACCGAAATTAAATTTTTCGTCAATTTTGAATATTACTAGAAAATTTCGCAAATGAAATGCAATTTTCTAAAATTTTTTGCCAAAGTTAATGTTTTCTAGAAAATTTCGTCGTAATTGCGTTTTAGTAGAAAATTTCGTTGGAATTTTAGTTCTTAAAATGCTGCTTTTTGTAAAATATATATCACCAAATAAAAATGCATCGAAATAATTTTTTTTCTAAAAATTCTAGCAAAATTGTTTTATTGGAATATTTTGCTAAAATATTTTTTTGTCAAATTTGCAGTTTTCTAGAAAATGTTGTCGCATCTGCAATATTCTATATAATTTCTTGGAAATTTTAGTTTTTTTGTAGATACATACTTTCGAAATTTCACTTTTTACAAAATTTGCTTTGCAATTGCATTTTTTTTATAATATTTTACAGAAATTAAATTTTGTAAAGAATTTTGTAGAATTGGCATTTATTAAAAAACTTTGCCGATATTATATTTTGGTAGAAAAATTCGCAACAATAAATTTTTCTACATAATTTAATTTCTGTAAAATATTATAAAAAACTGCAATTGCAAAGCAAATTTTGTAAAAAGTGAAATTTCGAAAGTATGTATCTACAAAAAAATAAAATTTCCAAGAAATTATATAAAATATTGCAGATGCGACAAAATTTTTTAGAAACCTCACATTTGACAAAAAAAATATGTTAGCAAAATATTCCAATAAAACAATTTTGCTAGAATATTTAGAAAAATTAATTTTGATGAATTTTTATTTGATCAAATATATTTTACAAAATACAGCATTTTAAGAACTACAATTCTACGACATTTTCTAGAAAAATTTCGTCGAAATTTTTAGATTCTATGCGTAATGAACTTAATCCGGTTTAAAGGCCACTGACCGCATTTTATTAGAAAATTTCATTGGAATTATAGATCTAAAAATGGTCATTGCATTTTATAAATAATTCAACGACAAAATTCAATTTTTCTATTGCAATAGCAATTTTCTATATAATTTTGGAGAAATTGTATTTTTGTTGTTGTCAAAAATTGCATTCTTTACAAAATTTCCTCGAAATTTAATTTTTCTATAAAATTTTGGGAAGTTTAATTTTCTACAAAATTTTGTGGAAATTGCATTTGTAACAAAAATTGCGGAAATTAAATTTTTCTGGAACATTTCTTCAATATTGAATTTTGCAATAAAATTTCCAAAAATTATACATTTTCTAAAACATTTTGTTGAATTTTAATTTTTCTAGAAAATTTGGTCATAATTGCAGTTTAGTAAAAAAATTTCGTTGGAATTTTCAATATGTTCATTGAATTTTTCATTCCACCAAAACTGCATTTTGTAAAAATCGTTTTACCAAAACTAATTTTTTGTAAATAATTGATCAAAATTGCACTTTTCTGGAACATTTCTTCAATATTGAATTTTGGAATAAAATTTCCAAAAATTATACATTTTCTAAAACATTTTGTTGAATTTTAATTTTTCTAGAAAATGAGGTCATAATTGCAGTTTAGTAAAAAAATTTCGTTGGAATTTTCAATATGTTCATTGAATTCCATCAAAACTGCATTTTCTAAAAAACCTTTTACTAAAACTAAATTTTTCTAAATAATTTATCAAAATTGCACTTTTCTAAAAATTTGACGAAAATTAAATTTTTCCCAAATTTGCATTTTTCTAGAAAATTTCAACGCATCTGCAATATTCTAAATAATTTCGTGAAAATTTGAATTTTTGTAGGAATTTTCGTTAAAATTTCACTCTTTACAAAATTTCCTTCAAATTGATTTTTTTTATAAAATTTTGCCGAAATTGAATTTTCTAATGAATTTTGTCAAATTAACATTTATTACAAAATTTTGCAGAAATTATTTTTGCTAGAAAATTTCTCAAAAATAAAAGTTTCTACAAAGTCGGAATTGTTACTTTCTAGAAAATTCCGTCGAAATTTCTTTCTATAAAATTTGATTTTTTTAAAAATTTTTTTTGCTTGTTCTAAAAAACCACAAAAAATATAAAAAATCGCAAAACTTCGATTTCTGAATGTGAAATTTTGCGAAATTTACAACATCGGCGAAATTTAGCCGAATGAAGCAACTTTGATAAAACTTCCCAGAATCATGCAATTTTGACGAAACTATCTGAAAAATAAAAAATTGACGAAATTTTCTAGAATTATGCTATTTGACAATATTTTCAAAAATAATTTAGATTCGATGAAATTTTTTGGAAAAATTAAATTTCAATGTTTTTAGAAGTTGTTTGTTAATGATTGATTTAATTTTTATTTAGATTTATTTATTGAATGTTTCATTAAATTTCGTTAATTTTTTCTACAATAATTAAATTTTGACGAAATTTTGTAGAACTTTTCAAATAATATAATTTTGACGAAATTTTCGTGAATTATGCAATCTGGACAAAATATTGTGGAGTAAATAACGAAATTTTTTGTTATAATGCAGTAAGGATGACATTTTCTAGAAAAATACAGTTTTATTTTTTTTTTAAATAATGAAGTTTTGATCATTTTTTTTAGAATTGTGCAAATTAAACAAATTTTTTTGTGGAAGAATGCAATTTTAATGCACTTTAAAAACAAAGCTAGTTTTGAAAAATTTTTTAGAATAACGTCATTTAACAGAAATTTTAAAAAAATCTAAGAAATTTTGAGTTTAATGTTAAGAAATGTTGACTTAATTTTCTGGAATAATGGAATTGTATTAAATTTCCTAGAATATTAAAATGTAGGTAGAATTTTCTAGAATAATGCAGTTTCGACGAATTTTTTAGAAGTGTGCTCTTTTTACGATATTTTCGAGAATAATGAAATTTTGAAGAAATTTTTTAGATTAAAAAAATCTTAAAAAAAACGACAACGACAAAATTTTTCAGAATTTTGCTATTTTGAGGAAATATTCTACAAAAAAAAAACAATTTTATAGATAAATTTAATTTTGATGAATTATTCTAGAAAATTGCAAAATTTAAGGGTAATTTTCTATAAATTCAATGTGGATGACTATCAAAACGCAATTTCTGTATTTTTATACCCTACACCACACTGTGGTACAGGGTATTATATGTTTGTTTCACGGCAGATGTTTGTAACACCTGAAAAAAAACACAGCTAGACCCACCTTAAAGTATACCGATCTACTCAGAATCACTAGCTGAGTCGATTAAAGCATGTCTGTCCGTCCGTCCGTCCGTCTGTCCATGTAAAGTTGTTCGTCGACTACAGGTCGCAATTTCACTGCGATCGTTCTGAAATTTTGCAGTTTAGAGTATTTCGCAGCTGTTAAGATCGCTATTAAATTTGGTTGAAATCGGTTCAGATTTAGATATAGCTCCCATATATATCTTTCGTCCGATTTGGCCCTTTAGTCCTATAGAAGCTGTATTTTACATCCAATCGTTTTGAAATTTAGAATGGTAGAGTTTCTTGATCCATGAACCAACATTGCGGAATTTGAAGAAAATCGGTTAAGATTTAGCTATAGCTCCCATATATATGTTTCGTCCGATTTGGCCCTTTAGTCCTATAAAAGCAGTATTTTACATCCAATCGTTTTGAAATTTAGAATGGTAGAGTTTCCTGATCCACGAAGCAACATTGCCGAATTTGAAGAAAATCGGTTAAGATTTAGCTATAGCTCCCATATATATGTTTCGTCCGATTTTGCTCTTTAGTCCTGTAGAAGCTGTATTTTACATCCAATCATTTTGAAATTTAGAATGGTAGAGTTTCTTGATCCATGAACTAACACTACCGAATTTGAAGAAAATCGGTTAAGATTTAGCTATAGCTCCCATATATATGTTTCGTCCGATTTTGCTCTTTAGTCCTGTAGAAGCTGTATTTTACATCCAATCGTTTTGAAATTTAGAATGGTAGAGTTTCTTGATCCACGAAGCAACACTACCGAATTTGAAGAAAATCGGTTAAGATTTAGCTATAGCTCCCATATATATGTTTCGTCCGATTTGGCCCTTTAGTCCTATAAAAGCTGTATTTTACATCCAATCGTTTTGAAATTTAGAATGGTAGAGTTTCCTGATCCACGAAGCAACATTGCCGAATTTGAAGAAAATCGGTTAAGATTTAGCTATAGCTCCCATATATATGTTTCGTCCGATTTGGCCCTTTAGTTCTATAGAAGCTGTATTTTACATCCAATCGTTTTGAAATTTAGAATGGTAGAGTTTGAAGAAAATCGGTTAAGATTTAGCTATAGCTCTCATATGTATGTTTCGTCCGATTTGGCCCTTTAGTTCTATAGAACCAGTATTTTACATGCCATCGTTTTGAAATTTAGAATAAACAATTTATACATGAACTACAAAATGTATATTTCAGAGTTATTAAATTTTACGAGAGTGGTGTAGGCCCCGCCCGACTTTAGCCTTTCCTTACTGGTTTTAAATGTAATTTAGAAAATTTTTTCTTTAAATTCTGTGAAATTTAAAATTTTGATGAAATTTCCTATAAATTTAAATTTTTCTACAAAAATACTATCTTTATTAATTTTTTTTATAAAATTGTAATTTTAAAGAAAAATTATATCAACTTGATTCTTCTATAAAATTTTCTTAATAATGCAATTTCTCTGCCTTTCCGACGATATTCTAGAAAATATTAACTTCAGTGAACAATAGTATAAAAATGCAATTTAAATAAAAACGTGTTATCTACAATGAAATTTTAATGAAAATGGATGTCAACTGAGGTTAGAGCATATCGTCATCACATTCGAAAAAGGGCGTAACAACATGGTAAAATGGTAATTCAGTTTTTAATGGATTTTGGTAAACTGCATCCCGAAAAATTTTTAGCGACCCACTATCAAAAATGGCGAATTTATTAACGAAATTCAAAAGGGCCTAACAACAAATTGTTTATTTTTTCATAGTTAAAAATATCAATTCACACAAACCATTTATAAATCATGTTTGTTGTGAAAATATATTTTCGTCATTTTATTCAGGTATTTTTCTGAAAATCCCGTTTTTCTAACCACAAAATTTTTAATTTTATTTAGTTATTTGCTTCCTCTGTAAAATTTTCAAATATGATGATATGCCCTTTTTTCGTTTCTGATGACGATATTTTATAGTTTTAAAATAAATAAATTTTAGTTTATTGTTCTTGGAAAAGGTACATATATATAAAGACACCAAATTACGGTAGATTATTTGAATGATAAATACTCTTTAGTCTTTATTGAGTGCTAGTACATCTAAGCGTATAAGTGACATCAATTGTGGGACAGCAGATCGTATGATTTATATTGCTTAAAATCTTTAATGAGTTTAACGGGAAATATTAAAGAATTAAAGAGACTATTCCAACTCATTTTTTGATCCTTCGTAGCCAGTGTTAATCCTCCGCCTAGCTCTTGTCAAAATCACACAAATCACACTTATTTATGGTGTCATTTTCACACACTTTTGAAACCAAAAATCATAGGCTTATGTTCTTAATTAAGTGTTTTTGCACAACTATTTTCCCTCTCCCACCGGCACGCAACATATCCTCGATTACTTACGCTTTGCGGACTTGAACAAATCCTTTTGGGGATTTTTTCGTTCCAAGTCCAATTCGATTGTTAGTGACATGTAATCCTCCCTTCCCTACATTTATCAACCTACGCCTTCCCGCCTCCGATTCCCCCCGAGTTATGTTTTGTCTAACAACATCATTGTTATAAAAATTGATTTATTTTTTGCTGTTGTTGTTGTGTTACATCCTTAGAAGAGTTGCGTCCAGTTACAGGAGTATTTTCTATGATTTGTCGGCTGGCCAGTTATGATGATGATGTGAATGACAATGACGATGATGGTATTCTTTATGACTTCTATCCGTATTTTGGCAGTTGCTGTGACCACTCGGCCACTGCCATATCATGCTGTGGATGGATGAACTCTGTGTCTACTTGAAATCTAATGTTTTTGATGTGTTCAGTGTTCGGTGTTCTCGATAGGGCGGTCCGGTTTTTTGTCCATCCCTTCCAATTTGTTGAGGTTCCTTGTTATCTATGAACTGAAGTGCGTTCAACTTACATAGATAGCCTTAGACTACAATCCTTTGAACATATTGTTACGATGTAGTCATAGTGTTATGCTAAGAGTTTGGTTTTTCCGAGTTTTTTTTTGTGAGATGGAACAGAGGTGGACGACCTTAAAATTCTAGAGATTTTAAAATAGTTTTATTTATATTCATAGTAATATTAATGACAACTAAAGTAAAAGCCCAATACCTGATCGAAACAACTCACGACCACATGGGCGTATAACTTATATTAATTACAGGACATCGTGGCGTATGATTTATTTTATATGAAACTTGTATTATTTTTTATGTATATAAGTCTACACCAACCCATATACATAAAAAATAATAAAATTGATATATAAAATAAATCATACGCCAAGATTTCAGGCAATTAATATAAGTTATACGCCCATATGAACTATATTATTTTAATATATAAGTAATAAAATAAATCATACGACATGGTTGTCTCAAATTTACATCAACTATATACCTTGTTTTCGCTCAAGGCAACATTTTTTAAACCTATCTGGACGTGCCTGCCTTTGCCCTCCCCCGTCTCAGTTCATGTCCTTCACTCTAGTTTTTGTCGTTTGGCTGAAAGATGCCTGTTGTTGTCCAATTGTCAAAAACATTCCATGATGCTGTCGTGACCACTCTTAACGGCCAGTCAGCCATATATTTTGGTAACATTTTACCCAAAAAGAGTCATCTCCAAAGCGACAAAACAACGAACGAACAGCGTAAAATTTCAAAGGGAAAAAATTACAAAAATGAAATATGGTTTGGTTGGCCAACAATATGACAAAATGTTTTCATATGGTAACTGACAAGAAGTTCAGACAGACTTGAAGCAAAAACAAAAAAGACACAGAACTGCAACAACAGAAGTGGACTGACAATGGACCAAACATCCTACGAAAAACTGGTGGGGTTTTTGTCATCAAAATGTATTTAATTTATAGAGCAAAACAAAAGGGATAGAGGTTTCTCCAGTGTGTTTTTACAATATTTTGTTAGTTTGTATTAATTTTTATGAAAGATAAAATTGTCCATAAGTTTTGTGGCCAAACACGAGTCCACTCTATCTCTATGGCAAGAAGAGGAATCAGACTGCAACTATGTTGTTATATTTGTAGTATGTGCTTTATCTGGTTTTCCAACATTGTTCATATGCAGAATATTAAATTTTTTATATATATTAGGGTAGCCTGGAAAGGAAAACATTTAGTAAATTTCTCTGGAGACAGTTTCACATTTAAAAAATCTCAAAGAAAGTTTAGGGGATTTCAAGGAATTTGCGAAAATAGCTAAATTATAATCTGCCCTTTTTAAGCTAATTTCGTAAAATAAAGCGTCCGCTATCTAACGTTTTTTTTTCAAATAGTGCTTATTTCGTGAATGGTAACATTTAGCTCATGTCTGATTTGACAGATAATTAGTTTAATCCTTCCGCTGAACAAATATGGTTGTGTATACGCTTGAACAAGTGGACCTGCGATCGACTTACAGAAGATGCCGATTTTGCCAAAAAAAATCATCTTTTCAGATGAAGCTCATTTTGATCTTGGCGGGTATGTAAACAAGCAAAATTGTCGCATTTGGGGCACAGAAAACCCGCACGCATACATTGAAAAGCCGATACACCCAAAACGAGTCACTGTTTGGTGCGGATTTTGGTCCAGAGGCATAATTTGACCATTTTTCTTCGAAAATGAGCAAGGAGTGGCCGTTACAGTCAATGGCGATCGTTATCGGACCATGTTGAACGAATTTTTGTTCACAAAAATTGAAGAGGAGGATATTGGCAACATTTGGTTACAACAGGACTGCGCTACGTGCCACACGGCCGAAGCTACACTCGATGTTTTGCGCCCTGTTTTTGAAGATCGCATTATCAGCCGCAGAGCTGATGTCGTTTGGCCACCTCGGAGCGATTTGACACCGTTGGACTATAATTTGTGGGGTGCCCTCAAAGATAAGTGTTACGCCGACAAGCCAGAGACAATTGACGCTTTAAAGGGCAATATTCGTGAAGCCATTGGTGAAATACAGCTGCACACAATCGATAATGTGCTTAAAAATTGGACCGATCGTGTAGGCTACTGCATGGCCAGCCGAGGCAGCCATTGGAATGAAATTATTTTCCATTATTAACCGGAAGGATTGTACTTTCAAATAAAAAAAGAAATTTGAGAAAATATTCAGTAATTTTTTTTATAGCATTTTCAAAAAAAAGTTATTTGCGGACCCTTTAGTTATAGCTGTTCCCTTTAACATCGAGGCGTATGATTAATATTTATTAATTACATCATAATGTATGAGTAATGATAACATTTAGTATAATTACGAGTCTATGTCAATTGATATCAGGGCGAATGATTGATATTTATTAAGGGTCATCTAACGTATGACTGACTGTGACTCTTTATGTAAGTATGTCAATTGATTTCAGGGCGTATGATTGATTATTTTTGAGGGCGTATGTTTTTTGGCTCCATATTGCACCTATAGTCAATGGTAATGGATAATTGATCTAAATTCAATGGATCATTGACCTATAGTCAATGGATCATTGAGCAATATTCAATGGACCATTGACTAATATGTAACGGATGATTGACCTATAGTCAATGGATCATTGACCTATAGTCAATGGATCATTGACCTATAGTCAATGGATCATTGACATATAGTCAATGGATCATTGACATATAGTCAATGGATCATTGACATATCGTAAATGGATCATTGACATATCGTAAATGGATCATTCAACGGATCATTGACCTATTATATTTACTACATTGACCTGTAGTAAATATAATAGTGGCCTATTGTAAATATGTCATTGTCCTATAGTCAATGGATAATAGACCTGTAGACAATATGTCATTGACCTATAGTAAATGGGTCATTGACCTATATTCAATGGGTCATTGCCCTATATTCAATTGGTCATTGACCTATATTCAATGTATCACCTATAGTCAATGGATCATTGACCTATAGTCAATAGATTATTTACCTGTAGTCGATGGATCATTGACCTATAGTCAATGGATAATTGACCTATAGTCAATGGATAATTGACCTATAGTCAGTGGATAATTGACCTTAGTCAATGGATCATTGACCTACAGTCAATGGATCCATTAACATTGACCTACAGTCAATATATAATTGACCTGTAGTAAATATATCATTGACCTATAGTAAATGGGTCCTTGACCTATAGTAAATGGGTCATTGACCTATAGTAAATGGGTCATTGACCTATAGTCAATGGATCATTGACATATAGTCAATGGATCATTGACCTATAGTCAAAGGATCATTGACCTACAGTCAATGGATAATTGACCTATATTCAATGGATAATTGACCTATATTCAATGGATAATTGACCTATATTCAATGGATAATTGACCTATAGTTAGTGGATAATTGACCTTTAGTCAATGGCTAATTAACCTTTAGTCAATCGATCATTGACCTATATCATTGACATGCAGTGAATGTATCATTGACCTATAGTCAATTGGTCATTGACCTGTAGTCAATTGGTCATTGACCTATAGTCAATATATAATTGGCCTATTGTAAATGGGTCACTGACCTATAGTCAGGTGGTCATTGATCTATAGTCAATTGGTCATTGACCTATAGTCAATGGATCATTATCCTGTAGTCATTGCATCATTGACCTATAGTCAAAGGATCATTGAATTGTAGGCAATGGATCATTGACCAATGGTCAACGGATCGTTGACCTAGAGTCAATGGATCATTGACATGCAGTGAAAGTATCATTGACCTATAGTCAATGGGTCATTGACCTATAGTCAACGGAGCATTAGCCTATAGTCAGTGGACCATCTAACTACAGCCAATGGACAGTGTCAAAGGATCTTTGATCTGCAGTTAATGGATCATTTATCCTCAGTCAATGGATCATATTCCCTCAGCCAATGGGCTATTTACCCATAGTCAATGAATCATTATCCCATAGTGAATGAATTATTATCCCTTAGTCGGGGCATATGATTGATATTTACTAAGGGACATAATAACCCAGGAGCAATAGTAACGCTTAATGAAGAAAATGTTGTTTGGTGTACCTCTATGTCAATTGATAGCAGGTCGTATGATTGATATTTATTGAGATGCAATAATGTATGAATGGTTAGTATTAACTCTTAATGTAACTAATTTGCCTTGGTGATATGAGTACTAGTTTTGTTTTATGACACCCCCTATTGCAATTTATATCGGGTGGTATGATTAATTTTTATTAAATGGATTTACTGTTGTATAACTAATAATCACCATTAACGTAATAAAGTTATGATTCGTGGCCTACATCTAAATTGATAGTAGAGAATATGAATAATAATAATTGTAATCATGTCAAAAGTCTACCATAAGTTAAATACTATTTCAAAATATTATCGAAAATGTCTATATTATAAATAAAATATCTCAATTTAAAATGCATTCTATGGAAATTTCCGCCAATCTAGTGATATCAGGTCGTATGATCGAGTATCATAAGTATCAACGAATAACGCTAGAGTATGATAGATTTATTTATATATATAAATCCTGGGAACGTATGACTGATCTGAATATTTGCGTAGGTACAATAGATCGTATAGTTAGTATGTTTAAGGACATCATAGCGTATGAATCATATAGATTACAAAAAATGGTCGAACGATTTTTTATATAAAAAATCTGAGGGTCCTGCCACACTAATTTCATTTCCTTTTTATGCTCTTTAACATTTAATACATTTAAGCCTTAATATAGAATAAAAGCAAACATTTAACTTGTTTACGTTCAGACCTCTTTTTTGAGAGAAAAGCAGGAGGAAAGTTTGTTTATTTTCCTCCAGAAGATTTTTTTCCAAAGTTTCACCGCAACTCCAAGTAACAGCTTCTGTTTTTCCGAGTAGTAATTGCTCGTCTTCCCTTTCTTCGTGCTTTCCCTATCTCTCTCGTTCCTAGTCATCACCAACTACCAACTGAAGGTCAACATTAGCATAACATCTCACGCCACCAGCAGCACTGCCACTGCCGTCAGTCACGTTGTTAGGGGCAATCCAATCCAAACCAGAAATGGAAAACTTCGCACATTGTGGAACACTTATAGTTCTGCATGTTTGAAATAAGAGTGCCCGTGAAAGTTTTGTGGAATATAATTTTTTCTGTTTGTTTCCTCGACATGCAGTAGTCGTTGGTATTCTGTGGTTGCCATGACAGGCAAACTGAGACAGTGGCTTAGAGAAGGCAGTTGAAAAAGTTAACCAATGACTATAGACTATAGAATAAAGACAATTGATAATATAGATCAATAACTGACTATAGGTCTTTTGTTCAAAACCATTTTGTCAAGAGGAAATTATGACATCAGAGGACATTGACAAATTATCGTTGGCAATAGGTCTATGATGCACTAAATATAGGTTAATGATCCTTTGATATATGTTAACCCATTAAAGACCGCACATAGAAACAATATTATAATTTTTTTAAAATTTACCTGTAAGCTAACATAAGTTATAGAAGTTGTTTTGCAAAATTTCAGGTGTGTAACTATCAGCATATCCGAGAACTTAATTGGGTATTTAAATACCCAATCGCCATTTTTTCCATTTATTGTTTTCCATTATTTTGCATTTAGTTTCTTAGAGGATACTACAGGCAAACAGACTAAGATTTTTTCCTTTGATTTTTTTATGAATAGAGGATACTTGAGCCAAACTGACCAAGAATTTTTCAGTCGATTTTCTTCTTTCTGAAAATTCCTCATCTTTGACCTTGAAAAGGAGCATCAAATTTTAAGAATTTCGTTTCACATTGTAGAGGCAATAAATAACACAGTTTCTGCTTAATGTTCTGAAAAAATAATGTGATATCTCCTACCACTTTCAAAATACGGCGTTCTACGTAAACTCTGTTTATGGGTATTTAAATAATAAGTAATGGTTTAATAATCATTCACTATAGCCCAATGATTGATTGACTATATGTCAATAATCCATTGACAATATATCTACGGATCTTCTAAGAGGTGAGTGTACAATACCCTGAAATCAATGTCCATTGACTGTAGGCCAATCGTTGATTGGCTATAGGTGAATGCTCCATTGACCATTGATCAATGTTTTATTGATAAATATTTATGGATCTTCATAATAGTTTAGGGTAGACCTCCGTAAGTCAATGACCAACTACCATGGATCATTGACTTATGGTCAATGGATCATTGACTTATGATTAGTGTATAATTGGCTTATGGTCAATGGATCATTGGGTTATGGTCAATGAATCATGGACTTATGGTCTGTGGATCATTGACTTACGGTCTGTGGATCATTGACTTATGTTCAGTGGATCATTAACTTATGGTCAATAGATCAATGCCTTGTGGTCAATTGCCATTGACCAGTAGACAATGGTCATTGAACTATAGTCAATGGTCATTGAGCTATAGTCAGTAGTCATTGACCTATAGTCAATAGTCATTGACCTATAGTCAATAGTCATTGACCTATAGTCAATAGTCATTGACCTATAGTCAATAGTCATTGACCTATAGTCAATAGTCATTGACCTATAGTCAATGGTCATTGACCTATAGTCAATGGTCATTGACCTATAGTCAATGGTCATTGACCTATAGTCAATGGTCATTGACCTATAGTCAATGGTCATTGACCTATAGTCAATGGTCATTGACCTATAGTCAATGGTCATTGACCTATAGTCAGTGGTCATTGACCTATAGCCAATGGTCATTGACCTATAGTCAATGGAAATTGATCTATAGTCAATGGTCATTGGCCTATAGTTAATGGTCATAGACGCATAGTCACTGGTAATTGACCTACAGCCGATGGTCATTGACCTATAGTCAATGGTCATTGACCTATAGTCAATGGTCATTATCCTATAGTCAATGGTCATAGACGCATAGTCACTGGTAATTGACCTACAGCCAATGGTCATTGACCTATAGTCAATGGTCATTGTTCTATAGTCAATGGTAATTGTCCTGAAGTCAATGGTCATTGACCTATAGTCAATGGTCATTGACCTATAGTCAATGTTCGTTGACCTATAGTCAATGGTCATTGACCTATAGTCAATGGTCATTGACCTATAGTCAATGTTCGTTGACCTATAGTCAATGGTCATTGACCTATAGTCAATGGTCATTGACCTATAGTCAATGGTCATTGACCTATAGTCAATGGTCATTGACCTATAGTCAATGTTCATTTTTCTATCGTCAATGGTTATTGTCCTGAAGTCAATTGTCATTGACCTATAGTCAATGGATAATTGACATATAGTCGATGGATAATTGACATATAGTGAATGGATCATTGGCATATAGTCAATGGATTATTGACATATATTCAATGTATCATTGATCTGTAGTCATTGAGCTATACCCATTGGTTAATTGACCTATACCCAATGATCTGTTTGACATTAGTCATTGAATTATAGTTAGAAGTCACTGAGGTATTATCAATGGTCCACTAATGTATAGTTAATTGATTGTTGGATCATAGACCTATTGTTATTAGATCATAGACCTATTGTCAATGGGTCATAGACATATTGTCAATGTCTCATTAACCTATAGAATGTGGATCATTGACCTATAGTCAATGGATCAAAGTCCCATAGTCAGGGGGTCATTGAACTATAGTCAATGGATCATTGATCTATACTCAATGGATCATTGATCTATAGTCAATGGATAATTAACCTATAGTCAATGCATCATTGATCTATAAGCAATGGATCATTGATGGATTTTTAATATATCATTGGCTTATAATTAAAGGTCATTGACCTATAGTCAATAATCACTAACCGTTAATTCATGTTGCATTTTTGGGCATTATTTTCTTCCCATCAACAATTTTCCCCATTCACTGTGCCATGCAGCCAGCTTCTCCCTCGCTCAGTAGAGCACATTGATGTCCATGTGAATATCTTGTGAATCCGGGCGTGATGGTTTGATTCATGCTCCTCGTATGCATTATTATATTTTATTATTTATGAATACACACCGAGAGAAATGCACCACAAACGAATGAGTCTCGACTTGGTACTCGGTATTATTTTGTTTGTTTTTCCAGGACACCAACGAAAAAAAAAATATTGCAACTTTTGCATTAAACGCAAATGAATGCAACAAAATGGGGACCGGGCTTTTCCCACAGCTTATGGACTAGGAGTGGGAGGAGGAGGGATGCAACAATAGTGAATAGACAATGGCTGGAGAGGATTTTTTCCTCCCCTTGCTTGCATTGAATGCAGGAAATGAATGAGGGCTGTTGGAGGGGAAGACCTTGTTGCTGCTTCAACTGCCCGTCGGGGTTTTGTTTCCAATGTTTGTGTTTGTTGGCATTGGGCTGTTTTCTGTTTGAATAACATTGCCTGCCTTTCCCCCTATACTCGTACATGCAGAGGAGGTTAGCGGGTGGGAAGCTGTAGGGATGCATGTTGTTACTGCTGCTGTTGTTGGTATTGTTTTTGTTGTTATCCTTGTTGTAAGGATATGCTTTTGTAATGCTTCAGTGGTCTTAACTTTTGACAAGTTTAATTAGTGGTTAAGTTTAGTTTACTTTTATTGTGGCCATTTGTAAATACATATTTTGTTTTGTTGTAAAAAAATTTCCAGTTTTTTTTTTGTTATTCAATTTTCCTATGGAATGAAGAGGATAAAGTTTTGTTCGCATTAGTTCTGGTATCCTGTGGCTTGAGTTGTGCTGGTGAATGACAGTGAAATGTTGAAAATGTTTTTTTTCATTTTTTGCAATTTTGATAGAGGATATTGAAAAAATACGTTATTCAAGGCTAACTTAAATATAATGAGAAGGATTTTTTAAAACAATTCAGGTAGAAGAGGCAATTTTCAACATTTTAAGAATTTTAAATTAAAAACTAACTATTTTTGGAAGAAATATTTGCTCTCTTTCCAAAACTTTGTATGAAAAAATTATTTCACTTTCTATATAAATGTATTAATGTATAAAAGAAAAATGTCAACATTTTATAAATTTTAGATTAAAAACAAAATATTTTTTTTAAAAAAATTTTGTGGTTTTATTGCTCTCCTAAACTTTGTGTACAAATTATTTAATTTTCTATTTCAAATCCTGTCTTTAATATTATAATAACTGTATTTCTTTGTCTTCATATTTTTCTATTTTAACACAAATCTAATTTCCAGAATTCTATTGATGTAAGTTACAAAACAACTTCTCTGAATAAATTTGTTTTTCCAAACAATTTCAGGAAAATGTATGCGACTAAAACAAATTTATTTATGTTTGTTAATTTAACGTCGCATGACAACGTCAATTCAAGCGCAAATATATTGATAGAAATTGAAGTAAATATACAAAATAAATAAGGTATAATTAGTTGGGTGGAGGGAGGCAAGAGATGATGAGGGTTCATAGACGGTATTTATTTGCATCTTTTAATGATATTTATTTCACTTGGATGTGGGAAAAACACCACAAGTACACGTTTTCCCATATAAGGAAACAAATAGATATTTACATGGGAAGAAAAACATATATATGAAAAGATATGTAGGCCTTTAGTCGAAAATATACATATACATACTCCTACATATGTATCAATGTGTGACATTTTATGGTGTGGAAGGGGGGAGGGGGTATATGGTTTCATATGAATTTGAAAAGGAAATGAATTTATTAGCTGGTTCTGGAGTAATATATCAACATTATTATCATCAGCACTGGGGGCTCCATCATCTTCCTTCCGCATTTTTGTCATTACCATGTATCTTATTCCCCATATCAGTAACCGAAAAGTCATTGCACAGTGTTTTACATCCTGTTTAAAAAGGGAGGACATAGAATTATTTAAATTTTGGCGAATTCATAAGTTTTTGGTAATATCAAATAAACCTACATATGACAAAAACCAGTAAGGAAAGGCTAAAGTCGGGCGGGGCCGACTATATAATACCCTACACCACTCTCGTAATATTGAATAACTCTGATATATAAATTTTGTAATTCATGTATAAATTGTTTACATAAATTTACTTTTGGGACATTTTATACTTAAATAATACCCTGTACCACAGTGTGGTGTAGGGTATAAAAACGATTGGATCTAAAGAGCCAAATCGGATGAAACATATATATGGGAGCTATAGCTAAATCTTAACCGATTTTCTTCAAATTCGGTAGTGTTGGTTCATGGATCAAGAAACTCTACCATTCTAAATTTCAAAATGATTGGATGTAAAATACAGCTTCTACAGGACTAAAGAGCACAATCGGACGAAACATATATATGGGAGCTATATCTAAATCTTAACCGATTTTCTTCAAATTCGGTAGTGTTGGTTCATGGATTAAGAAACTCTACCATTCTAAATTTCAAAACGATTGGATGTAAAATACAGCTTTTATAGGACTAAAGGGCCAAATCGGACGAAACATATGTATGGGAGGTATAGCTAATTCTTAACCGATTTTTTTCAAATTCGGTAGTGTTGGTTCATGGATCAATAAACTCTACCATTCTAAATTTCAAAAGGATTGGATGTAAAATACAGCTTCTATAGAACTAAAGGGCCAAATCGGATGAAAAATATATATGGGAGCTATAGCTATATCTTAACCGAGTTTCTTCAAATTCGGTAGTTTTGGTTCATGGATCAAGAAACTCTACCATTCTAAATTTCAAAGTGATTGGATGTAATATACAGCTTCTTCAGGACTAAAGAGCAAATCGGACGAAACATATATATGGGGGCTATAGCTAAATCTTAACCAATGTTGGTTCATGGATCAAGAAACTCTACCATTCTAAATTTCAAAAGGATTGGATGTAAAATACAGCTTCTATAGAATTAAAGGGCCAAATCGGATGAAAAATATATATGGGAGCTATAGCTATATCTTAACCGATTTTCTTCAAATTCGGTAGTTTTGGTTCATGGATCAAGAAACTCTACCATTCTAAATTTCAAAGTGATTGGATGTAATATACAGCTTCTTCAGGACTAAAGAGCAAAATCGGACGAAACATATATATGGGAGCTATAGCAAAATCTTAACCAATGTTGGTTCATGGATCAAGAAACTCTACCATTCTAAATTTCAAAACGATTGGATGTAAAATACAGCTTTTATAGGACTAAATGGCCAAATCGGACGAAACATATATATGGGAGCTATAGCTAAATCTTAACCGATTTTCTTCAAATTCGGTAGTGTTGGTTCATGGATCAAGAAACTCTACCATTCTAAATTTCAAAATGATTGGATGTAAAATACAGCTTCTACAGGACTAAAGAGCAAAATCGGACGAAACATGTATATGGGAGCTATAGCTAAATCTTAACCGATTTTCTTCAAATTCGGCAATATTGGTTAATGGATCAAGAAACTCTACCATTCTAAATTTCAAAATGATTGGATGTAAAATACAGCTTTTATAGGACTAAATGGCCAAATCGGACGAAACATATATATGGGAGCTATAGCTAAATCTTAACCGATTTTCTTCAAATTCAGCAATGTTGGTTCATGGATCAAGAAACTCTACCATTCTAAATTTCAAAACGATCGGATGTAAAATACAGCTTCTATAGGACTAAAGGGCCAAATCGGACGAAACATATATATGGGAGCTATAGCTAAATCTTAACCGATTTTCTTCAAATTCGGCAATGTTGGTTCATGGATCAAGAAACTCTACCATTCTAAATTTCAAAACGATTGGATGTAAAATACAGCTTCTATTACCTTAAAGGGCCAAATCGGACGATAGATATATATGGGAGCTATATCTAAATCTGAACCGATTTCAACCAAATTCAATAGCGATCTTAATAGCCCCGAAATACTCTAAACTGCAAAATTTCAGAACGATCGGAGTGAAATTGCGACCTGTAGTCGACGAACAACTTTACATGGACAGATGGACGGACGGACAGACATCGTTAAATCGACTCAGCTAGTGATTCTGAGTCGATCGGTATACTTTAAGGTGGGTCTAGCTGTGTTATTTTCAGGTGTTACAAACATCTGCCGTGAAACAAACTTATAATACCCTGTACCACAGTGTGGTGTAGGGTATAATTAATTGCAAAAAATTTGTTATGTTATCGAAATAAATGTAAGTACACAAATTGTATAGTAACTTCAAATCGAAAAATTACTCCTTTAGGTAGCGATTTTTTTAGCGGTAAGTAGGCGTACTGTCGGATCGGGTGCACCAGAATAAATGTGGGTACAAAAGTCTTATATATATTGTGTTTTTTGGATATGTTAGTCATATTTCAACGTCTTCCTCCTTAAATTCATACTAAAAGCAAGAATATTGTATAATTTTAGACTCAACATTAAAGCCAATTCTAATTCGCTGGAAACTCAAGTGTGACTTTATTCTAGTTTTGTAACACTTTTATTACAGAATAGTCCCATCATGTATATAAAATTGTCCGCAAAATGGTACCTTCCTATTTTTGTACTGTTGTGGGTTTTAAATGGAACAAAAATGCTCCAAAACTACGGTATCTCTCGCGAGGATGAACTCAACCAACTCGTATTTAAAAGTCATATTTTTAAGGTTTTTAGGGACACAAAGGCATCCTTCTTCCAGAGATGAACCAATAACACTATGCAACAAAATTTTTGTCCAAGGGATGTGGATAACAGTTTCTGGTGCAATTAGGTGCCACAAACACGAAAAAAAAAATTTATGGTAAATTTTAAAAATTTTTTTTTTTTAATTCCAGCTTTCATGGAAAGTACAGTCAGTATTTGGACCATAATTCAAGTATAAGCCTGATTGAATTAAAGGGAATTATAAGGGCTACATATGCTGCAAATGTCGCTTTCACGTACAATCGTTGGTTTAGTAATAATCGTCAAAAATATGAGAAAAAAAGTATTTTTTTTTAAAAAAACATAAGTCGATTTTCTGAAAAATATTACAAAGTTATATTTCGAAGTATGAGTAAAAGGCAAAGAACATTTCAATGTGTAAATGATCCCGACAATTTCTGCTACATCGGCGGAAAATATGTAATTAAAAAAATCGACGTGCGTTTAGAAAAATAATAGAAGAAATATATGTGTAGTATTTTGGTATACGAGTTAAAAATATGAACGAACCGTGGACACCTAGTATTTTGTATAATTCGTGCCATGTAAATCTTACTCGATGGACTAGTGGAAGAATGCGGTAAGAACTTTACAGTTAATGTATTACAATGTTTTGTGGAATAAAACGTTTTAGACTTCACGTGCAATTTGGTATGCCAATGATTTGGAGACAACCATTCATTCACGAAAAAATAGCAGTCCATTTTTGTCTAAGTTAATAGATTGGGGTAGGAAGTGTCCAAGTATAGCTAACAGCCTAATAACGGAAACATCATCAAGTTCAACTGAGTACTCAACTCTGAGCGATTCAAGTTTGAGTCAGAAGTCATTGCTTTTAACTCAGTTTCAACTCATTGATCTAGTGAGATATTTGTAACTGACCAAAGATAAAGCAGAACTACTTGCATCTGGGATGAAACAGTACAATATTTTGGCCCCAGATGTTAACATATCATATTATAGAGTCCGTGATATACCTTAGGTTAGGTTAGGTTAGGTTGAATAGAGGAGACGTTTAAAACGTCTCATGTCCATGGACATACACTTAAGCCAGTGGTTCGGCCTGTTGTGCGCTCCTTATTTATGATTTTCATACCCCACGGATTACAGAAAATCGGTACTAGACACGTATTTTCTCAGTATCTTCCAGTCATATCCTCTGAGATGAGTCAAGTCTGGCAATATGTCGGAACCGAAATATCGGGATACTGATATACCTTACAAACAATTTTATACAACTGTGGATAACAGATGCTTTTGCAAGGACATTCCCGGATTGTTCGAGGAACTTAATCAAACATACAATTCAAAGGAATGGCGGTTACTTGTTGACAGCAATAAAGAATGTTTGAAAGCAGTACTTTACACAACGGAAATCAGGAACCGTCGATTCCCAATGCTCACTTATGTATTCCAACAGGTGTAAATATGTCCCTCGAAAGGTTTCACCAAGAATTGAAGTCGAGCGGCGTTACCAAGGGCACTGGGATGAAAGAATGATGGGAGATTATATTTGGTTCCTCATTAGAGAAACCGATTCCGAAATCTACAAACGTCAACATAGAACTCACAATTACTTTTAATGAAACTTGTTCATGTAAATAAACTCAAATGTACATAACAAAAAATAAATAAAATCGCCATTTAAACAGAAATTAAAAAAAAAAGATTTTTTGAAATTCTCTTACCTCTACCAAAATGGCTATAATTTCTACATTTATCCATAGATTTTTTTCAAGTAGGCATTCGTTTCTTCGCTAGGATGTAAAACTTTTAAAAAATAAAATAAAATATTTTTCTTAGATTTTTTTATCTTTTATGTTTTGTTTGTCCCAGGATTATTTTTTTTTTTTTTGAAAAAATCTACTTTTTCCAATTTGTTTAATGATTGTTACTAAACCACTGTTTCTAAGTGAAAAAGATATTTCCAATATTGGTAGCCCACATTAATAGCTTCAATTTAACGTATAAGTCGACCTGATCGCGCATATACTCCAAAAATTATAGTGCAAATACTAAGGGTACCTTCGACGATAACAGTATTTTTAATAAAATTTTTTTTTTAAAAAAATTTATCCATAAAAAAATGTTTGGTTTTGATTTTATATAACAGTATGCCACAATTTATACAAAAAATAATTTGTATGTCTAGGACACAAAAAAAAAATTTTTTTGTTGCGTAGTGTAATCGTTTTCGAAATTCGTATTTCTTGAGGACATAAAGGGGCCATATAAAACATCAATGACACAATGGCAATGATCCATTAGCAATGATCCTCTGACAATGGACATTTAAGAATCTTCAAAGTCTTACAAAGAGATCAAAGATCATCGACAAGAGTTTAAAATAGGCATTGTTTTCTTCGTTATGATGCTAGCTTTAAAAAATGGAAAAAACAAATTATTGAGATTTTTTATGGCAGCAAAATCGGTCTGGTCGTTCTCGAGTTATGTCAAAAAAATACCTCCAAACGTGACAAATTCTCCTACTTTTTTGACCGATCTAACTTTTCCCGGTTGTCAGCACCCCCGCCGATTTTGGTTGTCGCATGGTGTATTCGCTTTCGAATTTCGTATTTTTTGGGGGCAGAAAGGGGGCGATATGAAACATCAATGACACAATGATCCATTGACAATGATCCGCAAACTATGACCATTTAAGAATCTTCAAAGACCTATCAAGAGATCAAAAATCATCGACAAGAGTTTAATGATCACTAACAAGAAGGCAATGAGTAGTGACAAGTTGACCATTGATTAAACATCAGTGGCAAATTAGCAAAGTATCATTGAAAATAGGTCTGATCAATTAACATTGATCCACTGACTATGGGCCAAGAAAAATCCGTGGACTATAGTTGAATGCCCCGTTGATTTTAGGTCAATGATCCATTTCATTCTATGAACCAATGTTCATGTCCTCTAAAGAAATGGTCCTTTACGGTAGGCCAATGATAGACCTAACGGGTTTTCCAATAGGTATAATATGATTTTGAAGTGACGTTTCGGCCATTTGTAATATGTCATGATCTGTCATTTGTTTTTCATTGTGTTTACTATTTCATCATGGAGAGATATAAGCAGAGCTAAGATATATTATCACAGTAATCGTTCTCCAATTGCAACTTTTCGTGCGCTAAGACCCTTTTTAAAAATAAAAAAACATTTTCCAGTCGACCTACGACTTTGACACCCATGAGCAATATTTTAGCTCTCATTAAGAGCTATCTTTTTGCCATTGACCGATCCGACGTACCGTTAAGGAGCTAGAGCTAAAGAATAAACTTTCCGTTCACATTTGGAAATGATGCTAAGTCAATTTTTTTTAAATCCAAAAAAAAAACACTTTCCAGTCGACCTACGACCTTCACTTCACAGCTCTCGTTAAAAGCTATCTTTTTTGCCATTGACCGATTGTGGCTACGTGCCACACAGAAAATGAAACAATTGAATTGTTGCGAGAAAAGTTTGGAGGTTCGATTATTTCAAGAAATTGTGATATTGAATGGCCTCCAAGAAGTTGTGATTTAACACCATTAGACTATTTCTTGTGGGGTTATTTGAAGTCATTGATCTTTCGAAATAAACCAGACTCTTTTCAAGTCAATAGAGCATCCAAGAAGCAATAAAAATCCCCAATTTATGATCCGGAAGTTGTTCTAATTTGGATTTTCACCAATGAATTTAACAAGGGGTTGTCGCGCCGGGGAAATACTTCTTTGTCACCACTTTTGCGCAACTCCTTTTAAAGCACTGTTATATTTGCTTTTTTGGTGTTGTATTTATTTGATGAATGTATGTCGTTCTTATTAACATCTTTGGGTCCAGGGATCTCATAATTTAAAAGGAATACATAGTGTAACTTCTAGTAACATTTTCGCAAATGATCAACATTCTCACCAATAAAAAAGTATTGTTATTTTACACTGTAATACATAGCACATTTGTGCGGCGATATGTATTTTCCGTAGCCTCGGTTCAGAGAGTAGTAAAGTACCACAGTGTGGTACAGAAAGTATGGTAGGGTATACATATTTATTTACCATAATTTCTTTTAAAATTATTTAATTATAACCTACATCACACTGTGGTACAATTTATTATAATTTTATGCATTTGTTTCTAACACCCAAAATGAGAAGATATATATAGAACCATCATTTATTATACCGATTGACTTAGAATCACTTTCTGAACCGATTTAGCTATGTCAGTCTGGGCATGCATTATTGTAATCAATGTGCTGGTCACAAATATAGTCGGATCTCAAAGAAATTTTGCACATATATTTATTTTGAGACAAGACAATTCGTAAAAAAATTGAAAGACAATCCGTATTTAGATATGCATAGGGCCTGTTTCTGTAACTTATTTTCTTTCGTCTACGGCGAACGATCAAAAATCTCTCAACTATTTGAATATCAGTTTAGAACCAGATATCTTAACATATATGAATGTTCCTTCGATTTAGCTTATTCCCTCTATAGAAGATATAATTTCCTTTCGATATTCATGAAATTTGGTAAAGAGTATCTTATTTTAACAGTTAATATCTGTGCGAACATTATCGGTTCAAATTTACATATCGCATGGATGTGTTCCTTCCGATTTGGCATCTAAGCTAAATAGATGTCATATTTTAGTCAAATGTACTATAGTTTTTTTGGACGAAAAACGAATTTTAATTTTTTTAGGGCTACGCTCGTGGGCATTTCTGATGACGATATATCAACATTTTTGGAAAGTATAAAGTGTTATTAATAAATTCAGTTTTTATCGCAATCCAATGTACTACAATTCCACAATTTAACATATTTCGAAGAAAATCAGTACTTTGAAATGACTATGTTATTTTAATCGACTATAAAAAAGTCGACTTTTAGGTCCGATTAATCGACCTAGTCGAAATTTGGTTGATGAAGTTGACTAGCTTCCAGAATCATTCACTAATTCTGATATAGCCGCCATATAAATATATATTTCTTCCCTTTAGCACTATAGAAGCCATATTTTACATATATTTCATAGCCCTCATATATATGTTCCTTCCGATCTGGACTTTTACCTCTTCAAAAGCTTTATTTTCCATCCAATCGTTTTGAAATTATGCATTCTAGGGTTAATAATTATATTCCGAAATTACATTTTGGTTAGTTATTTAGAAGAACTTCACTAAATGTCGAAAAAAGTTCATACTTATGATTTGGAAGTACTTATAATGTTATTCTTTTGGAAGTACTTCTTTTATTTTTTGCTGGGATTGAACGTGCAATTCATGACATACGACTTGAATTATTGGAAAAAGTGCTCGAAAATTGGGTTCAACGAATTCCTTCCTGCAGAAGAAGTCTTGGAGGCCATTTGAATGACGTTTTATTTAGAACTTAATTGTATCGAGTGTACTTCACATTGAAATAAAAAACTTTTGAATTTTGCTTAACAATAAGAGTGTTTTTTCAAATAAATCATATCACTCTTATTGGAAAATCCTATACATACGATTTATGTCGTTTTCCAAATAAAGAAACAATGACAAAAAATTGGATGTTGAACATGTGTATCCACTCAGCAATACGTTGTGATCATGTAAATTTACATTTTTGAAAAATTAGATTTTTTTCATTTTCCCCGAATTCCCTATGTGGCACTACCCACTTCTGCAATCACTCTAACTTTGCCTACTTACTTATATTGACCATGTTAAATGATAAACCAAATTTCGTTTTCCTACGATGATTAGTTTCCGTTATATTCAATATTTATATATTTTCACGCCCATATTTGACGAAATTGCTAGTATTGACTTTCTTATCTTACAATTCTTTATATCTATAATGCTACGCCCTCTAATGCAATGGCGGCCACTTTTGATGAACTTACTAAAATTAGTCCCAATAACTGTCGAATCAAATTTGATTCTACTAATAGTTTCAGAGGTTTATTCCATATTTAAATACTGCCACGCCCTTTTTTGAAATTACTAATATTGTCTCCCATGACATACATCTAGTAAACGTTCTTCAACGAATAATAATTTCTGTCACTTTCAAGTATTGTCCTTTCTTTAAATTATAGCCACGCCCACTAATGCGATCGTGCCCACTTTTGGTGAACGTACTAATATTGACTATAACAGACAAACCAATTTTCGTCCTTCTAGGTTTAATATTCTGTCTATATATTCAATATTTAGACATAGTCACGCCTATATTTTGTGATATTACTAATATTAACTAACATTACTTGCAATCCAAACTACATACGTCTTCAACCATCAATAATTTCCGAGACATTCATATTGTATCCCTTCGTTAAATAAGCCACGCCCACTTATGCGATCGAGCCAACTTTTGGTTAACTTATTAATATACATAGATCCCAATAACTGACAAACCAAATTTCGTTCCTCTACGATTAATAGTTTCCGCGATATTTTGTATTATTTGCCCTGACTGCGAATAGAATTATACTCGGAATTTGTTCCCTAAATTGCACATGGAACAGGGAACAAATTTCGCGTGTAATTTTAAGTATATTATACAATGCTTAAAAGAAGAACTTATTAATATCGATCTCAATAATTGAATCGTTCTTCTACGATTAATAGTGATATTAAATTTTTAGAAATTGCCACGCCCACTCTGGGTGAAATTACTAATATTGACTCCCTTTACATACAAACCAAAATATGTTGTTTTATGATTCATAGTTTCTGATAAATCCATGTTTTAAATAATACCACGCCTAGGTTTGCCCCTGTCGCTATTGCCTTCTATAATATTTTTAAACCATATTTTACCTAGATTTATTATCTGGAGTCGAAGCACTGTAATGTTCCCTCCCGCCCCACTACGGAATACCATTATTTGATCATCATGTTCAGACATTCTCAGACTCGTCATCACATTTCCTCATTTGCTGACGGTGCCGCCGCCGTGGTAATGCCTAATTAAATTTACCCCAGAAAAAGAAAAGCGAAAAACAATTTCCCAAACAAAAACCCGAAGAAGCAAAGCGACAAAGTTACACTGTTTAACTTTATTTATCATTTTATTTTGTGATAATCTCATGTTTACAATATGAATAAATTACTCACTGACGCTCGTTAAAAACGTAGACTATTTGCTAAGAAAATAAAAGTAACGATGAACAAAAAAAAAGAGAAATCATGTTCACACTTGCAGCAACCATCAAAAGAAAAAGAAAGCTACCAAGACAGGCGGTGGGTGTCCACAGAGGCAGCAACAAAAGTTGTTATGGTGTTAGTGGTGGTAGAGCCGGGAGATTGCAGGTCGGGATGAAGGTGGTGGTGGAGTATGTGAAAAATTCATGATTGCCACCATTAGCAGCTCGTTAAGCACAAATGTCGTTTAAGGATATTCACACACGCAGTCATACTCTTACACTCACGCATACAGGAGAAACAACATCATTACTTTCCCTTCTCAGACACACACACACACATATGTTGTGTCAAAATTTTGTACTGAAACCTAAACATCTAAACAAACATAAATCGTTTATTAGTAACGAACATTTTCTTGGGAGTTTTAGTAGTCCCTCTCGTTCCCACTTTCCCCCTTGCAAACCATATGAAAGCTGTCATTTTTGAAAGCCATCCCTCCGCCATTAACGAGTGGGAGCCCTACAACAAAGTTCATTTCTTATGGTTTACGGTCGAGACCCTCTAACAGAAAATTGTGTGCGGGATGGATAAACTTCAAATGTAATTTATCAAAAGCGGAAGTAGAGTAAATCAAAAACAATTTAAGTTACGCCAGATGCCATAATTTTTTTTTTCGCTTTTCTCTTCCCTCATTTTCTCTGTCACAAACACATTTATAAACATATCTGTGTTGCTTTTCGCGCCAAGGAAAATTTTTGTAAAATTATATATATGTTTTGGGGTGGGGGGAGTGGTGAAGTTTGTTTCTTTCAGTCGTATACAGAGAAAACAAAATTGTTATGATTTATTTATATATTAAGCAAATAATTTGCGCTGTGGTGTTTTGAGGTGGGTGTAGGTGTGTCTGTTGTAAAATTACCCGGAAACGGAAGTTATGTTTACAATGAGATTTCCTGTAACTTCTGTGTAATGATTAGGACACAACAACTTGTGTCATCAGAAACAGACATGTAAATGTAAATTTTTAATATTTACAAACCATGACGAGAGCACATTGAGCCATACATATTCTTAAAATTGGTAAATTGCAATTTGGAAGAATAAATAAATTATTAGGTCACAAAATGAAAATATCTGCAAATTTGTGTACCCTCTCATTGCAATCGACCAAACGTGTAATACGTGAAAGTAGTGACCGACCTAGGACCCTATATACTTGGCCATGTAGAGCAACTTTAAATGTTACCTCTCACTAAATTGAGTTAAATTCTGTGAAATATTAAATTTTAAAGTAAAAAAGTCTTACTTGAGTTAGCAGACTATCTTTCACTAATATGGAATTAAGATTTTTGAGAGAGAAATGCCAGAACGGGTGGGAAAATTTTTCTCATTCTTCGTCAGCTTATGCAAAATTTGTAGCCTTAATTTAAAATATAAAATTTGAAGGCATTGAGAGGATTACTGCAGAGATTCATAAACAAAAAGATTTTTGCAAAGGACCGTAGAGGGACTAATGTTGTCTCTCCCTTCGTGTAAAAAGTTCACATTTCGAGTTTTAACATTTCCCTTAAGTGTGATTTAAATGCTCTATAAAAAATAACTATTTTACAGAATGAGATAACTCAACTTCTGAAGTCTGCCAACTATTTTTGTCTTCCTCAGGAATCAGTCCAATCATGGATTAGCTTGACCACCTCAAAAAAATTATATATTGAGATGTGACACTCTACTAAATAATCAAATTTTCGAAAATAACTTTAAATTCTTCCAAGCGATCAATGACATTGACCACAGGCAGAGCTCAACCACATATAAAGTGAGGTCAGTAACCTTTGACAGAGTGCAATGTCTAAGTCTGACGGCAGAGCCAGAGCCAGAAGCAGTTTTGTTGCGTGAGCGTACAGCGGCTGAAAAGTTTTTTCTGTGTTTTCTTATTAGAAAGTCAAACCGAATGCGATATTTTCAGCAAGAGAGCGCTTTTTGAAGCGTTTCTAGCTCAGTTTTGCTTCGTCAGAACACAAATGCAAGAATGAAAGAGAAAAAACAAACACTTTTAATCAGCTTTCTCACTTCAACACATGTGTATATTCTCTCTCTCTCTCTCTCTACAGTCGGTATGCCATGTTGCGTCGTTGTTTTAGCAGTTTTCGCATTGCTTTGCTTCGGTGTGCGGTCTGGCGTCAGCCTTAGGTCCCGGAGCATTGACGGAGACGCTTTGAGGTGATTGTTGCAGACGGTATAAAACGTGATTTTCGAAAAGGACCTTTAACTCTTCCGAAAAGGGATCTGTTACATTAAACCATGCGTCAGTGATCTCAAATTCGAGATCAGTAATCGCCGGCAGATATCAACCACCATGAAGCTGAGGTCAGTGACCTTGGACTGTTTTCAACATCTTCGGCTTCCTGCAGGGTTCAATTAACCTTAATCTGGATATAATTATACAGTACAACACATGATTTCGGGACTCAATTCTGAGAGTTGGACGTGAAGGTAGCCCCAAAAATAACAACTTCTGCATCATTTGTTTAGTCAAGCTGGTGCAATTAATAATTTAATGGCCATACGATTTTTTTTGCTCATGGTGGATTTTTTGCCGTTTTTCTATATTTTTTTCTCGGTATACCGTACGGAATATCTCTATTGTGTCTGAAGTTGTAGATATGGAATAGGAGAAAAAAAATGCGCAACAAACCTACCCGAAAAAAGTACATCGAGTGCCTTAAAAATTACAAAAATGTTCTGTTCTGTTTTATAATGTTCTGCTTTATAATGTTCTGCTTTAGTTCTATAGAAGCTGTATTTTACATCCAATCATTTTGAAATTTAGAATGGTAGAGTTTCTTGATCCATGAACAAACATTGCCGAATTTGAAGAAAATCGGTTAAGATTTAGCTATAGCTCCCATATATATGTTTCGTCCGATTTGGCTCTTTAGATCCAATCGTTTTTATACCCTACACCACACTGTGGTACAGGGTATTATTTAAGTATAAAATGTCCCAAAATTAAATTTATGTAAACAATTTATACATGAATTACAAAATTTATATATCAGAGTTATTCAATATTACGAGAGTGGTGTAGGGTATTATATAGCCGGCCCCGCCCGACTTTAGCCTTTCCTTACTGGTTTATATTTAATCCGGAGGCAGTGGCCCTTTGGAAAGGGTTGATAGAGGCCAACAACCTTTAGAAGATGTCAACGACCCTTAGTGGATTAAATTTAGAAACGTTTAACGACCTGAATCTGCAGTCAATGACCTATACTCAGGGGTGCATCAACTTTAATTCGAAGTCAGTGGCCTTAAACATCATCAATGGTTTTTAATCCATAGTAAATGATCCTTGTCAGTGATTCTTGACAGGTTATCGGGGGTCAGACTCCCTTGGAAACGTTCAAACTGACCTGAATCTGCAGTAAATGACCAATACTCAGGGATAGTTTTCGATCTAGATATAGTTTTCGATCTAGAGAAACACATGTTGAATAAATTAGGGAATTCCTTCTGTGGAGTGGACTGTATGTTAGTATCAGCCGAACTCCGACAATTTGTATTGGGCAAAAGAAACAGAAAGAAAAAGCACAAATTTAGTTTAGGTGGAACATATTTATTTAGTAAGATTCACTGCTACTTACCGCTACAGATGATGCCAAAAAAGTGAAAAGTCGATACAGAGCGAAATGAGAAAGAGCCATGGATTTTGGCAATTCAGCCAAATTCCATTGGAATGAACCAAAAAGATGGCAGCTCTTTATCCATTTGAGTTAAAGCTTTTGGCTTCATGGCAGGTAATGGATAAAGACTTGCCATCTATATGAACGTTAAGGACACAGTGGGGAATTCATATAGGTAGTTGTTATTTCAATTTACTTAAACAATAATAGTACTATTAAGGGTACTGACCTGAATCTGCAGTAACTGACCTATACTCAGGGCCTATACCTTAAACATATTCAACAATTTTTTATCCACAGTAAATGATCCTTGTCAGTGATTCTTGATAGGTAGTCGGGGATCAGACACCCTTGGAAACAATAGTTATTCTTTGGTAGAAGTCAATATCCTTTAGAGGATATCGGTAACCATTGATATGGATTAAATGACTATGATTTATACTGGTCCACAATGATTGGTATTTAGTCATTGAGTTTTAATCCTGCTTGCTGACCCTGCTATGTATCGGAAGCCAGAGACTCTTGGCATGGGTCGTTAAACTGTGGTCCACAACCATTAGTAGAGCCCAAAGATCTTTGATGTCAATGATCCTGAGTGGTGGGTGCAATGACTATTGGTATGGGTAATGAACAATAAGATGGGCCAAAGGCATTTATTACAGCTAAATGAGGATTGGGATAGAGCAATGACTTTTAGTCGATATAAATGATATTTGGTAGAGGCAAATCACCTTTGATAGAAGTCATCAACCTTTAGTAGAGTTTAACCACCTTAGGTAATACTCAAGGAAGATTCACAATGACCCTTAGCAGAGGGCGATTACCTCTGGTCAAGGTCAATAATCTTTAGTAGACGTCGACTTTCTTTACTATAAAAATATATACATTCCTAGATCAAAGAAACATAAAATTTTATCAGGCCAGTGACCTTTGATCGGTGGTGGATTATATTTGATTTGAGTTCACTGACCCTTAATCCTTTGGAGAACTTTAGTACTGGTTTAGTGTGTGGGGTCAGTGTCAGTGTTCTATGGTTTTCACAGCCTAAAGTAATAGTTTAGACGAAGAGTAATTTGTATTTTTTGGAAAGCTTAGGGAAATTATAAAAATACAAAAATGGGGAAATGTTGGGTTGATCCTACAATTTGGAGAAACACTCACAAATATCAGTATAAAAGTAATAGTTAATTTGGTGTAATTATAAGGTCTCCACAAGAAGTGGGAAATAGTAGCAAATCCCTTAAGAAAATTAGGGAGTATGTCTTCTAAAATACCTTATTGGGAAAGGCATGTTGGCATGAGTAGTGTGGATCATCCGTAAGGAACTCAGTTCATCCACTCCTTCAGTGTACTGATGGTTTCGATGCAAAGTTTTTTTTTTGAATTAAATGTAAAGAAGAAATGCAATCTTTAAGTTCAATTTCCTCTGTCAATATAGATTCTTAAATCCATTTCGGAATTTGTCTCTAATTGCAGTTTATCGATATCCTTGAAATATAATCGTTATCCTGCCAAATAGATCTTTACATTGTTCATCTTCTTAAGCTGAAAAGCAAACAAATATTCCTTCATTCTGTGGTTATTGTTTGCTTGACATACATGTCCTTTTCCTTTCATGGATTTTTCTTTTCTCGTTTTGTTTGCTCTGTTTTTGGGGGGAGGGGGGTCTGGTTTCTATGAGTTTATCTTCTGGATTCCCGATGGATTCCATTACAAACGCAATGTTTTGCATTTCAACAATTCTAATCGCTTTGATTGGTATTTGATGTTATCATTTTTCCTCATCGATGGATGGATGAGTGAATGGATGAATGGACGTTTGGTTGGCTGGATTCTAGGTTTGTTGAATGGCGATGCCCTTTTTTAGGGTTCCGTATCAGTTTCAGTTTGCTGGTCTCTTGTTGTGCTGGACGTTCCTTCGTTTAAGTGAACGTTTTGTAGTGATAACAATTCAGACAATCCATAAACATACAACTAAAGACAATAAATGCAAATTGTCTGGTGTCCATAACCACATTCCAAATGCCAAGCATTCCAAAAAAAGATATGAGTTGGACATGAATGGAGCAGGAAATGGAAGGATAAGAATGCTTTACAGGTTTGGGGGTGATGAAGGTTGTAGTTTGGGAGTTGAGTAAAATAAGGCAATTTGTTTGTTCTGTCCGTCTGTCTGTCTGTCCTATGCTGCTATCTGTCTGTTTATGTTTGATTGTCTTGTCTCGATTCAAGATGGGTTAATATTTCTCTGGCTGCTTTTAGGGTTTGAGGAGTACAAAATAGAATTGTTAGTCAATGTTTCTCGTTTTTTTTTTTTGGGAATTGGATATGGTTTGTTATGTTTCCCCAAAGAGTCTTAACGAATAGCAATTTTTTCCAAGCTAAATTGTCATTTGTATGCAAAATAAATCATTTAAATGATTTTCGATAGAGAAGAACAAGGGTTCAAACGAACAACAACAACAACATCGTCGACCCAACCGAACAACAAGCAACATTATCTGCCTTGGCATGCTGGCCACAATCACCGAAAGTTAGAAAGCGTAGGAAGGGGGCCAAATGGAGCCAAAGAGCAAAAGATGTAAAACCAAATGAAGATCGAGTAAAACGGAAATTAAATGTGGTCATATGTAAATGTAAATGGTATTCTCTACTTCAAAAAGGATATGGGCAAATGTAAATGTAAACACACACATAACTTTGTGCATATGTGGTTCTCTAGCCACAACCATTCTCTATTCCTATTCTATTGATTCCCCTTTCCTCTAGAGAAACTTTTATTTAAAGTCTACATCTACCGCTCCAGCATTTTTGAATACACTCGTATCGATAAAAACGGAAATGACATTGAGACCTTGTGCAACATGACCTTTAGAAAATTAAATTTTCAATATCATTTAACTAAATAACATTTCCCAAAAAGTTTTCGTTCTCTCGTCCCTCCGTTAGGGACGGAAAATAAGTGAAACTTTATGTAACTAAAAGGAAATTGGCTTAATCATTTTCAAGTGCCATTGTGCCTTGGAATTCAGTGGATAGAGAGAGAGAGGGTAGGAAATTTTACCAAATTTGTGTAATTAAGTTAACATCAGTACTTGATGGTAATTGAAGTGCATTACTTTAGTTTGTTTGGTAACGATGTAATTTGAAGGTTTTGTTTTCGAGGGAAATTTACATCAACGAAAATAATTTTTGTCAACTAAAATTGAAACTTTTTGACGGATATGTATGTATATGTCTTTTAGGGATTTGAAATTAAAATAAATATAAGGACTTATCAGACGAGTAGCGTTTCAGGTATTAAATCGATGCGGTATTCCATTTATCTAAAAAATTTACCTTTGGTGTGAGAGGTAATAACGATGAAGAAACCATAACCATGTATGCAATTACAGAATATTCGCCTAAGTAGTTATAAGGGATGAAATATGTCCCTAAAACCCTTTATAGGGGATTCAACAGAATGAGTGGACCAATATGGCCCATCTTCAAATTTTGCCTGAGCTAGTTGAAAATAGTATCATATACAAAATGTTTCGAATTTCCGACCTAACAAAGAAAACACAAACACGATTTTTAATAGCTTCGATGCCCTGTTATAGCAAGAAGAGTCTACACTAAAAAAAGCGTACTGAAAATCAATGAATTTTTCGTAAAGTTTAAGATTTCGGCAATGATTTCTAGCCAAAGACAATCGCTATAAAAATAAGAAGGTTTTATAGTTAATTTAAAGACGTGAATAGTACTTGTTTTGAGGATGCATTTCATAGAATTAAGAATTTTGGGTAATAAAACTAATTATTTTTGGTCTTAATATAAGCAGATTTTTGCGTACATTTAAGTATGGCGCGTGCTTATTTTTAGTAAAATATCATATAATTTAAAACATTATCGTAATAAAATTTAAAATGTTTGTCCTTGATATAAGAATATACTGATAATTAATTTAAGGCATACATGAATTTAAATACAGTTTTTTTAAATATGTATGGAAAATTCGTTACATTATATTGATTATAATGTTACTCTTTTAAATGAATCATTTTCTTTGAAATCATTTAATATTCATAGAAAATTCAATAACACAACACTTTATCTTTCTAAATAAATATTTTATTTGTTATATTTTATATTGGATAACCTTGAACATTTTATAATTTAAAACAATATGTAATTGTATAAAGACAAATCGGCCAACACACTATGAAGTTTGACTTTTATTCGAATATTGTATTGTTATGTATCGATTCTATAGCGGGATTCGTTTCTCTATATGTTGTCCATGAACAATTTTTATCGGAATCGACCTTAATGATTTTTAACCTAGAATTTGGCGATTTTTTCAGCGTGTATGCTCACTCATTTCGTGCAATTTGTAAATTTTTAATTCCCCACTGCATTTTTCATATATCCAAATAAAGTTCAATTGCGTGAACTAAAATAAAAATAATTTTAATAGAAATCAAACAGAATGATTTATATACGATAAAGTATTAAAATAAATTTTATCATATAACTGTCACAAAATGTTGAAAAATAAGAGATATATTCAAATCTTTGGAATATACTTACTTACACTGAAATATTTAGTCACTCTTCTACGACACAAATTCTCATAATAGATCTATACAAAATTTGCTGTACTAAAAGTTAAAAAAAAAATTTATGTAAGATATTATTAATAATAGAAACCGATTGTTTTGAAAGTGGCGAAAGTGCAATTTTTCATATAAATTGAGTTATCAAAAATAATTTTCTCAAAAAAATCAATCGTGACTTAGATTTTAAAATCTTAAGTTTTGTTAGCAAACAAAACTACAAAAACTTATTAAAAATTACGTCTATAAAACAAAAGCTAATGCTGCTTATGACATTCTTAACCCTTGTGTTAGATTAGCAAATCTGTACGAATCCTAGGTTAAGAGTCCATTTGGTCAACATTACATTTTTCATATAAAATGAATATGGAAGACAATATTTTATATTTATTTTTATTCAATACTTCGTGAAAAGAAAGCAGCTTATTTATAATTATTTTTGAGCAAAAACGCTTATTATTTTGATTTTAGTAAAACAAAAATATCCCTTGGACCAAATTATAAGGCAATATTTATACATACATATACTACCGTTTATAAAGAAAACGATACAAAAATTGGACCAAATGGGCCTAATCTAACAGCAGGTTTAATTATGAAGTACTTATGGAGCAATTATGAACACGAAATCAAGGAAAAATTTAAACTAAAATTCAAAAAAGGAAAACATCTTTTTAAATAAATTATATTTGGAAAACTTTTTAACAATAACTTTGTTTGTGTGAAAACACGTATTTTATATGTGAACGTCAGTTCGCAAATATATTTTGTTCTAATACCGTAATATATGCGTTCCAAATTAAATTTCTTGATTTTCAAATAAAATATATTTGTTCAGAAATAGATAATACTTACAAATATTGTTTCCAAATGTATTGTTTCCAAATCTCACTTATTTGTTGTAATTTATAAATGGCATTCAGCACTGCATTATTCATATATCCATCACATTTACCTTCAAATATTGCGTGATCTAAAATTAAAATAATTACATTTTTTCTGAAAATTAATGAAATAAAGTTATCTATAAACAAAAAAAAATTCAAATAAATTTTATCATATCACAATTGGAAAACGCTGAAAACTAAGAGAAATATTTCAGCCGTTCATATATAATACTTACATTGAAATATTTTGTAAAATTTGCCACTCTTCTCACAAAAGACCCATTCTAAAATTGTTTTACTAAAAAAATTAAAAAAGATAGTTATATGTATAACATATTATAAATAATAAATTTCTATATTGCCACAAACAATTTTACATTTCTGCATTATGCGCTGGTATTTTTAATAAATAAATACTTTCAATTAAAATGTGTTTTGTTAATTTTGTAATTGCCAATAAGATGTTTATTTCAGGATAATAATATTATTTTTCACGTACCTAAACATTTTCCCATTGTCTCTTTCAGTATTACAAAATCTATTACTCACATTTTTATCATCCATTTGGCACAAATCTCTTCACAGGACATACAAACAAGATCTCCTTCAAAAACGCATGTACATACATCGCCATAAATAACATACAGCAAAAATAACTATGACACACGCACTCCCTTATCACAGAGATCGATGGTGACGCCGACGGCATAACCACATGCATACACACATGTACACGACGGTTTCATTTGTTGTTGTTGCTATGCTTTAGCAAAAATAACTGTTAACAGCCCATATTAAAATTATTTTCGGTGCAATATGCACGTATGTATACACGTATACTTACATATTCACAGCAATCAAATTTTTTCACAATGCGCGTCCCGAAAACAGACAACCGTTTCCTTCCATCGCTTGTAAATAACTGACGATTTAAAAGAAAACGAACGACAAAACTGTTCTCTATTTTCTCTTCTAGCATTCCATAATTAATTCACACATTACCAAACAAAACTGATTCTCCGAGCGAGAGAGGGAGGGAGAGATTGTAAAATTCTCTCGTATGTATTCTTAAAAATAATGACAATAGTCATAAAATTTATTACCAAGACAGCCTTTCCTTTAAGGGGAGCATAGCCTTAAATTTAATACTCAAATATCTCATACTGTTAATTAAGTCCGATTCGGCATTAAAACTATGACATGTCTACGTCATAGTGTAAATGTAGAAAATCCTTAAAAGTATTGAAATATTACTTAAAATAATGCGGATTGTCGCAAAAATAATGATTTTTTTCTTTAATTTAAATGCGTACATTTAAAGAAGCGCGTACATAAAACTAATGATTAGATAGTCATTAATTCAGATTCAAAAAACTTTATATTAAGGAAAATTTCGTAAAAAACGTGTACATTTTCATTATTTTAATGAAAATTGTCATTGAATTGATGACGAGGTAGCATACTTAATATAAGAATGTGTCATCATTAGTTTTATTACTATTTTTTTTCAGTGTAGCTCCTGAAAATAGCCATCAACCGCATCCTCCACCTCTTCATTGCTGGAAATTTTTTTTTCCGCCGAGCTATTTTTTCAAGTTTGGAAAGAGCTTTCTCATCATCAAAGTTACCGTCAATATGCAATGTATAGCATATTTTGAAATGCCTATGTCTTCAGCACGAAACATCACGCGACGGCCATCCAATAACATTTGGTGGATTTTTTAACATTTCTGGCGTGGACACCTCAATTGGTCGGCCACTAGGGTGTTCGTCTTGGCAATTCGTACGGCTCCGTTTAAACTCTGCCACTTAATATTTTATAGTTGTATACAAAGAGGCTGACTCCCCCAAGTAGATTCTAGCTTGGTTTTAATATAAAAACCCACTTTTTTCAGGAGAGCAAAAAAACTGTTGATTTCTATTATTTCGCGATAATTTTTATATGATGTGAATTACGTACACGATCGTATGTAATACATAACATCAAATTCCTAATTGATATCATATTAAAATTATCGCGAAATAATAAAATTCAACAGTTTTTTTGCTCTACCGAAATATTGGATTTTTTAATATAGCCACTTTTGGATATAAGCCATCGATATATTTTAGAAGCTTGCTAATTTTCACGAAAGTACTTTTTTTAAACCACTACCGCTATCTATCACATATGGGCAAAAAAAGATAACTAGAAGTTTTTTTTGGACAAAATTTTGAATATAGCTCATATAAACAAAGTTCATACGAAGTTCTTCCTGCATGTGGCCCTCGTAATTTTTGATCAGTATCTCTAGAACGAATCGCCACAACATATAAAGGAATGGATAAAAACCATGAACTTGTCTAGCCTTTTTTGTCCGCAATATTTCACCTAATTTTCTATAAAATGCAATTTTCAGAAATTTTTTGTACAAAAATGCAATTTGGGCAAAATGTATACAAAAATGGAGTTTCAATGAAATATTCTTGAAAAAAGCAATTTCCACGAAATTTTCTAGCATGATGAAATTTCGTGAAAATTCCTATATAAATGTAATTTCGATGATATCTTCTGTAAATATTTCTAAAAAATGCTATTTCCATAAAATTTCCTACAAAAAATTGTCTGTAGAATAAAATTTTCTATAAAATGCAATTTTGACAAAATTTTTGACAAAATTTTCGACAAAAAATCAATTTTGAAAGAATTTTGTAGAAAATTAAAATGTTCCCGAAATTGTCTATAAAATGCAATCTTGACAATTTTTTTTTTTTAAAAATTCAATTTGTGCGATAATTCCTACAAAAATGCAATTTCAAAGATAATTTGAAGAATTTCAACTTTCGCAAAATTTTCTATAAATACATTTCTGATATTTTCGACAAAATTTTCTGTAAATATGCAATTTGAGATATTTTTTGAAATCTGCAAAAAATTCACATTTGAGACAAAAAATTCTACAAAAATTCGATTTTGATGGAATTTTTTGTGAAAATTCATTTTCCACTAAATTTTCTATGAAATGCGATTTTCTGTGAATATGAAATTTGAAAGAAAATTTCGAGAAAAATTAAATTTTTTAGCTCAATGCAGTTTCGGCGAAAGTTTCAAATTTCGACCATATTTTCTGTAAATTTTTCTTAAAAATTCTATTTCGATGATATTCTAGAAAACATTTTCTCTAAAATAAATAAAATTTTTTTAATTATTTTTTATTTTATAAATTTTAACAAAATCTGTATATGTAAAACAGGATGTGTGTATGTATGTAACGTATGGACTCCAAAACGGCTGGGCCGATTTTGATGACATTTTCAGGGAATCTTCAGAAAAGCCTAGCGGCTGACATAGATCTTGACAGAGAGGGCGTGGCTCCGCCCATATAAGCCAATTTGGAGTTATCATTTGTTTTGAGTGATTCCTACTGTCCGTACCTACGAATAGATAAACGAGATTCCTACTGTTCCTATCTACTTCTGGGGCCCAACTGGAAGTAGCTGAAAGTCAATGTGATTAGTCAGAAATAGGGGGATTGGACCAGTGGGCGTAGCCCCACCCATAAAATCGAAATTTGGAAATTGAGATATCGTGCACAATTTGTGAGCGAGAGTGCTGTAATTTTGTGTATATGTAGTCTACGTGATTGGTCCAAAGGTGGGCGGGATTGCACCTATGGGCATGGCCCCGCCCAATTGAGCCATGTTTTGAAATGGAGATATATAAAACAATTTGTTACCGAGAGTGCTGTAATTTTGTGTATATGTATATGGTACAGTCTACGTGGTTTGTCCAAAAATGGTCAGGATCGGACCAAAGGGCGTGGCCCCCGCCCTTATGAGCCAAATTTTGAAATTGGGATATCTTCCACAATTTGTTAGCGAGAGCGCTGAAATTTTGTGTATATGTATCTGTGGGCAGTCTACGTGAGTGTTAAGCCAAGAATGTAGATATCTTGAACAATTTATATGTTCCCGAGAGTGATGCAATTTTGTGTGTATGTATTTGTTGGCAGGATTCATGATTGGTTCAAAAATTTACGTGATCGGAAATCTCAATCTGGGGCAACGAAGTGGACCGGTCCAGCTAGTTTTCTATAAAAAGCAATTTTGACAAAATTTTCTTCAAAAAAAAAAAAACAAATTTTTTAGGAGAATGAAATTTTCCATAAAATGGAATGTTAACAAAACTTTTTTACAAAAATGCAATTTGGGCGAAAAATTATACAAAAATGGAGTTTCAAACAAAATTTGTAGAGAAATGCATTTTTTACGAAATTTTCTATCACAACGCAATTTCGCCGAAAGTTCCTATATAAATGTAATTTCGACGATATTTTCTGCCAGAATGTAATTACCTACTACGAAATTTTCTATAAATATTTCTAAAAAGGCTATTTCGGTGAAAGCTGTTGGAAAAAATCACTTTTGAAAAAATGTTCTATTGAATAAACTTTTATTTTTGCCGTCAGCTTTTGCACTGAAATCTGTTTACACATAGAGAAAAGTGTAATGTAACACACATTTTTACCATTTTAAAATTTTTTGTCTTCTTTGCAAAATATTAAACTCTAAAAATAAGTGTCCTGAGCAGAAATATCTAAAATGCACTGAACCATTTTTTATTTAACTAATTTTAAATTCTTTTACAACACTATAAAACTTCATAACTCTATACATAAGTATCCTAAAGCAAAAGAAAACAAATTGGGATATATTTTTGGGTCAACAATTTTAATTTTTTCTTTATACCCATGTAAGCCCTTATATATATATCCCAGGACAAAAATTGTGGTTCACTTTTTTTGGGTTAAAAATTTGAAATTCCTCTCCGAAACTATAAATGGTCGTAACTCCTTAAATAAACGACCTTAAACAAAACTAGCGAATGTTTGGTTTAAATTGCTTATCAAAAAGTTGAAGTTCCTTTCCAAAACTTTACACTGCTTAAATAAAAATACAGAAGAAAAATGGCTAAAATTTGGAATCACAAAAATATTTAATTATTCCCGAGCCTATAATAAGCCATAACTCCTTAAAAGAAGACTATAGATCATTTCGAGACCTCCGTTCCAAAGAATACTAAGTCGAAACAGGTAGTATTTCAGAAGAGACGATGAACGTTTTATGTAATGTCCCTAAAATCATGTTAAGTCGACTTAGCCTACATTGGAATGAAGGTATATACTTGTGATGACATTTTTTTGGTAAAACATTTAAAGTTCCTTTGCAAAACTTTAAACGGCCATAACTCCTTATTTAAGTGACCTAAGATGGCTAAAATTTTTAATATATATATTTTTTAAATTGTGCTATCATTTCGAAGACTTATAAGGGTGATAACTCCTTCAAAAAGCGTCATAGAAATAAGGACGAGTGTACATTTTCAAATTCCTCTTCATACGGTCGTAGCGTTTTAAATAAGCCTCCTACAGCAAAAAGAACAAACATTTGGGACTTTGTTTGGTTAAACAATTTAAACGGTTGGAAATTTCACTAGCCATTATCCTTCAGATAAAAAGTGATCTGTGACAAAACTTGTTGTGATAATTTAATTCCCTAAGTACGAAAGAAAATCCATCTGGGTTATTACTCTACTGAGGTAGTGATTTTATCCAATATTTTCAGGTCATGTTACAATTTTTTAGCTTTCTCAATGGGTTATTATTTTAATTATCAAGAAATTAAGTATACATATTTAGTTCTATCATCATCCTTTCAACCAAAAAGTATGACCATCATGATTTTGTAATTATTTCAGCCATCGTTGCGGATATCATACCAGTAACTTTTGAGTCATATTTATTAGAAATAAATCCGGAGTTACATATTTATATGAATGAATTACGATACAAAGTTAATGCTTCTAATGTGTTTGAGAAGTAAAACATTTGGGAGCGATTTCCTCGATTTTACCCTAAAAGTAGGATTTTTTAATATTAAAGGGGTTTCCAACAAGAGGTGTTATTTTGGTATTCAAAGAAAAATTCCATTTTTGAGATAAATGATCGGATGTTTATTTCATAATAAGGAGGAAGATATGCCGTTAATAACGAAAAACAACATCAGCCAAATAGTCAACACGAACACGCTTACAGGACCATATCCTTTGCATGAAATTTTCCATAACCAAATCACAAAGTGGCTGCCCTATGTCCTCGATAGCCTCACGAATTCTATCGTTGAGGTCTTGAATCGACGCTGGGCTGTTGGCGTAGACTTTGTCTTTCACGTGGCCCCAAAGGAAGAAGTCGCAAGGTGTTAAATCACAAGAGAGAAAACATGGTCCGGAAACTTTTCCCGTAACAGAGCAATGGTTTCGTTGCTTGTGTGACACTTAACGCCGTCTTGTTGAAAGTAAACGTTGTCCAGATCAATACCATCCGACTCCGACCATCAAAAATCATTAATCATCTCATCTCTCGATAGCGCAATCCATTCACCGTAACTGATCCAACCTCATTTTCGAAAAAGTAAGGTCCAATGAACGCGCCGGACCATAAACCGCACCAAACAGTCACACGTTGAGGATGGAGAGGCTTCTCAACAATAACTCTTGGGTTTTACGAGCCCCAGATGCGACAATATTGCTTGTTGACGTAGCCACCGAAGTGGAAATGGGCCTCATCAGTCAAGATGATTTTTCGATGATTTTCGATTTTTCGAATTTTAATAATTTCAATGCGTTGTTGAATCGTGTATCGTTCCATTTTTAGTAATGGCGTAGTTTCTACTTGCCAAATGTCAAAGAATAAAAGCTTCAAAAGTAACAGATACCGAAATACCGGATGATTCAAAATATCACCTCTTGTTGGAAAACCCGGTAATTGAGTTCTTTTGGGACATTTTGACCTCTTTTCCCCAAAAAGAGTATTAAATACGAAAAAAGTTTGTGATGTAATGTATGTATGAGACGCTGTTCCATATTTTTCCCCACTGCGAAATGATTTTTCGAAATTAATCGAATTTCAGGAGAGGCGATCACAGCTATTTTGAAACTTTTAAATTTGTATGGAATTCCTTTATACAGTAAATCGTTGACATAACCTTAAACTTATGGCGATTTCGTTTGTTGAAAAAAGGATGCCCCTTCGACGTGAAATACTAGAAAATATTTGCACTTTTTAAATTAAAAATGATGTAGTCGCATTTGATTGAATTCCAATTTTCTAAAATGTGTTAGAAAACTACAGTTCTTGGGAAAAGACCAAAGAAAATGCATTGGAATACAGGCAATGAATGCAGCAATACTTCCACTCTTTAGGGTACATGGTGGCGTATACTTGAGATAAAATACCAATTACTGTTTTAAAAATACGCATACGTACTAAGGCACTTAAATGAAGAAAGAGATTATTCTATATTCAATTTAATTGGCACATGTTATATGTCTTAATTTGTTAGTTCCATTTATATATATATATATACTAGCTGAGCCCGGTGCGCTTCGCTGCCCATGTCAAAATTCGCGCTGTAGAAACTGTATTTTATATCCGATCAGTACGAAATTCGGCAGAAAGAGGTTTGTTATTACGTGAAGGAATACTGCCAAATTCGGAGAAAATCGGTTCAGATTTAGATATAGTCCCCATATATATGTTACCCCCGATTTGAAATTCAAGCGCTGTAGAAACTGTATTTTATATCCGATCAGTAAGAAATTCGGCAGAAAGAGGTTTCTTATTACATGAAGGAATGCCGCAAAATTCGGAGAAAATCAGTTCAGATTTAGATATAGCCCCCATATATATATGTTACTCCCAATTTGACATGTAAGCGCTGTAGAGACTGTGTTTTATATCCGATCAGTACGAAATTCGACAGAAACAGGTTTCTATTTTACATGAATGAGTATTCTAGGAAAATCGATTCAGATTTATATATAACCTCCATATATATGTTCCTCCAGATTTGGTTACAAAGCGCTATAGAAGTTGTACTTTACTTCCGATCATTACAAAGTTCTCCAGAAAGATTTTTCTCAATTTAGGAACGAATATTGCTTAATTTTGCGATTATCGGTTCAAAATACATTTACCAATTATTCCAAATTATTATCGCAATGACCCTTATCGCATTGTTAGGGAGGTGTAGGGTATTATATAGTCGGCCCCGCCCGACTTTCTGCCTTTCCTTACTGGTATTAGTAATAAATTCACTGAATGAAAAAATACCGAATTCAGTGGAAAGTCCAGAAAATAGAAATGTATACTTATAAAATTTCCAAATTCTTGTTTCATTGATATTGCATCACATTATCATATTGCGATTGTATTGGAGTGAGCAGCTGTAATTATCGCATACCGAGCATTTTTGTTCATGTATTTCCTATATAATACTTGCAAGATATATCAAAATATGGGCTGGGCCACGCCCACTGGTCCTATTCCGCCCATTTGACAGCCAATCACGTAGACTGCTACCAGATACATATACGTAAAATTTCAACCTCTCGCTAACAAAATGAGCAAGATAATTCAATTTCAAAATTTGGCTTATATGGGCGGTGGCCCGCCCATTGGTCAGATCCCGCCAATTTTTGGACCAATCACGTGGACTGTCACCAGATACATATCTACAACATGACAGCACTCTAGATAAAAAATTGTGCAAGTTATATCAATTTCAAAATTTGGCTTATAAGGGCGGGGCCACGCCCATTGGTCCGATCCCGCCCATTTTCTGACCAATTACGTAGAATGCCACCAGATACATATACACAACATTGCAGCACTCCCGATAGCAAATTGTGCAAGATATAAAAATTTCAAAATTTGGTCATTGTGGGCGGGGCCACGCCTATTGGTCCGAACCCGCCCATTTTTGGACCAATCACGTAGATCGCCAACGGATATATATAGACACAAAATTCCAGGTCTCTCGCTAACAAATTGTGCAAGATATCACATTTTTTAAATTTGGCTTATATGGGCGGTGCCACGCCCATTGGTTCGATCCCGCCCGTTTTTGGATCAATCACGTAGACTGCCACCGTTTACATATACACAAAATTCCAGCACTCTCGCTAACAAATTGTGCTAAATATCTCAATTTCAAAATTTGGCTTATATGGGCGGGGCCACGCCCATTGGTCCGGTCCCGCCCATTTTTTCACCAATTACGTAGAATGCCACCAGATACATATACGCAACATTGCAGCACTCCCGCTAGCAAATTGTGCAAGATATCAAAATTTTGTCTATGTGGGCGGGGCCACGCCCATTGGTCCGATCCCGCCCATTTTTGGACCAATCACGTAGACTGCCACCGTTTACATATACACAAAATTCCAGCACTCTCGCTAACAAATTGTGCAAAATATCTCAATTTCAAAATTTGGCTTATATGGGCGGGGCCACGCCCATTGGTCCGATTCCGCCCATTTTTGGAAAATTCACATAATCTGCCATTAAATGCATACAAACAAAATTTCAGCACTATACCTATAAGAGGAGCAGAAATATCGGATTTTTAACCTGCGATTTGTATGGGAGGTACCACGCCCCTTTGTCCAATTAATATTTTTTTTCTATATAAACCATCTCGTGAAAATTTAGAATCGAATAAAAAAAAAATCATCCAAATCGCTCCAGCCGTTCTGACGTGATGCCATTACACAGATGGACCGTTTCATTTTTATATATATAGATTTATATATTTTTTTAAATTTATTAAATTTTTTTAATAAAATAATACAACTCTTCCAAAACAACGTTACCAAAAATTTACCTTAAAATATAACCTCTATTTTTACCACATTCTATAAGCACCTATGATTTTATGGTATTTATTCGGATTTATTGTGTTGTCTATAGTTTCAACTTGTATCGAAGGATATGTTGTAAACCTCTTAGGTTCCTTTCTGTCAAGCTAATAAAGAAAAACTGCATTTTTTTCGGAATACGTTTTTGCTCTTCTTGTGAATTTGACAATTCACACATTTCTAACGACATTTCAATTTGTATGAAAAGCAAATCCTTTTGTTATGTCCTTTGGTGTTTGTAGTTTTTTGAGAATTCTTCAAAAAGAAAAAGTGAAACAATAAAGCGATGTAGTCTGAAACCACATCATATTTAATTATGAAGACAGTGATAAGGGCTGGGGAATACTCTACTCCGGATCAGAGATTCTTTAACATGAAAGGGGTTGCAATTATTTTCTTTATAACGCAGTGGGTGTGCCGAAATGTACCTTCAGTGAAATCATTTTAATTTCGGAACTCTGAGGCGAAAGACAGTAATCGTTTTTCTCTTTGAAGTAAAATTTTTGAGATTTTAATTCACCAAATTTTTTTGGAAATTGAAAACGTTAGTTATGGCTACGGCTAATTTGAAGCAGATATCTTTATAAAACACTTCATGTCATTTTATTCCTCAATTTTAATTCCTCAATTACGGTACTCTGAGGCGAAGGAAAGTATTCGGTTTTTTTTCTCACAAAATTTTATAGGAAATTGAAAACGTTAGTTATGGCGGCGGCTAATTTGAAGCAGATATCTTTATAAAACACTTCATGTCATTTTGTTCCTCAATTTTAATTCCTCAATTACGGTACTCTGAGGCGAAGGAAAGTATTCGGTTTTTTTTCTCTAAGTAACAATTTTGAGATTTTAATTCACATAATTTTATAGGAAATTGAAAATGTTAGTCATGGCAGCGGCGAAAGGAAAATTTTGTAAGTCATTTATAGAAATATTTTTTTCTTAACATACGATTATATCACTTTATTTCCAAAAATAACTTTTTAGGTAATATGGGAATATGTAATACTTTATATCGTCACGAAATAATATTATGCATTCGCCACAATGGTTTCTTATTAGTATTAATCATTCGCCATAATGATAAAAACATGCTCTAATTAATATTAATCATTCGCTATGAAATCATAAAGCTTTTAAAAATTTTGAAATCCTCTTAATTGACATTTAGCATTTGTAGCTAATTCTTTTGAAAATAAATCACTTTTTTTGTCAAACTTTAAAAAATGGAAGTATACCATCATTTTTTATATCTTGATGTAGGGTATCCAATCTAGAGAAAAAAGAAATGAAGTTATGGATGTAAAACTAAAACAAACATGGCAGACATGAACAATTCATAAACTCTTATGTAGACAGGCACACACTTGAATGTATCCTGAACGTGTAACAAGCGATGGATTTTAGATTTTGTCCATTCAATTCTATCGAAGGGGAGGGAGACAAACCATTCCTCCCTTTCCAGCGACAGCAATAACCAACAATACCAGGACGAGCTCACGGGTTTATATTGAGAACCATATTTCAAAATTTTGACAGGCATTTTAATTTTTTTTCTGCCATAGAATTTTGCACTTTCACACATATTGTTAGACGGTATATATGTGTGTGTGGGGGGGAAACCACACACACATATACTCTGGCCAGGATTGTAAACAAAAAATTTCAAGTTTTTTGTTTGTTGACTTGTGTTTTTTATGCTCATGTATTGTGGTGTTCCAAAACGACAGACACTGTTCTTCTTAAAGGTTACACATTTTTTCAAAATTTTCACAACTGAAAAAAGTAGAAATCCAATTCATATGTACATAAATATAATAAATTGACATATTGATTTATTTAAGAAATATGTGTAACAGATAAATTGAGGTTTGTTCTTCTGAGGGTTTTCTCTTTCCATGTCCCAATTCTTGTGCCATACTCTGAATTTGATTTGTAAGCATTACAGAAGTTTTTTTCGTCTGAGATATTTTTCTTCATCTCAGTCAAGGATTCATGAAATGTGTGTCTAAGATTTCTTGGATTTATTTTCAGTTTGATAGGGAGCAGGGAGAATAAAACAAATCATGTTTGTGTTCAATAAGTGTCCTTCAATATTCTCTAAGATTTTTTTTTCTTCTTCCTCAAATCTCTAGAGCATTGTTTGCATTGATTTGTGATGCTTAGCACATTCATAATGACCTATTTTGGGGAAGAGTGCTTTAATCTTTTGAAAAAAAAAAGTATAAGGTAGGGATAATTGCCTCTGATTGTGTTTGATGAAGGTATGAAAAATTAAGTGAAGTATCTGAAATTTAACTAGGGATAGATTGACATATTGAGGTAGACGAAATCCAAAGAAGGATCTGACAGGTTGAATTGTATGAAGAAGAAAATATTACTTTATATTCATATAAATACAATATCTCTGGAAAGGTCAAGTGTTATTAGCAGGCCATTGTGGCGTATGTTTATATTATTACTGGAGTTATTCATAATTTCGATGTCATTTAGGATTTATGTCATGAATTTCAATATTTTCTTACTAAATGCCAAAGAAAAATATTCTTGTTAAGCAAATATTCTTTAAGAAATCACAAGAGATTTGATCTATCGTTAAAATATTCGATTATGTTTCAAGTGAAAATATTTTTATAAAAACATATTTTTTTAATAGAATAATGTTTGTAAAAATTTAAGCATACTTAACTTATAAATCTTCCAATTATGTGTTAAAATGAAGTGCAATTTATTTAAATAATATGTATAGCCGAAAATGTTTTTTAAAAGATGGCGATGAAGTGATATTCTCATTTTTTTGTTCTGTGTGGCGTATGATTAATATAAACTGATATTTCTTATTCATAAGCATTATCGGGATGAATTCACGCAAATAATAATGTATTTGCAGGCTTGACTTTATTTTCTGAAATAAGCCTACAAATCGCCACATTGACATTTTATAGAAAATGTATAGGTTTTGCCATATATTTACTAAAACTTGTGAATGATTTGTTCGTGATTTGAAATTGTGAGAAAAATTTTAAATAATTATACCCTCACTTTAGTGTGACGAGGGTATATATCATTTGCTACGAAAAAAAGTGTAACACATCGAAGGAGTGATCTGAGACCCTAAGTATGTTCGGCAGATATTCGTTTTGGGTCATTTTAAGTCGAATGAGCAATGTCCGTCCGTCTGTCTGTCTGTCTGTCTGTCTGTCTGTCTGCCTGTCTGTCTGTCTGTCTGCTGGCTGGTGCGCACGATAACTCTCGAAAGGATTAACCGATTGACTTCAAATTTCGTATGTGGTAATATTTTTTTCTATCTCCGGCTAAGTTCGAAGATGGGCCATATTGGTCCACTCCTTCTGGTACCTCCCCCACAAAGGGTTAAAATGTTGTGAAATATTGTTTCTTTAATAACTGCTATTAAACGTATTCGAATCTTCTGAAATTCCACACATAGTATTAGTTTGTTAGTCGCTATCAACTCGAGGAAAATGGGCGAAATTGCCACGCCCCTTTTGGTACCTCCCACACAAATGCACCATTTTGCACTGAAAGTTAAAAGCTTATAACATTAATACCAGTGTTAAGAAATACTTGAAATTTTGTACAGTGTAATGCTTTTATAGTGCCTACAGTCCAGTGAAAAATGGGCGTTATTGCCGCGCCCCTTTTGGTACCTCCCACACAAATGCACCATTTTGCACTGAAAGTTAAAAGCTTATAACATTAATACCAGTGTTAAGAAATACTTGAAATTTTGTACAGTGTAATGCTTTTATAGTGCCTACAGTCCAGTGAAAAATGGGCGTTATTGCCGCGCCCCTTTTGGTACCTCCCACACAAATGCACCATTTTGCACTGAAAGTTAAAAACTTATAACATTAATACCAGTGTATAAAAATACTTGAAATTTTGTACAGCGTAATGTTTTTATAGTGCCTACAGTCCGTTGAAAAATGGGCGTTATTATCACGCCCCTTTTGGTACCTCTCCCACAAAGGTACCATTTTGCACCAAAAATTAACAGTTTATAACATTAATATCAGTGTTTACAATTACTTGCTGTTTTGTACAGTGTAATGCTTTTATAATGCCTATAGTCCAGGGAAAAATGAGCGTTATCACCACGCCCCTTTTTGTACCTCCCACACAAAATGGCCAAATTATACCACAATTTAATATCTCAACGTTAATATACCAGTCCATATAAACTGTTATAATTCGGCACAGTGCAATGTATTTAAAGTATCTACTATTCAGCGAAATATAGGTGTATTTCTTAAACCCCTTCTGGTACCCCCCACAAAAATTGACAGAATAATTTGTGTAATATTCAATATTACATTACTCACAAAGTGAGGGTATACCTTAGTCGGTTTACCCGACTGAAACTTTCTTACTTGTTTTTTTTAAATTTTCCTAAAATCTTGTTTCCATCAGTTTAATAATTTCGGAGCTATTCAAGAGATTATGGCGGAAAATAGGGTGCAATCAATTCAATGCGATATTTTGTAGATAGAGGATTTCATTTTATAATGTTGTAACGATTTCTTTTGCACTATTAGCTGGGGTAAGGTCATCAGATGTCAAGGGACGTTAGAAACCACTGGCAATAGAGAGATAGATCAAATACACGCTCCACGACACTAATTAATCAAAGTGGGAAATTTTGAAAATAACAAGGTTCTGACAACGGATTCTGGTATAGGGGTAAAAAATAATTGGTATGTATCGGCGTTTTTAAAATATTTATCTCATTTTAAAAGGGGGGGGGGGGTGAATATTCCTCCCTTTGGCACATTCTTATGATGGATCGGCATAGAAAACCTTCTGATCCTAATATGTTAGGTATAGAATATATTCAGCTATATTAATAATATTATTGTGATCCTAACATTTTAGATATAGAATATGTTCAGCAAACACACCCTACATCTAAAATGTAAGGATCACAATAATAACGGGTCCGCCAAATAACTTTTTTTTTGAAAACTTCGCGCAAAACATCGATTTTAGCTTCGGCTGTGTGGCACGTAGAGTTGAACAAAAATTCGTTCAACATGGCCCGATAACGGTCGCCATGGACTGTAACGGCCACTCCTTGCCCATTTTCGAAGAAAAATGGTCCAAGTATGCCTCTGGACCAAAATCCGCACCAAACAGTGAATCGTTTTCGGTGTATCGGCTTTTCAATGTTTGCGTGCGGGTTTTCTGTGCCCCAAATGCGACAATTTTGCTTGTTTACATACCCGCCAAGATCAAAATGAGCTTCACCTGAAACGATGATTTTTTTTTTGCAAAATCGGCATCTTCTGTAAGTCGATCGCTCCCAGCGTTGTTCAAGCGTATACACAACCATATTCGTTCAGCGGAAGGATAAAACTAATTATCTGTCAAATCAGACATCAGCTAAGTGTTACCATTCACGAATTAAGCACTAGTTGAAAAAAAAAACCAGTAAGAAAAGGCTAAAGTCGGGCGGGGCCGAATATATAATACCCTACACCACTCTCGTAATATTGAATAACTCTGAAATATAAATTTTGTAATTCATGTATAAATTGTTTACATAAATTTACTTTTGGGACATTTTATACTTAAATAATACCCTGTACCACAGTGTGGTGTAGGGTATAAAATCGATTGGATCTAAAGAGCCAAATCGGATGAAACATATATATGGGAGCTATAGCTAAATCTCAACCGATTTTCTTCAAATTCGGCAATGTTGGTTCATGGATCAAGAAACTTTACCATTCTAAGTTTCAAAACGATTGGATGTAATATATAGCTTCTATAGAACTAAAGGACCAAATCGGACGAAACATATATATGGCAGCTATATCTAAATCTTAACCGATTTTCTTCAAATTCGGTAGTGTTGGTTCATGGATCAAGAAACTCTACCATTCTAAATTTTAAAATGATTGGATGTAAAATACAGCTTCTACAGGACTAAAGAGCAAAATCGGACGAAACATATAAATGGGAGCTATAGCTAAATCTTAACCGATTTTCTTAAAATTCGGTAGTGTTGGTTCATGGATCAAGAAACTCTACCATTCTAAATTTCAAAACGATTGGATGTAAAATACAGCTTCTATAGAACTAAAGGGCCAAATCGGACGAAACATATATATGGGAGCTATAGCTAAATCTTAACCGATTTTCTTCAAAGTCGGCAGTGTTGGTTCATTGATCAAGAAACTCTACCATTCTAAATTTCAAAATGATTGGATGTAAAATACAGCTTCTACAGGACTAAAGAGCAAAATCTGACGAAACATATATATGGGAGCTCTAGCTAAATCTTAACCGATTTTCTTCAAATTCGGTAGTGTTGGTTCATGGATCAAGAAACTCTACCATTCTAAATTTCAAAATGATTGGATGTAAAATACAGCTTCTACAGGACTAAAGAGCCAAATCGGACGAAACATATATATGGGAGCTATAGCTAAATCTTAACCGATTTTCTTCAAATTCGGCAATGTTGGTTCATGGATCAAGAAGTTTCAAAACGATTGGATGTAAAATATAGCTTCTATAGAACTAAAGGACCAAATCGGACGAAACATATATATGGGAGCTATATCTAAATCTTAACCGATTTTCTTCAAATTCGGTAGTGTTGGTTCATGGATCAAGAATCTCTACCATTCTAAATTTCAAAATGATTGGATGTAAAATACAGCTTCTACAGGACTAAAGAGCAAAATCGGACGAAACATATATATGGCAGCTATATCTAAATCTTAACCGATTTTCTTAAAATTCGGTAGTGTTGGTTCATGGATCAAGAAACTCTACCATTCTAAGTTTCAAAACGATTGGATGTAAAATATAGCTTCTATAGAACTAAAGGACCAAATCGGACGAAACATATATATGGCAGCTATAGCTAAATCTTAACCGATTTTCTTCAAATTCGGTAGTGTTGGTTCATGGATCAAGAAACTTTACCATTCTAAGTTTCAAAACGATTGGATGTAAAATATAGCTTCTATAGAACTAAAGGACCAAATCGGACGAAACATATATATGGCAGCTATAGCTAAATCTTAACCGATTTTCTTCAAATTCGGTAGTGTTGGTTCATGGATCAAGAAACTCTACCATTCTAAATTTCAAAACGATTGGATGTAAAATACAGCTTCTATAGAACTAAAGGGCCAAATCGGACGAAACATATATATGGGAGCTATAGCTAAATCTTAACCGATTTTCTTCAAATTCGGTTGTGTTGGTTCATGGATCAAGAAACTTTACCATTCTAAGTTTCAAAACGATTGGATGTAAAATATAGCTTCTATAGAACTAAAGGACCAAATCGGACGAAACATATATATGGCAGCTATAGCTAAATCTTAACCGATTTCAACGAAATTCAATAAGGATCTTTACAGCTGCAAAATACTCTAAAGTGCAAAATTTCAGAACGATCAGAGTGAAATTGCGACCGGTAGTCGACGAACAACTTTACATTGACAGACGGACGGACGGACAGACATGGTTAAATCGACTCAGCTAGTGATTCTGAGTCGATCGGTATACTTTAAGGTGGGTCTAGCTGTGTTATTTTCAGGTGTTACAAACATCTGCCGTGAAACAAACTTATAATACCCTGTACCACAGTGTGGTGTACGGTATAAAAACGTTAGATAGCCTTTATTATTAATACGAGTATTGCTGAACACATCCTACACCTAAAATGTAAGGATCACACGGTTGCCGATTTATCATTAAAATGTGTAAATGGGGGAAATATTGATCCACCTCTAAAACGACCTCGAACTTGGAAAACGCCAATACACGTATAATATTTTTTACCGCTTCTGTCAGAATCCGTTTGTCAGAACCTTGCTATTTTTTTGTGTTCCACGGTGTTATAATACGCGACATTACATCCGATCTCTATCACAAATGTTTGCCCCCGTCCATCACTCATTCAAACGGCATAAACGCCCACCTACAACAACATTACTGCTACAACAACAACACTTCTGATTAATCTGAATATCGGTTAAAGTGACGCATAAGTAATATTAATACATATAATATACCATTAATAATAACACTATGTAAAAAAATGTTTGTCGAAAGGCTGTGCATAAAATTTTCTGGTGTTATAGGGCTTCCTAAATACGAAAAAAAATATTTAAAAAAATTTATGGTACATTTTTTATTACAAAAATTGTCTTTAAAATGCCTATTTTCTTGGAAGTTGCCTTTATTATTTGGACCATATTTTCTGAAGTATATGCTCGATAAAGACAAGATATACATTAAATTAAAGAAAACTACGAGGGCTGCGGAAAACTTGATTTCCCAAGAAAAACTGTTTTTTGTTGGCACCAAAAAAAATTTGGTACCATCAAATTTTTTTTTTCAAATTTGGACAATTTCTTGTAATATGTCCCAAAAACTAACTATGAAAATTGGTATTTTAGATAAAAAATAAAAAAACTTTACCATAACAAAAATGGTTTTGGTTTCATAAAGTAGTATGACTCAATCTATACAAAAACGTTATTAGGTATCGGACACAACATTTTTTGTTGCAAAGTTTTTTTGTAGAGAATTTCGGTCTTAAAATTCAAGATGCGAAGGAAATAATTTGCACTTAAAACAAATCTAATCAGTAAAGCCATCGTAATTTAAAGAGGATTTTTTTGCATATATATTTTTCCACGTCGTATTTGGTACGTACCATAACGATTTGCTATAATACGTCCTACGGCCATGAGAATATAAGGCTTTGACATATTAGCTCAATATCTTCTAGGTATTTCATTAAGTCAAAGTGTTTCATTAAGTCAGCTGGACCGTTAAGAAACATTGAATTTGTAGATTTTTTAAATTTTCCTACTTGTGGGACACAGTATCGTATGGTTACCATTATTTCAAACGTATTATTATTATTATATGTAAATATGTGGGAATCAGGTGGGAATCAAAATCACTAAACCTGCCTCAGGTGGGAATCAAAATCACTAAACTCAAGCTTAGATGCCAATATATCAATATGATCAAATTTTTGTAATTACATTCTTTTACGTCCCTAACAGTTGTAAATTAAACTGTAAAGGTATTTTTTGCAACCCTCTATTTCCAAATATTTTTTTTTAATTTATGGACCAGGACTTTTTGTTATTTTTTTATATTTCCTTTTTTCTACGCAAACAAGTCCAAACGTCAATGCCGTAGTATTTTCCCTATATGGAATTTTTCCTGAATTATTTAGAATGGATCACAACCGTTGGTTACAATATATACCTGCCCTGTGAGGTACACACGGCTTTATATTCAAATATTTGTATTTATAAAAAATACTTCAGTTTGTATTTTCATAAAGATTTTGTGCATTTTATTAGATTGCGAAAGAATTAAAGAATTAAATTATGATTTCCAAGCATATAAATATATTAAGAAAAAATGCTATATCTTATTGTAAAAATTTAATGAATGCCTGGATTCGTCACGTATGAATTATATTATCTAGAATTATTAGTAATCATACGATCTTGGGAACATTTCGTAAAAAAAGGACACACGGCGTATACATTATATTAATGAGAATTACTAGTCATCATACGCCCCAGTCAACATTTGCCCATGATTCATACGGGTCAATGCTCCCGATATGTCAACGATATAATATTATCTTATAATAAGCAAACGATTTCGATAAAGAAAGTCGATGCTTAAAAAGAGATTTTCGAAAACATCTAATTTTACATTTAACAATAAATAATTGTAATTAATCAAATATTAATAACCAACCCACCAATAAGAGGTTGGTGAAAGTAACGCGTACAAATTGTTTGTGAAATGAATTATTTAATATGCATCCCTCTGTTACAACTTTAAAGCAGTTCTTTTAAAATTCTCTCAACGTTTTAAATTCCATTCTTTTTGTATTAACCTTGAAATTCTCTGGCTTTGGCGTTTAATATTACTCGTATTCCAAAGAAAAACATTTTAAAAAATTTTAACATAGAATCTGAATCGCTCCATTTGAAATATTTTTGTTGCACTTCTCTGTTCTTTTTGTCTTGCCACTGACTTGTAATCTGTTCATATCTGAATAACTCTGTTGGTAAATATTTGTTAACAGTTTTTTCACGAGGTTTTCTCCGGTATTATTTGAGTTATGTTGTGGTCTTTTGTACTCCCTGGAAACGCTTACACAATTCATAGCAAATTTAGCTTGTTGTCGTCCTGCGTTATTTTATTTGCTGCTGCTGTCGCTGCCTTTGCTGGAGCTGTTGTTCACGTCGTTGTTATTGCTGTTGCTTGGGTTGAGTTGAGCTGCGCTGAGCTGAGTTGGTTGGTTGTATTTGTATTTGGTGTTGGTTGTGTCGAAAAATCTCCAGAGATCTGTTGTACTTTCTCCTTAGTTAGTTTATGCCTTAGTTAGTTTTCTGTTGGTTCTAAGTACAAATACGAGTTTTTGTGTTTTAATTAAACAACATAAACACTGAGCGGTAATACACTGGGAGAAAAATGGTAAAAATTTTTGGGAATTCTTTCCAAAAAATAAAAGTGATAACAGCAGCTAGTGTTGGAGAGTCAATGACAATTGGATAGGGGCCGATGACTATTGAGAAGAGCCCAATGAACATCCGTATACATCAAAAACTATTAATAAACAATAAAAAGGTCACTAGGATCAACGACCATTGATCATTGATAGGGATCAATGACCATTGATAAGCATCAATGACTATTGATAAGCATCAATGACCATTGATAAGAATCAATGGCCATAGATAAGGATCAATGACTACTGATAAGGATCATTGACCATTCATAAGGATCAATGACTATTGATAATGATCACCGACCATTGATAAAGGTCATTGACCATTGATAAGGATCAATGACTATTGATGACGATCAATGACCATTGATAAAGGTCAATGACCTTTGATAAGGACCAATGACCATTGATAAGGATACATGACAATTTGTTAGGACCAATGACCACTGACGCTGATTAATGATATGTGATTAGTGATAAGGACCATTTATAAGAATTAATTACCACTGGTCATTGACAATGAGCCAATGGTTAGTGACAATGCGCCAATGGTCAGTGACAGGTAGTCCATGGTCACTGACAATGAGTCAATGGTCATTTACAATGAGTCAATGGTCACTTACAAGGCGTCAATGGCCACTGACAAGGAGTCAATGGTCACTGACAAGAAGTCAATGATCACTGACAAGGAGTCAATGGTCATTGACAGGGAGTCAATGGTCATTGACAGGGAGTCAATGGTCATTGACAGGGAGTCAATGGTCATTGACAGGGAGTCAATGGTCATTGACAGGGAGTCAGTGGTTATTGACAATTAGTCAAAGGTCATTGACAAGGAGTCAATATTCATTGACAAGGAGTCAATATTCATTGACAAAAGGTCAATGACCATTGACAAAGGGTCAGTGACCATTGACAAAGGGCCAATGACCCTTGACAAAGTGTCAATTACCATTTATAAAGGTTAATGACCATTGAAAAAGAGTCAATGACAATTTACAAGGGTCAATGGCTATTGATAAGGGTCAATGACTATAGACAAAGGATCAATAGCCAGTGACAAGGAGTCAATGAACATTGAAAAGGGGTCCATGACTATTGACATTGGGCAGGGTGACCAGGAGTCAACGGTCATTGAAAAGGGGTCAATGTTTATTGACTAGGATTCAATGGTTATTGTCAATGAGTCAATGGTAATTGACAAAAGGTCAATGCAATTAGCAAAGGGTCATTGAAAAAGGGTCCATGACCATTGAAAAAGGGTCAATGACTATTGAAAAAAAGTCAGTGACCATTGAAAAAAGGTCAACGGCCATGGAAAATGGGTCAAGGAACATTGACAAAGGGTCAGTGACCATTGGCAAAGGGTCAATGACCATTGACAAAGGGTCACTGAACATTAAAAAGGTCAGTGACCATTGAAAAACAGTCAATGACTATTGAAAAAGGCTCAATGGCCATTGACAAAGGGTCAATGACTATTGACAAAGGATCAATAAATATTGATATGGATCAGTAACCATTGATAAAGGCTCAATTACCGTTGACAACGGGTCAATGATCATTGATAAAGAGTCCATGACCATTGACAAAGGGTCACTGACCATTGACAAAGGGTCAATGACCATTGACAAAGGGTCAATGACCATTAAAAAAGGGTCAATGACCATTAAAAAAGGGTCAATGGCCACTGACAAAGGGGCAATGACCAATGACCAATGACAAAGGGACAACGACCATTGACAAAGGGCAATGACCATTGCCAAAGGGTCAATGACCATTGACAAAGGGCAATGACCATTGCCAAAGGGTCAATGACTATTGAAAAAGGGTCAATGACCATTGAAAAAGGGTCAATGGCCATTTAAAAAGGCTCAATGGCCATTGACAAAGGGTCAATGACAATTGACAAAGGATCAATAAATATTGATATGGATCAGCAATTGCCGATGAAAACGGGTCAATGACATTTGACAAGGAGTCAATGACAATTGACAAAGTGTCAATGACTATTGAAAAAGGGCAATGACCATTGCCAAAGGGTCAATGATCATTGCCAAAAGGTCAATGACCATCGCCAAAGGGTCAATGGCAATTGAAAAAGGTCAGTGACCATTAAAAACCAGCAATTGACAAAGTGTCAATGACTATTGAAAAAGGGCAATGACCATTGCCAAAGGGTCAATGATCATTGCCAAAAGGTCAATGACCATCGCCAAAGGGTCAATGGCAATTGAAAAAGGTCAGTGACCATTAAAAAGCAGTCAATGACCATTGAAAAAGGCTCAAGGGCCATTGACAAAGGGTCATTGACAAAGGGTCAATGACCATTGACAAAAGGTCAATGACCATTTACATAGGGTCAATGACCATTTACATAGGGTCAGTGACCATTGACAAAGGGTCAATGACCATTGACAATAAGTCACCTTAATGACCATTGTAATCTAATTAATAAATTCATCGACTTCTGACACGACCGCGAAATTAAACGTTTTGAATTTGTTCTTTTTGTTTCCTCTTTCACACACAATTTTCTTCGAGTGCATTTGCTCGGCAAAGTTAAACTACACCCCGGACCAACCTAAATTTTGTTCCACAGCAACGTGGAAAAATAACAATGACTGGAAACTAAGGAGCCTGAGTGAAGGTACCTACTTTTAGCAATGCATCTACACACAAACATACAATACTCGTACAGACATACAGGAGGAGTGTATTTTCTACAACTTTTTTTTCGTCTCTTGCTGTTACGAGGAATATTTTACTTTCGCCTCGGGACTTGGTTATTGTTGTTGTTGGGCTGCTGATGTTGTCGGGGTTGTTGCCGTTGCTGATGTTTCCTGCATGTCGTATTTGTTGTTAACAAAGTTAACAACAACGTTAACATACAACAACAGCAACAACAGACGCAGCATCAACAGCAGTAGAGGAAAAATATGCTACGCGCATTCCAGCGAATGCCGGGGAGTACTGAACATTATTTTGTTCAAAACAAAAATAACCGAACAAGAACAGAATGAACTTAAGTTTGAATAAATTTAATATTTATTTAAATTTTTCAAACATAATTTATCAAAAAAAAAAACAATGTGTTCATTTTTGAGAAAGGCGATGTTGTTGTTGCTCAAGTATGTTCGTTGTTGTTTTTTTTTTGCTTGGATAATAAATGCCTCTTCAGTTGGCATTTACTTCCGTTTCCTTTTGATTTCACAATGGGATGTTTTTTATTATGGTTTAAATTGTCTGCGTTGAGCTTCGCAACTGAGGTTTGTGATTGATTATCTCCTTGGCTTTATTATAAAGTGAGGGATTTCATGGCTGTTGTAAATTTCTCTGCATATTTGTGTCATGCGAAATTGTGTTATGCGACAGGAATCTAAAACATGAGTCTTAAATTCGATGTATACCTTTTTGGGAAAAGAGTTTAAAAAGTAAGAAATGCAATAATGTATTACTAATTGGTTCAGAAATACTACATGTACAGGGTTAATGTGTCAAATCGGAGGAAATCTATATATGGAGATAAGATGAGTGTCAGTATGGTATATTTTTTGTTAAGATAAACGAAATATAAATTATTAAAATGTCATTCTCATCCTTTGAATTGCGAGGCTTCAAGAAGTCAAATCGGTAAAGACCTATATATGGATACTCTACACTGAAAAAACAAATGTCATAAAATAAAGAAAGGCTCCAAAGACATTTTCAGTCTTTAAAATTAGTACGTTTTGATCTTAAAATATAGATAATTTCATTATTATTAAGTAAATTTTCTTAATTTTAATTACAAATCGTACTTATTTCAAAGGTTAAGGAAGTCTTTGGAGCCATTCTTTAATTTTTTTTCGACGTATGTATATAGTTTTAAGATAACAATTTCTAGCTATGTAAATTGTTTTAGAACGAATGAACAATTTGAAGATTGATAAGCTGTCAATGATCATTTATAAGATGACAAAGGCTATTGTTATGGCCTCAATGACCATTGACACGAATCGATGATTACTGATAAACATTTGTGACTAGTTATGAGGATCAGTGTCCATTGGTAAAGGGTCAGTGACCATTGCTAAGTTGTCAACGACCTTTGATTAAAACTTGGCGCATATGGGCGGGTCCATGCCCACTTGATATATCGAAAATTCAAGTACCCTATTTAAGCCAGCCCTACACATGTAAATTCTGTGAAAATTTCAAGAATATCGGTCCAGCCGTTTGAAAATCATTTCAATTTGTTTGTAACTCATGAAAATGTAAACAAAGTCACGACGGCACATCTGTTTAATTGAGTGTCTGTGGTTTAGGCGTCTATACGGTACAAAACCAACTTAAACACATTCTTCTTTATATTCGAGTGTAAAGAGAGGGTAAATCTCTTTAGTGACCGAGGGTGGGAGAACATACAAACCACTACCACATGACCGTTTTATTAAAGGCCGCTTGTTTAATAAATATAAATAAAAAAACAAATGAATTAATTTTATTTAGTTCAGTTGTGAATGTAAATAAAATAAGTAAAGGTGATTGTGTGTTGAGAAAAATGATTATTGTAGCCATTCACTATGCGTGCGTTGTCGTGTTTTCGGTGATTGACGAGAGACTCTCCAACATCTCCATTTGATTCTCGTATTTCTCCTCTCCTTGCGTAGAGTTGTGTTCTTGCTAATGTCCGAAGAGTTGTATCGTTGATAGATTCGTATCGTAGAGTCGTATCGTTAATAAAGACGTATCGTCGATGGAGTCGTAACGTTGTAGGTATATGTAGATAGATAGATAGGTAGATATAAAGAAAATCTCGATTTTCGAGATTTTTTTAAAATTATCACATTTAGAAAATTAATATCGATCGTTAAATACAAAAAAAAATTTGAAAAAGACTCCAGAAAACTATTTTTTCACGTTTGAAAATCATTTCAATTCGTTCGTGACTCACTCAAATTTAAACAAAGTCACGACGGAACATGTGTATAATTGAGAGTCTGTGGGTAGATAGATAGATGTATCATCGCATGTTTGTTTGTGTACATATTCGAATAGAACTGATTTTTCAAACGCGAAAAAATAATTATCCGGAGTCTTTTCTTGAACCGTGATAATTACAAAAAAAAATCAGGAAAATCTGTCTGGAAATACGCGAAAACCCTTACTCGTTGAAATCAAATTACTATTCGTTCGTCACTGACAGTTATTCGTTATCAGACGGCACATGATGTATATATTTCTTGACATTGGAATGAACCAATGAAGAGGAAAGAAATTGAGAGATAGTAGACAAATTCACACTACTCTTAGATCTTTGTTAATGTGGCAGATGTGTTACTCCGAAATTCATTAAAAAACATAAAAAACAAGGGGAACATTCCTATGAAATCAAAACCTACATACAAAACCTCGCAAAATGAGGCCACACTGTACAAAAGTCCCAAAATATTATGAAACTAAAAAATTCTTTAATTTTTATTGAGTTAACGTTGAAAAATGTGCAAATTTACAAGGAAATATTTATGTTTCCTTTAAGTTTGTTAGTTAAGTAAAACTAAACAGCTGGAATCGCCAACTTGCTGACAAAAAACTATTGCTGATCGTTACAAGCTAATTTTATTCATTAAAATCACTTTCTCCGTTTTTTTACTTCTTCTATAAAACAAAAAAATTTGGTTTTCGTAAAATTGGTGAAAACAAGAAAATTTGGGTTGCGTCAACTTGGTATTCGATTTGTTTTTTATTTTGTTTCATAGTGTTATGGGTTGGAGCAGTACTCATATCTAATTTTTAAGCCAATTTTGATTTAAGGAAAAATTCGTGGCTCGCGAAGCGAATCCAAACAAAAATGTTTTGGTATGAGAGTTTTAGTATGGTGACTTAGTTCGGCAATATACGGGTTTGGTTAGTAGTTCTTACATGCAATGTACTACTTCCTTAAGTATTTCAGCTGATATAAGTTAAAGACATACATTATTGCTATTGAATTCTGAAGATGAGTGGTGTCTATTGAAACTGCAGTCAATTCTACCAAGCAATTAAAACTCTCTACCAATTTTTGTATTTGTTTCTATTAAATTTTTGCAATAGACAGGAAGTAACAGACAATATGGTGTTAAACCGAATGAATTCTGACGAAATAATTTTGTTTTAAATCTTATTCTTTGTATTAAATTCTTCTTGAAATGGGCCTATTCTATGGCGTACGAATTATATTATTAGTGATAATAGTTTACGTCCTTGTGGTATTTGTGCTTTTTTTATTATACTGGGTTAGTATTATTAGAAAACACCTTTCCAAATTAGTAGTTAAATATTGTTGAATTTTGATTATCGCATTTCTAACCTGTGGTTTGTTGTTCCACAAAAAATTCATAATTCCTATGTAACCAAGCGCAGCATTTCTTAAATATTTAAAATTTTAAACATTTGCAAATATGTAAACATCAAATAAAAGATACGAAAAAAATCATACACAAAGAGCTGTGAAAATATTCATAGAATTTTCAAAGGTTCATCAATCATCAAAGCATCTATACATGATTTCCATTGACAGCTTTTTTTCTGCTAAACGAATGCACACAAATGAACATTCACACTCACATGCAGGCATTCAGACAGATATTCGCTTTGGCTTCACAAAGAATGAGCTAGACTTGCAGTCACAGCCAAATACCAATGATGGAATGCATCAGACATGCATTAGCGCGAATATGTAGTAAGCAACACTGGTAACACTTCTCTTTTCTCTGCTCTGCTCGGCTTTGCTCTAAACTACTCTGCATTACATAGCATTGCACAGCAGCCAACCAACCAACCATTCAACATTGTTGACATATTTGTGAGAGTTGGCGACAACATGCACGCCAAACATCGACTAAATGATAGACAGACAGACGGACAGACACAGAGAGATGTCGACACACAATATGCAGTGATATTTAGTCACACTTTATTCCGCACAGATCTAAATCCCCACTTCCCCTTCGCTTACAATTTGGATTACATTTATCTTTACAAGAGCAACACCATTGCCGCATTCTCTTTGTGAGAACATTGCGAGGGTGTTAATGCACAAAACTATCTCCCAATGTTTTGCCGTTTATTTAAAGGAATGCAACTTTTTGCATTTATCATTTTCTCTTGATGAACTTCAATGTGTTGGTATAGCTATGTATGTACTTCATCAACATCATCATTGCTTGAAATCCATAGAATAGTTAAAAAGCCTTATGATGTGAATTGCCATTTGAGGAGAATTTAAAGTGAGGTACGGGGTACAATGTAGTTAAGAGGAAGTTGTACATATTGGCAACATCACTTATACTCGCAAAAAGCGCAGAGCAGCAATAGAGGGAACAAATGATTGAAGAGCTCCGAGTATTGAGTGGGGCGTAAAGAGTAGAGAGATTCACAATGTGGGAGGTGAGAGTATATTAAAATACCCATCTACTGTTAGTAGTTGGGTATAACAGAAAAACATTAACGATACACAACTCTATAACAGAATACAACACAAATACACATAGACGCATACGAGAAAGCCATTGCCGTAAACTCCATGGCTTCACACAAAACATCTGCTTTTGCTTGTAGTCATAGTCGTGTAGCCACAATCGCTGTTACTGTCGCCGCTGTTGTTGTTATTTCCCCCCCCCCCCGCCATTGCCTTCCTTTTACTGCTATTGTTGTTCTTGTTACTGTCGCTCCTGCTGCGGCTGATGATGATGAACTGTCGCCGGTTTTTCCGTGATTTGATGTTATTTACTAGACTCTTACATGGTAGTAAGTAGTATAGTTTTGTATGCATATCCCTGCCAGCGAGCGTAGTTGTGTGTTTGTCACATCTGCCTCAGCAGTAATGCGTGATTGTTTGTTTGTTTATTTGTGTGCGTCTGCAAAAGTGTCTGCTATAAAATGATAACAAATTTATGCTGCAGGCATTGAATATTTACCAGCGTATAGGAGGGTCAGGAGGGAAATTTTAGAGCAAATATTTGCTTGTAAAATGATGAATTATTTTTTAAATAATGTGCTAAACATTTATCATAGGCAATGTACATACATACAGATTTATATATAGATGTTTTTCGGAGATCAATTCATCTACAGTTATGGAAATAAATATGGGCACAGCAAACGAAATTTGCTCTTGGGAGACTGGTTGTGTTAAGTGTCGGAGTGAGAGAGTCCGTTGTGGTGATTTAAGTTTCTGCATGCTCTGTGTTCGGCTCTCCAGTTGTGATGCAATCATAGTTGAACACTCTCTGAGTGAAGTAGTCGTTTTATGCTCGTGCCGTCTAGATCTCTACGGATACTTCGCGTCGACGGCGTCGGTAACTACATGTTAATAAAAACATTTTGCGCTTGGGAGACTATCAGCCTGTTTCTGTAACTTAAAATTTTGCTTTCTTTCGCCTGCCAGACGACAAACAGCTGATTTGGGTTTCACTAACTACCATCACAACGACAAGTCGCACGATAATGAACTCGTACGAAAACGTAATCATTTCAGTGTAAATTTTGGTTTCTCTATCTCTCTTTGCTGTCATCTGGGCGAACACAAATGTCAGATCGAGTCACGTTATTTTATTTGTCGACTGATAGGAACAATGACAAAAAAAAACGTTATTAAAAGCAAAAACAAGTATATATTAGCATAATTATGGTAAAAACAATTAAATAATAATAAAATTGTATACATATGTTTACATATTTAAGCATAAACAAGTCAAAATTGGCAGCTCGCTAAGATGGAAAAAATTCATCAGTGCACAATGAGAGAGACGTGAGAGAGAGAGAGAGAGAGAGAAAGAAATGAGAGTGTTGGATCAGCTCAGCTAACTCACCCAGGGTTGATTTTTGGCCACCGCTCATGTAAAGGATACAGAGGTGTATTTTCTAAGGTCGACCATACAAATATGTGTGCTTTTTTAGACCGGAAGTTGTGAAATTATTGATATGGCAATTACATTATTATCCAATTGGTAAATGGCTAACGTCATTGACGTAAGGCCCGGCGAACGAAAGAACGAACCTTAGAGAAACCAAATTCCAGACGATAGTGAGTGACTGGTTTTCGTTCGCAGAGACTTTCCTTAGAAATACAGAAACAGGCCGTATTTGTTTTAAATGTCGGAGTGGGAGAGTCCGTTGTTGTGATTTAAGTTTCTGCTTGCTCTGTGTTCGGCTCTCCTGTTGTAGTGAAATCATAGTTGAACACTCTCTGAGTGAAGTAGTCGTGTTTTGCTCGTGCTGTTTATATCTCTACGGATCCTTTGCGTCGCTGGCCTTGGTAACCATAAACAAAGAAGTACTAGATGGTCCGTCGTACTCTTTAAAATGTGACAATTACGAACGATTATATTTTTGACATTTGTTTTCTACTCTTCGAGTAATTTTGGCATTCTCTTGTTAGCTTTCGAGATTTAATATGCTGACTTAAAGATGTGTTTTTTGCAATTTTATTTAACAAATCAATTGTGTTTGTTCCAATTGTGATTGTAAAGTGAAATGTTTGAGGAAAAATGCCAAAAATATGTATAAAAAATAAAAAATAAATGTCAAAAATTTAATCGTTCGTAACTCGAGAAATTTTCTTAAGAGAGGGAAGGAACATCTAGTAGTTGAGTGTTTATGGTCTAGATCTCTACGGATACTTCGCGTCGCTGGCCTTTGGTAACTACATGGTAATATTTGTTAGCACTGAGTACTAAATAAAAGCCTTAGCCTTTGTTATTATCGAAAAAGCTTAACTCTCTTGTGTTTTATTTACGCTATTTTCTCCCTTGAATTACTGCATCACCAATATTTGTCACTGCGTGCCGAACAAAGAAAATAAAGTTATAAAGAACGTCAAGTAGTCAGCGAGTGATTTTTTTACTTATTTTAAGACCGATTTTCAAGATTTTTTGTAATTATCACATTTAAAAAATTAATATCGATCGTTAAGTACCAAAAAAGTAAAAAAAGACTCCAGAAAACAATTTTTTCGCATTTGATAATCATTTCTATTCGTCCGTAACTCACGCAAATATAAACAAAGTCACGACGGAACATCTGTAAAATTGAGAGTCTGTGGAAAATAAAGTTATGAAGAAGGTCCGTCCAGAAGCGAGTTGTCTATCAGTGACGAACGAATAGAAATTTGATCCAGCGTGTGATTTTTTGCGTATTTTATGACCAATTTTCCAGATTTTTTTGTAATTATTATATTTAGAAAATTAATATCGATCGTTAAATACAAAAAGGTTAAAAAAGAGTCCAGAAAACTTTTTTTTCGCATTTGAAAATCATATCTATTCGTTCGTAACTCACGAAAATGTAAACAAAGTCTCGGCGGTACACCTGTCTAATAGAGCGTCTGTGGTGCCGAATACAAGAAACATACTATTGATCCCTCAGAGCTAACATTTTTGCTAGCTTTCGCTCGTGGTTTGTTAGTTTGAAAGGAATTCGTCGCATCACATCGAAGCAGTACTACTTTGTCGCTTCGCTCCGGAAACCATCTTAACATATAAAATGTGAATATTTTTTTAAAGGATTAATTTTTCTTTATCAAATATTTTGAGATTATTATTATTAAAATTACCATTATAAGTTTTTGTATTGCCAAATGCTTTAGTTTCCTAACCTCGTATTTATTCAATCATTCATCTTCCTTTTTCTTCGAATTTGTTATCCCGTGCGGTGCAATGGCTTAAGGCGAAATTAAATACAATTCAATATGCAATGTGGGGGTATATGTACACCATATACATATATAAATACTTAAGTATGTATTTATATACATACCCAACTATATACATTAAATACTTGGGTGATTTATTGATGTTTATATTGCAAATAGACGACAGAATTTGATGTTGACCAAAGAAAACTGCTTAACACAAAACATATTTCACAGAATTTAATATTGACATCTACAAAGAAACCACATTAAAGTTTGGGTACTTTATTGACTTTTGTGATAAATTTGTAATTTTCTGATCAATTTTTAATTTTGTGATAAATTTTTGCTTTTGGGAAAAATTTTTAATTTGGTTTGAGAATTGAGGAATAATTTGGAAAATGAAATTTATTATGCACAAAATTTTTTTTTTTGTATTACAAATTACGATATGTTCAGCAGGTTGGTAAAGGAGAGATGCGAAAAATTTCATTTACAAAACTGCTGAATATTCCCTGATTTTTGAGAATGATGTCCAGATGTTTTGCTCATAGCCCGGAAAAAACATTGCACCTGACTCTGCAGGTTGATTAGGGAGGGATAATAATTCGGTTGCAAATGAATATTAGGGTGCCATGAATTTATTTTTGTTACAGCGTAAACTCTGCCTTTTTTAGGTTAAGTTCTTTAACAATATATTTGAACATAAAATTCTATTTGCGGTAATCGTAAGACACTAGAATAATAAAAATAGTCCGTCCCTCAGCGAATAGCTGTCAGTGACGAACGAATAGAAATTTGATTTCAACGAGTAGAGTTTTTTACGTATTGTCAGACCGAATTGAACGATTTTTTTGTAATTGTCACGTTTAGAAAATTAATATCAATCGATGCGTGCAGAAAAAGTTCAAGAAAAGACTACGGAAAACTTATCATTCGTGTATAAAAAATCTTTTTTATTCGTTAGTAACTGGAGAAAATTGAAACAAAGTTGCGACGGCACATCTTCGTTGTTGACTGACTTTGAGAGAACGTTTCAAAGAAAATAAAGTTAAGAAGAAGATCCGTCCTGTAGTCTATCAGTGATGAACGAATAGAAATTTGATTTCAGCATGAGATTCTTGCTTATTTTAAGACGGATTTTGCAGATTTTTTGTATTGATCTTTACGTACAAAAAGATAAAAAAAGACTCCAGAAAACTATTTTTTCGCGTTTGAAAATCATTCTGTGGTACATTCTACCAAAGAAAATAAAGTTATAAAGAAGATCGAACGTCCATTAGCGAGTAGTCTATCGGTGATCAACGAATATAAATTTTATTTCACCGAGTGATTTTTTTGCGTATTTTCAGACCGAATTTCACGATCTTTTTGTAATTATCACATTTAGAAAATTAATATCGATCGTTAAGTACAAAAACATTCAAAAAAGGCTCCAGAAAACTATTTTTTTTGCGTTTAAAAATTATTTCTATTTGTCACAACTGAACATCTGTACAATACAACTGAAAATCTGTATCTATTTGTTCGTAAGTCAAGAAAATGTAAACAAAGGCACGGCGGTACATCTGTTTAATAGAGAGTCTGTGGTACGATCTACCAAATAACAAAATGTTTTAAAGAAGGACCGTCCCTTAGCGAGTAGCTAGTTGTCAGTGAAGAACGAATAGAAATTTGATTTTAACGAGTAAGGTTTTTTACGTATTTTCAGACCCAAGTTTCCCGTTTTTTTTATAACACTGTGCTTGAAAATGTCACTTTAAAAATGTTACAGAAATGAGACCCTATGGATATACCTATTTCGACATTGCTGAATCCAGTGGTGCCAGCCGTTTTCCTAGGTTAGCTCTAGTGTTCGCGATATTCGACCACAAAGTTTGCAAGGAAATCACAGAGGTTCGTTGTCTCGGAGGTGATTTTGAAGTGGAAGGATCCGGAATACACTCTTCATTCCAAAGAATGTAATAAAGAGAACCCTTCGAGAATTTCTCTCAAAATAGTCAACCCCGCTTCTCACCCCTTTAACACTGAAAAAGTGCAATCAAATCTTACCATATGCAAACGTCATACAAATAGTCGACATATTTAGCTTGTGTCTTTGAGAAAAATATTCCTCGCGAAAAATTACTATGAGTCTCCTTTCAACATATTTATGAAAAATGAACAGGTTTTATAATTTAGCAGGTTTTGTTTGTTACCTTTGAAATTTCCATTGACACTAACCAAAAAATAATTTACAAAAATTTAAGTCGAAAAATTTTATTACAAATATTTTCTGCTATGAGTAGAAAAAAACAAAAATTGTGTAATAACTCGAAATCTGCTTAATTCTCATAAAAAAAGATGAGAAAGGACTTATAGTATTTTTTCGCGAGAAATATTTTTCTCAACAACGCCTACTAAAAATGTCGACGATATGTATGATTTTTAACACAGGATAAGATTTCATTGCACTTTTTCAGGGTTAAGGGGGTGAGAAGCGTGCACTACTGTTTTGAGAGAAATAATTCTCTAAATTTTCCCTTTAATTCGATCTTTGGACTGAAGCGTATATTCCGAAGTCTTCCACTTCAAAATCACCAAAGAGATATGTAACCTCTCTGATTTCCCAACAAACTTTGTGGTCGAATATCGCGAAAACAAGAGCTAACATTGAAAAACGGCTAATGCCACTGGATTCAGCATGGCCGAAATAAGCCTATCCATAGGGTCTCCTTTCTGTTACATTTTTGGACTAGCACAGTGTAATTATCACATTTAAAAAATTATATCGATCGTTAAGTTCAAAAAAATACTCCAGAAAACTATTTTTTTGCGTTTGAAAATGATTTATGTTCGTTCGTAACTCACGAAAATGTAAACAAAGTCACGACGGCACGTCTGTATAAAAGAGAGTCTATGCGTTCTACGTATAGTGTTGCCATCGCATCGGATGAGAGACGTAGGAGAGACTGTTTCAATCAGAAGTTTCAAATAATCAGCACGAGTAGAGAATATTTGCGAGAGTATGTATATCGTTTTTTAATGCAATTGATTCAAACAGAGTTTCGGTTCTCAGAAAAATTGTCACTCTCTCTCTTTCATCTACTCTATTGCACGTAAGTCATGAAGAGTTTCAGCTTTACTCTAACTAACAGTATTCGTGTGTTGGGTATATATTTGAGAGAAATTGTGTATCAGATTTTTTAATCCAACCAATTCATGCAGCGTTTCTAAAGCAGGGATCGTCACTCGCGTACAACATTAACTGGGCTTGTGTGGGTAAGCGTAGCTGTCCCTTTCTCAATGCACGTAAAGAATACGAGAGTGAATTCGTTTTTTATTGTGTTTGTTCTCACACCTATATGAGTGAGAGTATGTAGGTGTAAGAGAGTGGCTCATCGACTCTGTTTTGCCGATTTGTTCTCTAAAGAGATTATCCCTCTCGCTTATAATATTGCATCTAAGTCATTCAGCAAAGAACATTCTCAGTAGAGCTAAAGCCACGGTTGCCATTTTATGCGATGTTCTCTCTAGACTTTATTGAATTTTTGATATAAGTATTTGGAAGTAAAATATTGATTTGACATGATATGAATTATTTTGATTTGATGAACAAAATTTGATATAAATAATTCCCCTAAACTCGACAAGACAAAAAGAATTGCTACATCTAGGGGGAAACCCCCCTAAAATGGTCACTCTGGCTAAGGATGGCGATACTGCAAAATACAGGACACTTTTTTCTGGGTTTATTTACTAAATTTTCTTAACCTTCGCACGCCCGAAGGTTTTTATGTACGTGGTAGTCCAAGACCCACCTGGGTCTTATCTTTAACCGCATATTTTGTGTCCACTTGTTCCCCCACTTCTCCCCTCTATCCTACGCCTATCCTAATTTACCGGTATAAAATACCAAACTTGCACAATTATCAATGTTTGAAAATCGTAAATCCGACCCAGGTGGGTCTTGGTCGTGCGAAGGTTAATCGGTTAATTTAAAACTTCATATTTTTCTTAAATTTTAATTTTAATTTTAGAAAATTTTAAATATATATATTTCTTACTTTTTTTAGCTTGGAAGTCATTTTTAATATTTTTTGTTCAATTTATTATGAATTGGCCGTATATTTATTTCTAACTAACGTTGTCAAGTAAATCATTGGCCTTTGGTATTCTTGGTTTTTATAAATTACCCACCATTAACACCAGTGTTGGAGGTGGAAGGGGAAGCTTGCGGTGGATTGGAGTGGGGGAGGGTGAGAAAGGACAGAGTTTCTGTCGATTGTTTCACGATTCAATCGTTATTGTCATCTGTTACATTATGATGGAGCGATACGCAAACATAAAGTATAAAATTCAATTGTAGGGTAGTCAGTTGGGGAATATTTAAAGCGAATCTAGGGAGATTTTTGCAAAACTTAATCTGCAGAAAAGAATGTTCAATGGCGCATCACTATTCTTGTTCTATGGGTACAAAAAGCTCAAGTCATTTTTGAACTATGTTATCTCCGGCAAAGTTTCTTGGAATGACCCATAGAACGAGAATAACTATGCGCCTTTGTCGCAAAAAATTTACCCGCACTAATGTATACTCTTAACCGCCTTAAAATTTGTACACATATCCATTTGCACGAACTATTATTTCAATGGAATTTAGGAGTTTTTACAAATTTTAGGTTGGCAGAAAAGGAATATTGCTGTCGGCCTATTTCCCAATGTTTTTCACTTAAATATTTTTCCTATACAGGTTAGGCGATCCATGTCCAATTTGATAAAGATTTTACCACTCCGTTTGTAACATCTCGAATATTGATCATGTTTCAATATTTCGTTTATTTTTACCCAGAATAATTTACAAGAACTATCGTCGCCATAGCTCTGTCTTGTGATAAATCATTCAAGCAAAGGTCCCCTAGATTTTACCTCTTAACGCCATAGAAACCAAGAATTTCAACAGATCCGTCTGAAGTTTGGTAATTTTATTTTATTGATACCTGCAATCATTCAAACAAACAATATTTGTAAATCCCACTTCCCCTTCTTCAATTATTTTTTAAACGCAGTTTTGTATTCCACAATTTGTTTTTGCGAAAAATCCCAAATATGCCCGCATTTCTAATAGATTTTACTCATATCCGAGTATGTCAACTCTTAACATTCAGTTGACTTATAACCCTAGTAAACTAACATACAAACTCACTCACGCATTATGCCAGTCAAGCTTTCGAACACTTACAAAATGCCCACAGATGTTTTATAACATCCCTATTACCCCGGCGACTCAATAATTTAGCAACTTCATTATAACTGGACTCATTCACTCACACTTACATGTACTCGTATCTGCTCTGCTCTGGCTCTCACACCAAACCCAACCAAACCATAGCAAAGCAAAGCGAGCGAACGAACACTCACACTCAGTTCGAGTATTTAACTTTAGCCACTTCATTGTCACCATCATGAGGCGTTCTCTTTATTACCGATGATACTCTGAGTGTTGTGGCGCGTTTGTTGTTGGGGTTTTTTTTATCATCATCAGTATCGGTATCATTAACACAAGTGGAAGAGAGTAGCGACCGACCTTAGTGTTAGTGGTGTTGTTGCTGTCGCTGCTCTGGCTGTTCTACTAGGGTCATTAAGTGGATTAAGTACAGCCATCAATAGCATATGTTGCCAATGTTGACTCTCAGGCGCTAAGGCTCTTCGCTGCCTTTGCAGTGTTATTTCGCTACTCTTCTACTGCGCCGTCGACAGAACAATCTATTGACAAGTGACTACTAACCAACCAACTTGACTAGGCGAACTTGTCTTGTTTTGCTTTGGACTAAGTGGGGGCGACTTACTTAAGACAACTCTTACCACTTTATTTGTTGACTCTTGGCTTTTCTACAAGAAATAATATCTGCAAAAACAAATTCCGTTGCCTTCAGAAACGTCTAAGTACAAGTATTCCAAGGGAAGCGAAAATTGCAACTCATTCTCTGGATGACATAAAAAAGTTGTCGTAATTTTCAAACAATTTCATTTGTCTTCGATCTTTTCCTTTTTTTTTGTTGTTTTTTTTTTGGTGTTTGTTTTCCTCTTTTTTTTTGCTATCGAAGGACTAAGAAAATATTTTACTTAAGTAGATGATGAACATTTTTGAACTTTTTCTTGAAGTCACTGAGTTTTTTGTTGTTGCTTCTTTATAGCCCAAGATGAGATAATTTAGAATTTCCGGAAGGCACCAGAGCGAGGGAGTGAAGCGGAGATGAATGGTTAGTCAAAATTTCTTCATTTTGTTGAAAGTATCGTTCGGGAGTCAGGATAATATTTGTTTTAGGGCACATAGTACAAAAAATGAGTGTTTTTTCAAATAACTCTACGATGAAGAAGATTATATGTTGTGTTAGTTCTAGTATTTGGTGCATAAGAAAAATTTAGAATTTAAAGATTTTAAGAAAAAGGCAAAATTTTTTAATCTAATAAACCGTGAAATTATAAATACATATACTATAAAAGGAAAATATTGTAATTTACTCTAGTAAAGCTTTATCGAAAGCTCTGAAATTATTCCTATATGGGTGCGTATGATGAATGTTATTTAATATAAAGTATACGTACAATGTACTTCATTGCGATTTCGTTTCTGGAAAGTATGTTGTCACGTAAATATTTGCATCTTTTAAGTCGAAACAACGTTTTCTCTCGAATTTAATCTAACCCAAATTTTCAAACTTCAAAAATGTGTTGGTCAAATTAGGTAAGGTTAGGTTAGGTTGAAGAGAGGAGACGTTTAAACGTCTCATGCCCATGGACATACCCTTAAGCCAGTGGTTCGGCCTGTTGTGCGCTCCAAATTAAGTTTTTTTGCGAAAATGATGCACTTTTTCCAGAAACGAAATCGCTATTAGCCTATAGGTATTAAATTTTTCGACAAAACTTTCTTCTAATTAGAGAAATTTAAAAGCGTTTTTTTATAGAAGTCTTTGACTGCAATTATTTCATATAATTTATGAACAATATCAATACCTTAACTTTTAGATCAGAAATGGTTTGTCTTATGGATACGAATATTTAGCAGAAATTATTTTTTGGAAGGATAATTAATATAGGAATATTGCCCTGTAAAGCTTTATCTAAAAAAATTGGAAAAACCATTTAAAAAACTTTTAATTATTTTAGCCTTCAGCTAATTAAATTTTTAACATTTTTTATTAAAAATTATTTAATTTTAGAGTTAAAAATTTAGATAATTTATTTTGGTTCGAGACCATATGTTTCAGTTACTTTCTGTCTATTGCAAAAAAGTAATAGAAACAAATACAAAAATTGGTAGAGAGCTTTTATTGCTTGGTAGAATTGACTGCAATTAAAACTCTCTACCAATTTTTGTATTTGTTTCTATTACTTTTTTGCAATAGACAGAAAGTAACTGAAACATGTGGTCTCCAACCAAAATAAATTCTGACTGAATAACAAAATCACCACCAAAAGACCAACAATAAATAAAAACAACACAATTTAGATAATTTTAAAACAATTCTTTGATTTTACGAAAATAAAATTTTTTAATGTTGTGTCAGAACACACCAAAGCCCAAAACTTTATACTGGGTTTTCCAATAAGAGTGATATGATTTCTTTAATAAAACACACTTATTGTTAAGGAAATTCAAAAGTTTTTTATTTAATGTGTAGTACAATCGATACAATTAAGTTCTAAATGAAACGTCATTTAAATGACCTCCAAGACTTCTTCTGCAGAAACGAATTCGATGAACCCAATATTCGAGCACTTTTTCCACTATATCAAGTCGTATGTCATGAATGGCACGTTCAACATTGACTTGTAAAGCTTGAAGAGGGCCTGGCTTATTTCGAAAGACCAATGACTTCAAATAAAAATGTATCTCTTAAAGAGGGCTAAAATGTTGCTCATAGGTGTCAAGGTCGCAGGTCGAATGGAAAGTGTTTTTTGCATTTAAAAGGAAAAATGGACTTAGCGCACGAAAAGATGCAAATGGAGAACGATTATTTTCATAATAAAACTGAATAATTTGTAAACGTTGTTCTTGCGTATATCTCTCCATGATGAAATTGTAAACACTACTGAATACAATGAAAACAAATGCGAGATCATGACATATTACAAATGACCGAAATGTCAAAATCATATAATCCCAATTGGAAAACCCTTTACAAAACCTCAAAAAAACGACAAAATTCCAATCAAAAACGCTCTTTTATTGCTTCGAACACCAGGTCGTATGACTAACATTGCTGCACGAAGAACCCAAATACGGTTTTTGACTGGAATTTGACCTTTTTTCGTGTTTGTGTTAAGTTTTGTGCTTTGGTGTGTTATGACACATATAGTAAAATTTTATGGCACTCCCACTCCTTTTTAAGGGGTGTTTTTATGATTTTTTAAAAAAGAGCCAAATTTACAGTTATGTGGGGCAACTAGAGGGTTAATATGTTTCACAAAAATATTGTCCTTAGTATTTGCTATAAAGCTGCTGATTATACCCACCACCAAAAAATAAAATATTTTTGTTTTAGAGTTACAAAATAGTGAAATACTAACATTTTTGATATACAATGTTGTCTTTCTGAGCTATTTAGGGAGCCTAGAAACATTCAGATCGTATTGTTATGTTCACAAAAGTTATTCAGATTTACCTTGGCTACAATTTTGCCGAATACTGTTAGTGACAAATAACGAGTCCCAGAAAGTTATGCTGAAAAAATTAAAAAAAACATAGTTGTTCCTTCACTTCTTCAAAAAAAGTTCAGGGAAAAAAATATTTTTTCGCATAAAATGTTAAGAAACTTTGTTCAGCATATTCTTAGCTACATTAATGCCAAATGTAGTTAAGCGGTAGCACCAAGTCTGAATTAGTTGTTGGACAAAAGCTGATGACACATTTTCGAGGGGCCCACTGATTTTCAGCAACTTTGTAGGCCCATAAAAAAATTGGTCACCAATTTCGCCTAACCGAGTATTGTGTTATACGACCCCTTGGTAGTAGAATCCAACCTATACTGTCAAGTCCGTGTATTTATCAAAAAGTGTTCAATTGTTGCATAGTAATCATCGCCTCTCCTGAAAAACTACCTGTATCGACTTATCATACTTTGGAATGGAGGTTTTGATATAAGCATTGACAAATTTTGATATTGTGTCGTTCAAATTTAAAGATTGAGCCAAAATCATCTTTGGGTCCCAGATTGGGTCGACAGATTGAGAAGGAATCTGTTACACAAGGCAAAAGTTGGAACCAGCTCAAACAATTAGCATTAGATAGATCTAAATGGATGCCTTATAATGTAATGGCCTTATGATCCTAATAGGATCCAAAGGAAATAATAATAATACATAATCTTTGGGTTTCCCAAAGAAAATCATTAAAAATTGTCGTGTCTGGTAGCGTATGATTAATACTATGTAACTGCATATAACGTATTCCATTGATTTCTAAGATATGTTGATAAATGTATGTATTTATTTGTATGAATTGCAAAACAAAATCATTTTATATTATAATTATTCACGAACGATTAAAAAAATATATTTGGTAAATCCAAGGCCTATCAACAAATTATCTGAACGACCCATTTCGACTTTGCTAACATTTGGTATAACGATAGTCCCAGGAATCTATTTCTGAAATTAAAAAGAATTTTTTAGCATTTCGGTTTGGTTCGCGATTCATAGCTATTTTAAGATGATTTTTTTTTGTAGTTTTAAAATTGTAGTATATTAAGTTTGAACCGTCATAAATTCTAAAAGCATTGTCAATCTAGTACTTTTTTTAGCTTGCCGTATAAAGCAAGACCCGGATCAACATTTTGTACCCAAATGTGGTATAATTTAAGGCTACCTATTTTTGTGGTATACTTTTCTGAATTTTATTGTCCTTAATCTGTGATTAAGACTATAAAATTATAATACTATATTTCCCAAGATGTGCACAGTTATACCATATTTAATATAAAAGAATAATTTCATACATACATGAACTCAAATTCCATGGGATTTGTTATTAACCTATTTTTGTGGTAGATTTTTGTGTCCTCAAAATGTGATAAAGTTTAGATGATTATCAAGAACTTTTGCAAAATGTTTCCAGAAATATAATTTATTTAATTTTATTTTAATTCCTTCCTATTTCTAACTTTTAAAGTGCATCTTTAGTTCACTGTGACCCCTGTGTCTTACGTATTGTTTATTTACTTATCCTTATTTTCAGCACAACATACTTCATCTGTTTTGTGTCCAACGAAGACGAACGTTGTCAGCATGAAGAACGTCACCATCAACATCATGGATGTATGTATGAGCTTTTATCTTCCAGAGTGCGAAATGAAGAAATGTAGTTTAGTTTATATAAGCTCTCCTATCGCACCCCCTCTCCCCCCCTCTGGCCCCTATCGAGTCACCCTTCAAAATATTTCGATATCGTCGTGTTATTGACATCAACAAATGAGTTTAAATAAATAACTTGCAGCTCAATGAATTGAGAATTTATTTCTTTATTAAAAAGTAAAACGCACACACACACGCTCACTTATGCCAGTATGAGACCAGTAACTAATACCCAACTGCTTCCCAGTCACGCTGCTTTAGCTGCTGCATCTTCTCATCTCACAAGCCGGGGTAAGTTCTCCTCAACTCATTGATTTTAAGTCTTCTTTTTTCCTAGGGCAATATTTCTTTAGATCTCTTTTCCATTCTCCCCCGACAATGCATCATCTTAATTTTAAAGGAGGGGGAAAGAAAACCAAGCAAATAAGTAAGAAAAAAAAGGCGAACGTTTACTGGGTTCTCTTCTCGCATTTTGATAAATATCTCTATGTGTGTCTGTCTGAGTGTATATGTTTTGGTATTAAATTGCTTATTTTGTGTGTGTGTCGGAGAAAGTATATGTGTAAAGAGGGATATAGTAAGAGCGAAAGAGATAAAGTGTATTAGGGAGTCAAGTTCCAGTTCATTTTGCTGAAAAATTAAAACATCCGTTTCCCGTTAAGACAATTTATTATTATTCATTTTTATCCATTATTGTGCAATTTTACTTTGCGGTGACTTTCCTCAAGGATTTATTAGCAAAAAAAAAGGAAGAGTGAAGAAAAATATATGTTTTATTAAAGAGGGAAAACAGTGGAAAAAAAATACAGTGTAGACATGATATAAAATAAAATTTAGCAATTTCTACAAAAAATATATATGTAAAATATTGAAAAATTCCTATACGTATACGTATAACACAGGACATTTTTGCCATTTTTAAGGCACAGGGTGCACTTTTTGCGGATGGGTTTGTTCCGCATTTTTTTCTCCTATTCAATACTCGTATCTGCAACATTGCTTCAGACACAAAGGAGATATTCCGTAGGGTATACCGAGAAAAAGTGCATAAAATCCACTTTGAGCAAAAAAATCGTATGGCCATTAAATTATTACTTAAGTCAACTTGACAAAGTTCTTATTTTTGGGGCTACTTTCTCGTCCAATTCTCAGAATAAAGTTCCAAAATCATGTGTTGTACTGTGTAATTTTAAGTATGCCATGTCCTCGTTTATTGGCCCCAACTGCAACTATAGAAAAGATTACTTACAATAAGGAACATTTTCTTTATATCTATGTAGGAAATTGTTTGATGTCCTTGTTTTAAAGATCCAAAACACAACCTGGAAAAAAATTGCATAGAATTAGAACAATTTGCTGACTATAAAAGATATTGCTGTAATTTTAGGTATTTCAAGCTTTTGTTTTAAAGAAATAAAATCCTAACAAAAAAAAGTTTACTGGGAAGTAGGAAACTTCACTTGATATTAAGGAAATTATCTTATTTTTGAATATGCCATGTCTTTGCTTTAAAGGCCTAAGCCCTAATTGGTAAAAACGTTTACTTAGAATTAGGAAATTTTACTTAATGTAAAAAAATTTGTCTTAATTTTAAGTACAACATGTCATTATCTTAATTAGGAAAATATACTTTTTATTAGGGACAGACACTATCTTAATTTTAAGAACAATATGTCCCTGTTTTAAAGTCTCAACCAGCAAATTGGAAAAAAAAGGTTACTTAGAATTAGGAATCAATACATAATATTAAGGAAGTTGTCTTTATTTTAAGAATGCGTCGGCCTTGTTTTGTGATCCAAGCCCTAAACTGAAAAAGTTAATTTTGAATTAGGAGAATTTTATTTATAATTATGGAAATTCTCTTAATATTAAGTGCGACATGTAATTTTTTTAAATTGGAAAAAGTTTACTTAGAATTAGGAAAATGTTTCCTATTATTAATAAAATTTTCTTATTTTTAAGAATGACATGTTCTACTCTTAAATACTAAACTGAAGTTTTACTTAAAATTAGGGAAATTTTCTTTATATTTAGTAAATTGTTTTAAGCAAACTAGGAAAAAGGTTTATTTGGAACAAGTAAACTTCACCTAATATTAAGGAAATTGTCATAATTTGAAGTATGTCATGTCCTTATTTTAGGGGCAAAAACCAAAAACATGAAAAAGGATTATTTAAAATTTTGAAAATTTACTTAATATTAACGAAATTGGTTTAATTTTGCATATGCTATGTTCCTGTTTAAATGACAGAAGCCCTAAACCGGAAAAAAGTTTACTTAGTCTTACAAAAATTTTTCTTATTTAAGAAATTATCTTAATTTTAAAATTAATACTGGAAAGGTTTAGAAAGAATTACGAAAATATACTAAATATATTAATTTAACTTTCTTAATTAAAAGGCCAAAAACACAAACTGGAAAAAGTTTACTTTGAATTAGGAAATTTTACTTTTTATTGATTTATTATCTTAATATTAAGTATGTCATGTCCTTGTTTTAAAGTCCCAAACTGTAAAATTTTGCGTAGAATCAGGAAAGCGGACTCAGTATTAAGGAAATAGTCTCAATTTAAGATCTGTTTTAAAGACACAAATACCAAACCAGAAAAAATTTGAACTTGAAGCTAGGAAAATGCACTTAATATTAAAGAAATTATCTTTATTTAAGGCACGTCCTTGTCTTCTTTTTAAAGACCCAAAACGCAAACTGGAAACAAATTTTATTTAGAAATACGATAATTTAATTAATATTTAGGAAATTTTCTTAACTTAACGTATCGTCGGCTTAATGCTATTTTGGTCCATACGCCATTTTTGTGCTTTTTGAGTTAGGAGTTGATAATATGGGTTCCAAGCATGCTCTTTCAGAATCTGCAATCATTTTTTTCCTATCTCGCCTAGTTTTCGAGATATTGGTAGGGTAAATTTGTTTTACTCTAAATAACGGGAAATAATTTCGATATTTTTGTTCTATGTCTCAATTTTGCTATCGCCCTATATTTTTCACTCAGTATTTTACGTTCTTTCGATCACAATATGTAAATTAGTGTCGTTCCATACCGACCCTTTTTGTGGTCCATGTAATACAAATATGAAAAAATATTAAAATAAAAGTGGATATGGACCAAAATGCCAAGTACAAAAATTGTTATAACTTGCTTATTTTTGGATGTAATGATATAGAAATGCATGAGAATCATACAGATACTGTTGGGAACCCTATGAAATAAAAAGTGTGTAACTCTTCAGTCCCGTTTTTACTCAAACAATAAATTGCGTTTTTCTCCGATCATACAAAATGGCGTATGGAACAAAATAGCATTGAGCCGACGGTATGTCACGTCATTGCTTTAAAGACCCAAAATACAAAACGGCATAAAAGGCTACAAAAATTAGGAAGATTTACTTAATATTAAGGAAGGTGTTTTAATTTTAAGTATGCCATGTCCTTGTTTTAATAACCCACATCCACAATTAGATTAAAGTTTATTTAACATTAGGAAAAGGTACTTAATATTAAGCAAATTTTCTTCATTTTAAGAGTCCTTGTTTTAAAGATTAAAACTCCAATCTGGAATAAAATTTAAATAACATTAGGAAAATTTATTTAATATTAAGAAAAATTTCTTAATTTTTTAAAGAAACAAACCACAGTACTGAGAAAAGTTCACTTGAGATTGGATAAATGTATCTAATATTAAAGAAATTGTTCTTATTTTAAGCAGTGTTCAGAAAAAACAGTACGTTATAGCAACGGTTCCTTCAGAGAACACTAACGTTATTTATTTTTTAGTGTTACTGTTCGCGAACGGTACCACTGTGATAACGTACCGTTCTTATAACACGACGAACGGTATCACTACGATAACGTACGGTTCACAGAACAGTATCACTACGTTTAACAGAACACTAACAGTATCACTACGTTTAGCGTTCCGTTCTTTTTTATATTCGACACCACAGGTCGCAAATATGAAGCAATCTTAATGGAAATTGGTACAGAGTTATTTCTTATCCCAGGGATGGGGGCTATATTAAAGTATGGACCGATATGTCTAATTAAAATATTTAAATTTCAGCATGGTCGGTTAAAAAATGCGCTCTCTAGGGCGTAAATATGTCTTATCGAAAGGGACCTTCGTATGGGGGCTATATCAGTATGGACCGATATGCCCCATTTTAAATAGGGATCGTCCCTGGGTTAAGAAATAAGACTGTACCAATTTTCATTAAGATTGCTTCATATTTGCGACCAGTGGTATCGAATATAAAAAAGAACGGAACTCTAAAACGTAGTGATACTGTTAGTGTTCTGTTCAAAAGAACAGTATCACTACGACGCACAGTGGAATATTTTCACACAAGACGCGGCAAAAATTAGAAGGAATTGAGCTAGAGCTTTGAAATTTGGTACATATCACTCATTTCGCCTAATTAGCTAAAACCCAATTTTTTGCTTAAATCCGCCCATAACCACGGCTACTTCCCACATAACCTAAAATTAAAAATCTTAGTATTTTTCTCAATTTCGCATTTATATTATTACAAATCGCTAGTAGAGATTGTATTTGAGTCCTCAATTATATAAAATTTACAAGTGCCACGCCCAACGCCCATATATCAATTTAAATTTTATACGATGTTGGAAATTACAGGACATTTTTTTTATAAAACGCTTTGTATCGTTTGTTCGATGTAACTCAGTACGTAGAACAAAGTAAATAACTAAAGCGTAATACATTAGCTCAACATTTGCAAAAAAAAATCATGATGAAATAGTTTACAGTTTTTTGTTAATTAATCAATCATTCCAACTATCCAGAAAAAATAATCATTGATTTAGCAAAGTGTTCATTAATAATACGTCATTTTTAAATCATACTTTTAGGAATATGTTGAAAGCGCACACAAACAATGAGGCATGTACATATATATATACATAGTAGATTGGCAAACAAATATGAATATTTACCTCGTTCATGTCGGTTGCCGTTTAATTCGGTCTGTAATCGTTGATGTAAACTGAGATACTCTTTCGGCTCAAGACCAACTTGCGTTTATACATTGCCCCTTAAGGTATGCTTTGGTAATGTTGTTCAATACATAGCAAGATGGACTAAAAATAACGAATTTTGTGTTGTTTTTTGCCGAGTAGGTTTTACCATTTCGTTAAATAAATCAACATAGGCAGGTATAGGCAGAATTTTCTTTTTGCAATGGTTAACTGAGAACCTAGTTTATCAATTTTTGTTAATGCCAAGACATCGGTCGGCCTCGCGAGTTTAATTTTATCCTGAAGAAAATGAAACACCCTGAATTTTGGCAACTTCCAGGTAAACCGCTGCATAAAAAGGGAAAATGACAACATAATACTAGTTTTTTTAATGCAAAAAAACACGTCAAAAGGTTCTGTATAGTATGACTTAAACGAAGTTCCAATGCGTCTCATAGTTTCGGAGATATGGGCTTACAAAATACCCTCTTATATGACAAACTTTGGAACCATTGTACCATTTATGAATTTCAAATGCTTGTACCGCGATAGTTCGCCAAAATATCGGCAAAACCTTTAAAGACTTAGTTAATTGGAATGTTCTTTACAGATTGGAATCAAAACTGTTGAGATTGGGCCTCATGAAAATTGGGAGTTTTTGCCGCTCATAATACACTGTGCGACGTAGTGATACCGTTCGTCGTGTTCTAAGAACGGTACGATATCGTAGTGGTACCGTTCGCGAACAGTAACGCTAAAAAATGTTTAGTGTATTCTGTTATCTTGTAAGGTACGGTACAGAACGCTAAGGAACCGTTCCTGATTTTAAGTAGGACATATCCTTGTTTGAAAGATCCAAACCCAAAGTGCAAAAAAAGTTTAAGGACCCAAACCCAAACAAGAAAAAATGTTGCTTAATATTAAAAACATTTACTTAATATTAAGGATATTGTCTTAATTTTAAGTATGTATGTCATTTCATTGTTTTAAAGACCCAATCCACGAACTAAGAAAAGTGTACATAGAATTAGGAAAATGTACTTAATATTAAAGATATGTTCTAAATTGTATGTCATGTCCTTGTTTTAAAGACACAAACAAACAAACTGAAATAAGTTTACTTAAAATAATTAAACAAACTTAATTTTAGAGAAATTTTTATAAATACCCAAATACCTTGTTTTAAATATCCAAACTGGAATGAAGTTTACCTCAAATAACCTCAAACTGGAATAAAGTATACTTAACATTACGAAAATGTACCCTTGCTTTAAAGAACCCAAAACCCCACTAACTGGAAAAAGGTTTACTTGAAATTAAGAAAATTTTCTTAATATTAAAGAAATCGTCCCAATTTTAACTTACACATGTCTTTGCTTTAAAGGCCCCACCCCAAATACTTAGAATTAGTAAAATGTGCTTAGTATTAAGGACGTCGACTTATTTTAAATATAACATGCCCTTGCTTTAAAGACTCAAACCTCAAACTGACAGAAACTTTTCTTAGAATTAGTACAATTTACTTGATATTAAGAAAATTGTCTTAAGTTTAATAACCCCGCTCATAGGAAAAAGGTTTACTTAAAATTAAGGGAATCTTACTTAATATTAAGAAATCTTACTTAATATTAGGGAAATCGTCCCAATTTTAAGTTAGCCATGTTTTTGCTTTAAAGACACAAACTAGAAAAGGTTTACTTAGAATTAGTAAAAAATGCTTAGTATTAAGGACGTCGTCTTAATTTTAAGTATGTATAGCATGTCTTGGTTTTAAAGACCCAAACCTCTAAACTGGCAAACACTTTTCTTAGCATTAGCTAATTTTATATAATATTAAGGAAATAATCTAAAGTTTATTTATACCATGTCCTTGTTTTTAAGATTAGCATGTATTTTAAGAAAAAATTTTAAAATTAACTCAATTTTCTTTCACTGCCCTTTGCTCTGTTCATTTTATCGAAAAACACAAAGCCACTTTCCTTTCAGCATTTCTTCTTTATTAACCCAGACTATTTAGACTTTCGTTTTCCATTTTCCACATCTACGTTTTTTTTTTTGCCATTAACCGACCACCTTTAGGTGTTTATGGACCAAACCAAAAGCTAAATGTACCCCCACATTTTTATTATAATTAATAAATAAAGCAATTATGGTTTAAAAGCCATGGTAAAAATGCAAAAGGTAAAATTGCAAATAGTCTTAGGGAAACCAAAGGTCGACTGGTCTTCCTCCTCTACTTAGTAAGCTTCTGTACAATGTAAGTAGCAACGATAGTGAAATTAATTTCATAATAAAAAGGAAATTCATTTATACAGCTTTTTATGGATGCAACCAACAGTCGGCAGTTTTATGTGAGTTCATCCAGAGTAAATACTGCGTAGTTAAATTAGAGGAATGCCTCAAGGTTTTCAAGGTTGATTCAATTGTAAAGAAAAATGATTTACATTGCAACATTTTTCTAATAATTATTATGTTTAAGAGAAAATATTAGTACATTTCTTATTTAAAGCCAATCGATTACTCCTTTAGAGAGTTTTCGTACGCTCCAACCAGAGAGACAGACGTACGGACCTAGCTTGAATGACTTAGATCGAATTTCCGCCGAACATACATAGGGTCTTAGATCACTGCTTCGATGTCTTTTTAAAGTGAGGGTATATAAATAATTCTATAATCTCTTATTAGGCTCAGAGAATAAATAATAAATTTTACCTAATATTCTAAATCTAAATATGTCCGTCCTTAGTTAAATAAAGAATAATTTCTTATTTATATTATCCTATTTAAGGGTTAAGGTAATCACCTTAACAATACCAAAAAAAAACAATGTAGTTGATTGCATTTTGACAATTTCCTTATCGCCTTCCCGGATATTTCTCCCCATGGAAATGTGATAATAAATGCTAAAAGATTTATTTCTAATTAATTGTAATCCTGGGGATTACATTACATTTTTACGAGAATTTTCAGTAAAAACATTCATGTAATATCATCTACGACGGTAAGAAAAGAACGCAGGCAAAAAAGATACATTTGTCTTGGAACTTTCAACAGAAGCCTCTAAAAGAAAGGTGATGGTGTGGTAGATCCTGGAAACATGGCCTCCGCCGCTGTTATGGTGGGAATGCTATACCAACATCACTACCACCACACCTTCACCAACACCACTGAGGATAATGATAATAATTACAAATGTCATCAAATAATCTTAATTGAATAATCTCATTTTTAGACACGAAAAGGTGAGAGAGAGGAAAGTTGAAGAAATGAAAGTAAAATAAGAGAAACACACAGCTAAAATCAAAAAAAGGATATAGGGAAATGGAAAATGGGAGACGGCCAAGGCATTTGTCTGCTCAAACAGGTGTTGAGGTAAAAATAGTTAATTAAAATGACAGTTGAATAGACCAGGCGGGGGAAAGAAAGCCATTAGGCGAAGTAGATGACGAGAAATTGCTTTGGACATGTGGCTTTAATTATGAGAAAGTGGCAAGAGAAACAAAAAATATATTAAAAGCAAAAATTATATGTACAGAGTTTCTGGGAGAAAAGCTTTAAGTTAATTGAGTTAAGATTACTTTAAGGAACAGAGATAGCACCGTGTAATGAGATTTTTCTTTTGAAAATTTCAATGCAGTTCTAACGTAGTTCGATCTTCTAGTAACGATAACCGAGACAAACTGTTTTTGTATAGTTTTTTTTTTTAATATTAATTGTACTACTCTGTGCTTGTCCGAATATACAACAGGAAGGAGCTTCTGTTCAAGATATTGGACCCAGAAGTTTGTTGGGAAATCACAGAGACTTTGGAATGCAGAACGAAATAAACAATGGATCAAAACATGGACCATTTTAGACACTAGACAAGCTCTAGTGTCATCCTCTTATTACCTAACCTAAAGAGGAGCTTTAAAGAATTATTCATCTTAAAAATCCTCAAAGCTAAGTATTTCTAGCAAATTTAAAAAACAGAACAAACATAGAAAAACGTCTAGCGTTACTAGCTTTTCTAGTTTTCAAAGGCTTGGCGATTTCGCTTGATTTACAATATATTTCGAGCTACAAAATCAAGTCGTCAACATATTAAGTAAACCAGAGCACCTGATACATCGAATCGAGCAATACTAGTTTTTCTATTTTTAAAAGGCTTGACGATTACGATTGAATTAAAATATTTTTCCAATCACATAATCAAGTCGTCACCATATTAGCGAGTTAATGAAAGTGATAAGTACTTTCGAGCTATATTAGGTTTTCTATTTTGCAACGACTTGACGATTTACAATATATTTCGCCAAAAAAGCAAGTCGTCACCAAATAAGTAAACCAAAGAAAGTGTTAAATATATGGTAGATTGTTACTAGCTTTTAGAGTTTTCAAAAGCTGGACGATTACCCTAGATTCACAATATCTTGCGTGCCACAAAATCAATCCGTCATAACATTAGAAATCCAAAGAAAGTGATAAATAGTGTCAAGCGTTTTTAATTTTAAAAGGCTTGATGATTTTGTTTGATTTAGAATATTATTCGAGCCACAGCATCAAGTCGTCACCCAAGTGATAATTATTGTTGAGTGTTACTAGCTTTTACAGTTTCAAAGCGTTACTAGCTTTTACAGATTTACAATATTTATCGAGCTACAATATCAAGTCGTCACCATATTAAGTAATCCAGAGCAACTGATAAATTGTGTCGAGCCTTACCAGCTTTTCTATTTTTCTAAGACGATTTTGTTTGATTTACAATATTTTTTGAGCCACAAAATAAAGTCGTCACCATATTAAGTAATCCAGAGCAACTGATAAATAGTTTCGAGCATTACCAGCATTTCTATTTTTAAAAGACGATTTTGCTTGATTTACAATATTTTTGAGCCACAAAATCAAGTCGTCACCATATTAGTAATCCAAAGAATGTGTTAAAAGTTGTTGATTGTTTCTAGCTTTAAGAGTTTTCGAAGGCAGGACGATTACGCTTTATTTACAATATTTTTCGTGAGACAATATCAAGTCGTCGAATTATTAAAAATCCAAAGAAAGTGATGAATAGAGAGGGCGAACCAAAAAAAAACTGATAAATAGTGTTGATCATTACTAGATTTTGTATTTTGAAAAGACTTGACGGTTTCGCTTTATATAGAATATTTTTCGAGCGACAGTGTCGAGCATTACCAGCTTTTCTATTTTTAAAGAATATTTTGCTTGACTTACAATATTTTTTGTGCCACAAAATCAAGTCATCAACATATTAGTAATCCTAAGAAAATGATAAATATTGTTATGCTTTATTTACAATATTTTTCGTGACACAAAAACAAGTCGTAAAAGTCGTAAAAACAAGTCATAATATTAAAAATCCAAAGAATGTGATGAATAGTGTCGACGTTTATAGCTTTTCTAAATTTGAAAGACTTGACGATTTTGCTTGATTTACAATATTTTTCGAGCCACAAAGTCAAGTCATCACAATATTAGTAAACCAAATAAAGTGATAAGTTTTGTTAAGTATTCCTAGCTTTTAGAGTTTTTAAAGGCTGGACGATTTCGCTTGATTTACAATATTTTTCGAGTTACCAAATCAAGTCGTCACCATATTAAGTAACCCAGAGCAACTGAGAAATAGTGTCGAGCATTATGAGCTATTTTTCAAAGACGATTTCGCCTGATTTACAATATTTTTCGAGCCACAAAATCAAGTCTTCGGCACAGTCTGTAAACCAAAGAAAGTTATAAATATTAGTGTCACAAAATCAAGTCGTCATAATATTAAAAATCCAAAGAAAGTGATAAATAGTGTCGAGGGTCTTAGCTTTTCTTATTTTCAGAGACTTGATTTCGCTTGATTTATAATATTATTCGAGCCACAAAATTAAGTCGTCACAATATTAATAAACCAAATAAACTGATGAATATGGTTGAGTGTTACTAGCTTTTGTAGTTTTCAATGGCTGGGTGATTCCGCTTGATTTAAAATATTTTTCGTGTCACAAAATCAAGTCGTCATAATATTAAACATTCAAAGAAAGTGATAAATAGTGTCGAGCGTTTTTAGCTTTTCTAATTTTCAAATACTTGATGATTTTGCTTGGATTACAGTATTTTTCGAGCCACAAAATTAAGACGTCACAATATTAGTCAGCCAAATCAGCAGATAAATAGTGTCGAGTATTACTAGATTTTATATTTTAAAATCCTTGACGATTTCGCATGTTTTACAATATTTTTCGAGCCACAAAACCAATTTGTCACAATTTGTAAGCCAAAGAAAATGATAAATAGAGTCGAGGATTACTAACTTTTTCAATTTCAAAGGGATTTCGCTTTAATTACAATATTTTTCGGGCCATAAAGCCAAGTTATCACCATGACTTTTAGGAAACCAAATAAACTGATAGCTATTGTCGAGCATTGTTTGATTTACAATATCTTTCGAGCAACAAAATCAAGTCGTCACCATATTAGTAAGCCGTAGTAACTGATTAATATTGTCGAACATCTCTTTTCAAAAGGCTTAATGATTCGCTTAATTTGCAATATCTTTCGAGCCACAAAATCAAGTCGTCACCATATTATCGAGTCAATGAAAGTGATGAGTAGTTTTGAGATATATAGTTTTCTATTTTGCAACGACTTGGCGATTTCGCATTATTTTCAAGCCACAAAATCAAGTCGTCTCCGTATTAGTAAACCAAAGAAAGTTTTAGGATTTCGCTTGATTTACTATAGCCGTAAAATAAAGTTGTCACTGATAAATAGTGTTAACCACTACCAGATTTTTTAAAAGAACGACTTGACGATTTCGCTAGATTTACAAATATTTTTCGTGCAACAAAATCAAGTCTTCACCTTATTAGTAACATACAGAAACTGATAATAGTGTCGGGCATTAATATTTTTTATTTTTATTTTACAAAGACTTTACTATTTCGCTTGATTTACAATATTTTTCGAGACACAAAATTAAATTTGTAACATATAATTAAGCAACTGATAAATTGTGTCGAGTATTAGTAGCTTTTTATTTTTTAAATACTTGACTATTTCCCTTAATTTACAAAATTTTTCGAGCCACAAAATCAAGCCGTCACTATGTTAGTACTTAAGCCAAACTGAGTGTTAAGTAGTGTCGAGTATTAGTAGCATTTTATTTTTAAATGACTTGATGATTTCGCTAGACTTACAATATTTTTCGAGCCACAAAATCAAGTAGTCACAATATTAATGTCGAGCATTACCAGATTTTTTATTTTTAAATGCTTGACGATTTGGCTTGATTTACAGTATTTTTCGAGTCACAAAATCAAGTAAGCCAAAGCAAAGACTATTTTGCGAAGACTTGACGATTTCGCTTGATTTACAATATTTTTGGAGCCACAAAATGAAGTCGTCATTATATTTTTATCCCAAATCAACTGATGCATATTCTGGCCTCCTAAGATATAAATACGTATCTCCATTTCTGTAGTTTTGAGGTATTTAGCTTTTACGTTTTATAACTTTCGCGCCTTTTAATTTTATGTTTAGGTTAGTTACCTTAATTGGTCTATGTGAGCTGGTAAAATCGGCTGCCACCCCACCATAAATCTAAACCTAAAGGCGCGAAAGTTATAAAATGTAAAAGCTAAATATCTCAAAACTGCTGAAATGGAGATACATCTTCCTTTCTTAGGAGGGCAGTATTGGTGAGTGTTTTTAATTTGTCAAAGGCTTGACGATTTCGCTTGATTTACAATATTTTTCATTTACTAGAAAGCCAATGAGAGTGACAAATAGCGTCGAGCGATATTAGCTTTTCTATTTTTCAAAGGTTTGACAATTTCGCTTGATTTACAACATTTTGCGAGTAGCAAAATTAAATCAGTCGTCACCAAAGAAACTGATAAATAGTGTCGATTATTGGTAGCTTTTTTATATTTCACAGGCTTGACAATTTCGCTTGTTTTACAATATTTTTCGAGCCACAAAATCAAGTTGTCACTGTATTAGTTAGTAAGTCAAATAAACAAAGGTATAGCTTCGAAATATATATTCCATATTCGAGAATTTTAATTTAAATATTTTTTTTTAATTTTTTTGCATATTGTAGTCACCCTCTTGAATTATTTACTTGCTTGCTTTCATTGCTTCCTCTTCTAAATTTTACTTTAAATGTCTGCAATTTATTTCCCCACTTCCTTGGCTGTCTAGGACTTCCTTTTCAAAAGGATTCGCTTATCGATTTTGCTTACTTTGTTCTTTTTGCCGAAGTTTGCCAACACTAATTTCCTTTCCTTAGCAATTCCCAAACCTGTCATATATGTGGGAAAACAAAAAATATTCATAGTCTGAGTATACCCGAAAAAATAAAGCAAACCCCAAAGTATTTTAAATTGTCAGAATAATGTGCTGTTCAAGAAATTATGCTAATTTTCTAACCCAAACCCGGCCAAAGGTCCTACTCTCTGTCTTCCTCCGCCCTCAAAAAGCTATTAAAATCAGCCAAAAAGTCCCAAACGTACATACATACATGTGTGTAGAGTGGGGACGGTGGAAAAGGGTCGATCAAGGATTTCTTTGAAAAATAATGGCTTTCAACAAATCGAAAAGTTAAGTTTTAACAAACTATGCGGTTTTGTTTATAACTTCTAATCACAGGCGGTTAACAGGAGCAAAGGGCCAATATAGCAAACACTCTACTCGTATCCCCACCTCTCCCAGACCAGCAGCATTAGTATCAACAAGACCTAGCAGTTTTGTTTGGTTTGGGCGATTTTTTTTTGGGGGGTTAAGGTAAAAGTTATCGCTTCACTTTTCCCACAAAACATCATGTGATGCATGGCATATTAATTTGAACGATTTTCAATGTTTCCATCCGAAAAAGACCAGTTGAAGTTTCAGTTTCGTTTTTAGCTAAAATTTCAGTTTCTACATATTTTTGCCCAAAAACGCTTTCCCCTTTTGATCCATTTAGTTTCATATCGAACGCAAAGGTATTTGCTATTCTGGCTGGCAATAGTTTACTTGTTTTTCGTCCTGTTTTTTATCCTTAACCTGGCTGCGCTCAGACTCATACTGTACTCTGCAGATATACTATTTTTTTTTGCTTTCGTATGGATTGTACATCCGCTTGTTAAAATTACCCCTAGGAATAATATTTTCACTTTTAATATTATTTTCAACAATTTTTTCCTGTCCACCCAGACAACATACACACGCAGCCACTCACACAGAAAAACACACACACACACACATATGTGTACGAGTATAAACACCCACAACAATTCTCCGGCAATCCACTCGATGACTGTTCAACTTAACCACTAGCTGCTCCCACATTTATATAGTTTTGGGAAAGGAAAGTGGTGGATGAGGGCATTGGAAAGGGTATTTGGTCGAAGGAGTGATAAAATAATAAATTGTATGGCAAAATTATGAGCCAGAAGGGGCGTGACATTTATTAAATGTTCGAAGGGTTACCCTCGGTCCAGCGAAAATATTTACTCCTTTCTGTCGACTGTACCCCTAAAATGTACGAATTTCGAATTTATTGTATCTCGAAATTTTTAAGGGGTAGCCCTAACGACATAGACCCGACACCAAATGAGAATTATTGAATTTCATAATTTTATTATTTTACTTATAAATTTAATAGTTATGAGCAAGACAGTGATGTTGGAGAGAAATATTTTTTTTTTAAATAATATGTTTGTCACAGATCAGAATGCATATCCTTTTTTGTTTTTTTTTTACCCAATATTTGTCACTCCTATTTCAAACCTTCGCGCACTCCAATTTATAACCCCGAAACCAATCATTTTTGCTCCAAAAAGTTATCTTTTCATCGTGTGGTCGGTCGTGTATTTATATTTCCCATTTTTCTACCGCCCCCATTCTCGTGGTGGTACTACCGTTGTTGTTTCGGTTTGTTGTTCTTATTTTTGTCGTTTTCTTTGCTGGTAACCAATTTTGTTTTTTTGGTGTTGTTGTTGTTTTTTTTTGTTCGTGAAGAAAATTTATTACTTTTCACAGCTCTATTTTTTTACGAACTCACCTTGTCCCTTCGTCTACCCAGCCACCCACTCACATCTTTGCATTTGTGAAATTTCATGTTTTTATTTTCATATGTTTGCGATTTATCAGAACGAGATAAAAGCCAAGGGAACTAAGTAATAAAAATGGGGGTAAAATTGAAAAATATTTTTTTGGCGAGTTGAGTTTTTTTTTTGGTAGTTTGGCCTTTGGGAATAAATATTAAAATATTTGCTGAGTTAGCTGTCTTTTCGATTCAAATTTTTAAAATAGAATATAATTTTGTTCATCAAAGTAACACTTAAGTTAGTTTGGATTTCTTCCAGTCACTTGTATTAACAATAGGCTGTATTGGAAGTATGATTTACAATATTTATTTAAATATTTATTTAAATTATCAAAATCAAATTTTTCTATAACATTTTGCTCAAATTGCATTTCAACAATATTTTGTTGAAATCGCATTTTTGTAGATATTCCATTTCAAAATAAATTTTTGTTGTAGAAAATTTCGTCGGATTTAAATTTATTTTGACCTTTTTTCAAAAATAATTTTTTATTCTACGTTTTCCTCCAAAATTTGGCCGAAATCCATTACATCTAGAAAATTTTGCTGAAATTTTGAACATTAAATTTCCGTTTTTCATTTTTGTAGAAAAATTCTTGACATTTTCCCAAAAAAAATATCTTAAAAATGCATTTTTTATAGAAAATAATGTCAAAATTGAATTTTATTGAAAAATCCTGCAAAATTTTCAAAATTGCATTGTTTTAGAAAATTTTCCTAAATTTATATTTTCCTGCAAATTTCATAAAAACCGCAGTTTATTGTAAAGTTAGTCGATATAGTTTTTTTTTAATTCAACTAAAGTGAATTTTTCGTTGCAATTTAATTTCCATCGAAAATTTAATAAAAGTCGCGCATAATTTAGGAAATTTTAAAAAAATTAATTTTTTTTCTAAATCATTTTGTAGAAATTTTTAAAAAATTGTTAAACATTTCGTCAAAATTGCATTTTTATCAATATTTTGTTGATATTCCATTTTTGGAAAAAAATGTGATTTCTCTAAACATTATCGTTGAAATTTCTATTTGTCCAAAAAAAAAAAATGTTGGAAGGGCATTTTTGAACTTTTGTAGAAATTGAATTGTAAATTGAAGAAATTGTTTTGTTCTAGCAAATCTTGCTCAAATTGTTTTTTTTTTAATTTCACATAAAACTGCTGTTTATTTTAAAGTTACTCAAATTGCATTTTTATAGAAAAATTCGACAAAATTGGATTTTTCGTTGCAAATTCATTTCAACGAAAATTTATTAAAAGTCAGATATTAGGAAATTTGTCAAAATTTGCATTCTGTAAAAATTCAATTTTTGTAAAAATTTATCCAATATTAAATTATTTGTAGAAAATTTCGCCGGGTTGGATTTATTGAAATTTTTTAAAACACGTTTTTTATATTTTAGTTTTTTCTCCAAAATTTTGCCTAAATCAAATTTTTCTAAAACATTTTGCTAAAATTGCTAAATAGTTGCATTTTCTTGGAAATTTTTGCGAAATTGTATTTTTCAACAATACTTTGTTGAAATCACATTTTTTGTAGAAAAAATCTATTTATTCCATTTCAAAATAAATCACATTTTTTGTAGAAAAAATCTATTTATTCCATTTCAAAATAAATTTTTTGTTGTACAAAATTTCGTCAGATTTCGACCGTTTTACATTTTTTTCGAAAATAAATTTTTATTGAATTCAACGTTTAGCGAATCTTTAAAATTTGGCCGAAATAAATTTTTTCTAGAAAATTTTGCTGAAATTTTAAATATAAAAATTTCCTGAAAATTACATTATTGTAGAAAAATCTCTTATTTTTTTTCAAAAAAAAATTCTTGAAATTTCATTTTTTACTTCTTATAATAATGTCAAAATTGAATTTTATTGAAATATCCTGCAAATTTAACGAAAGTGCATTGTTTTAGAAAATCTTGCTTAAATTTATATTTTCTTGCAAACTTCATTAAACCGCTGTTTATTATAAAAATAGTCGAAATAGATTTTTTTTTAAATTCAACTAAAGTGCATTTTTCGTTGCAATTTAATTTCAATCGAAAATTTAATAAAAGTCGCGGATAGTCCAGGAAATTTTAAATTATTGTAAAAATAAATTCAAAATTATTTTTTTTTGTGCAAAATTTTGTCATTTTGTAGAAATTGTTAAAAAAAAGGCGTTTTCTTAAGCATTTCGTAAAAATTGCATTTTAACAATATTTTGTTGAAATTGCTTTTTTGTAGAAAAATCCTTGATTTCTCAAAACAATATCGTTAAAATTGATTTTGTTAAAAAAAATGTGTTGACATGATTTCTCAAAACAATATCGTTAAAATTGATTTTGTTAAAAAAAATGTGTTGAAATGGCATTTGTGAACTTGTGTAGAAATTGAATAAATTGTAAATTGACGAAATTGTATTGTTCTAGAAAATCTTGCTTAATTTTTTTCATTGTAAAGTTATTCGAAATTGCTTTTTTATAAAAAAAATCGACGAAAGTGAATTTTTCGTTGCGAATTCATTTCCATTAAAAATTTAATAAAAGTCGCATTTATTTTGTCAAAATTTTCAATTCTGTACAAAATTGTATGGAGAATAAAATGTTTGCAAGAATTCATTAAAATTTTTTTTTGTAGAAAATTTCGTCGAAGTTTGATTTTTTTGAAATTTTTTATGGGTCACATTTTTATTGATATCTTCGTTTTTTCTCCAAAATTTCCTCAAAATCTAATTTTTCTAGAACATTGTGCTAAAATTGCTTAAAAAATACATTTTCTTGTTTTTGTTCGAAATTTAATTTTTCATTTCTATAGAAAATATTGCATTTCTATACAAAATATAGTGGAAATTGATTTTTTTTCAAAAAAAAATGTCTTGAAATAGCCTTTTTTGGACTTTTATAGAAAATTATTGTGTATTGTTCTAGAAAATCTTGCCTAAATTTGAATTTTCTTTCAAATTTCATAAATACCGCTGTTTATTATAAAGTTTGCCGAGTTTGTAATTCATTTCCAATGAAAATTTTATAGAAGTCGCGGACAATTTAGGAAATTTTGAAAAAAATTGCATATCTGTACAAAAACTTTGTCGATAATGAAATTATTGTAAAAATTATTTTTTTGGTGGAAAATTTCGTCGTTTTTCATTTAAATCTTTTATTGAAATCTTTTCCTAGATCATTTTGTTGAAATTTGTAAAAAATTGAATTTTCTTGAAAATTTTGTCGAAATTGGATTTTTCAAAAAATATTTTGTTGAAATTAATTTTTTTGTAGAAAAGTCGTTGAATTCTTTTCTTCCACAAATCCAATTATTCCACAAAATTTTTTGAAATTGCATTTTAAACTTTTATAGAAAATTATGTTGATATTGAATTTGATTGAAAGATCCTTCAAAATTTATGAAATTTTTCTTGAAAATCTTGCTTAAATTGGTATTTTTTTCGACAAATTTCATAAAATCCGTTGTTTATATTAAATCCAGTTGAAATTTAATTTTTATAGAGAAAATCAACAAAAGTGCCCTTTTACATCGAAAATTTAATAAAAGTTGCAGATATTTGTAAATGTTATCAAAATAATAAATAAATAAATTTTTTTTGTAGAAAATTTCTTCAGATTTGAACTTTTTATGATGTTTTCGAAGACACGCTTTTATTGAAATCTTCCTTTTTCTTCATAATTTTAGTAAAATCTATTCTTCTACAACCTTTTGCTAAAAAAAATCATTGATATTGCATTTCTCTAATATCGTTGAAATTGAATTGCATTTATAAATTATTATACAATACTATTAATTTTTATAAAAAAAACAAGAAAAGTAAATTTTTCGTTCCAAATTCATTTCCATCGAAAATTTAATGAAAGTCGCAGATATTAGGACATGTTGTCAAAATCTGCATATCTGTTAAAAACTTTGTTGAAAACACAATTTTTATTTAAATCTTAACTTTTTCTACAAAATGTTGCCACAATACAATTTATTGTGTTGAAATTTCATTTTTATAGAAGAATTCTTGATATTTCAAAAAAAAAAATATTGAAATTGCATTTTTTAACATTTAAAGAAGATTATTATTTTTTATACAAAATTCAACAAAAGTGCATTTTTCGTTGCAATTTCATTACCAACAAAATTTAATAAAAAATTATAATTATAAAAAATAAAAAAATTGATGAAAATTAAATTTTGTAAAAATGTTTCAAAATTAATTTGTGTAGAAAATTTTCTCTGATTTGGATTTTTTATAAAAAATTTAAAAAATCCATTTTATTAAAATCTTTGTTTTTTCTCCAAAATTTTGCCAACATCCGATTTTTCTAAAACATTTTGCAGAAATTGCCAACAGACTGAATTTTCTTGAAAATTTCGCGAAATTACATTTTTCTACAATATTTTGTAGAAATTGTATTTTTGTAGAAAAATCCTTGATATTGCATTTCTCTAGAAAATATCGTTGAAATTTAATTTTTTGCACACAATTTTTTAATAGAAAGTTTTCCAAATTGACGAAACTGTACACGCTGAAAAAAATCGCCTCTGTAGTATATTGTCCCAAACATATTCTGCTTGAAACATATATATTTTTAGAGTGCACTCCAAATATACAATATTTGACACATACAAATATTATATGTTTGGGAGGATGTTGTTCTAAACAAAACTATGTTTACATCCTAATATTTTTTATTTGGATATGTTATTTCCCAAACAAAGATCTATTTGTGAATATATATCTATTCTTTAATTATTTTAAGTTGTCAGCAATTCAAAGGTAATTTTTAGAAAGTTTTAATGTTAGTAAAATTTCTTTATAATTCAAAATAATGACTTGGAATAGTTAGAAAAAAAAAATAAATAGTTTCAAATAGAAGTTAATGCTAAGTATTCCATTTTTAATAGACATGCATAATTCGCAAACAAAGAAAAAATTAAAACTAAAATTCGAAAAATTTAGCAAAGTTTTGAAAATCTTTTTTTAATAAAATATATTTGGAAATATTCATAAACAATAATTTAATTTGTATTTAAACACATACTTTATTTGAGAAAATTAGTTCGCAAATATATTTTATTCTAATATATTAACATATGAGTTCTAAATACATATTATTGATTTTCAAATAAAATTTATTGGCTCGAAAATATATAATATTTAAAAATTTGTATTGCAAGTATATTTTCTTTCGATTCAAACATATCAAAAAAGGCGATTTTGCCCCGTGTATTGTTCTAGAAAATCTTGCCCACATTTGTAAAATTAGTTGACATTAAGTTTTTATAGAAAAAACCAACAAAAGTGCATTTTTCTTTGTAAATTCATTCATTCATCGAAAATTTAATAAATGGCTGAGATTTAGGAAATGTTGCCAAATTTTCAATTCTGTAATAAATTTTGTTGAAAATTAATTTTTTTGTAAAAATTTATTTATAATTAATATAATAAAACATTTTTCTGGAAATTTTTTCGAAAAACATTTTTATTAAAATCTTCGTTTATCTCCAAAATTTTGTCAAAATCCAATTATTCTAGAACATTTTGCAGAATTTTCTAAATAATTGCATCTTTTTGAAATTTTATCGAAATTGTGTTTTTAACAATGTTTTATTGAAATTGCTTTTTTTTAGAAAAATCCTATATATGGCATTCACTAAAAAATATCTTGTGAATTGAATTTTTCCACAAAATTTCGTGAAATTGCATTTTTGAACATTTATAGAAAATTATTGTGTATTGAAAAATCCTTCAAAATTTACGAAATAGAAAATTCCTTCAAAATTGCATTCTTTATGAACATTTTGTTGAAATTTTGTGTTTCTAGGAGTATAACATTTTATGGAAATTGCTTTTTTCCATTTCCGGTTAACGTTTTAATATAGTTGTCATACTTTGATGATTTGACTTATTTATATAATTTATATAAGTTGTTCCAATTTTTGTTGTTTTTTAATGCCTATTTCCAGATCCATGGATTTGGCCGATTTGTTTTTCCCGAAATAATTGAAGTCATTTTGACGCTTATTTTGCCACCTTTTCCATCAAAACGGGTTTTATTCACTTTGCGCCTAAAACTATGCTTCAAAAATAGTCTTCATTACCCCCTAATGTATACATGTGTGTTTCGATTGTTTTTTATTGTTGTTTTTCTGCTGATGTTAGCTGAAAATGAAAAATGTTCATTCAAAAAAGAGAAAAAAATTGTAAACAAATTTCACCAACTCATGGTGCTGATGTTGTCAGCATCAAGTAAGTGTACGAGTAGAAGAGCTGCTGCTGTTCCTACTTTTTGGCTGCTGGCAATGGATGGGCTGTTGGAAGGGGGGGGGGAAGGTTTTTGTTGTTTTATTATTTTCTTACACTTGAAAAATTAAGGTCAAACTTTATGCAAAAATAAAAAAGTTTCTTACACTTTTTGCCAATGGTAGTGTTTGAAATCTGTCCGTCCATCCGTCCGTGTTTCATCTCAACTCTTTTGTCGCTTCTTGTGTCTGGTGTCGCTTGTCTCTCTCTCTCTCTTTTATAAAAGTCACTCAAATTTCCCCCTTCCGCTGTCTGATTTTTTATTCCGGTCGTATCCATATTTCAGTTACAGAGCAATTTATATGCATATGTCATCAACTTTTACAAATTACTTTTGTACATGTTTGGTTTGCTTGGAGTTTGAGTTGTTCCCCTTCCTCGGTCCATACACCCGGTCCATTTCCTTTTTTTCTTTCCCAGAGCTGCTTGGCATCACTTTGGTTTGCTTCGACTCAACGCGGTTCAGTTCGGTACGGTTCGGTTTGTTGAGTGTCATATTCATGTTGTTTGTTTTTTTCGTATTTTTTTTTGCTGTCTTTTGTTTATTGGCCCAAAATGTAAAATAGCTTAAATGGGTTATGCTGTATGGGTTATGGTTCAAGTGATAGCGCTGACTTTTTGAGGGTAAGAGGCTACAATTACGTTCGTCCCATTGAGTGGAAATCTTTGGGGACTGTAAATTAAGACATAACGATATAATGGAGCTGTTGGGATAGCAGGCGAAGAAATGGTTGGTTAACTTTGCGCAGCATCTCAACTTTTAGGCAAAATAAGCAAAGAAAAAAATTGTCTAGGTTGTGGAAGACATGTGGCCAATTAATTGGATATTTTGGAAAAGGCGTTGAGAGGAATATTTTATTATTTTTTAAGGCCGTTTCTTGTTTTCGTAAACTAATTGGAATTTTTACAGGTCTGTAATATTAACTTTATCACTTTTTTATCTGGTCAGACATATTGGCGTATGATCAATATAATTCAGTTTTCCATTACAATATTCCTTATACGCCACCACGTTACTCTATAATTAAAGCCACTGAACGTATACTTAATATTGTTTTATATAAAGTAGCGTATTGATTAATAATAACACTGCTCGAAATGCAGATTTTAAAAATGTAGTCCGACGAAGAGTTACATTTTCTTGAAAATTTCGTCCAAATTGGATTTGTCAACAATGTTTTGTTGAAATTTCTTGTTTTTAGAAGAATTCTTGATATTCAATTCCAACGATATTTTCTAGAAAATATCGTTGGAAATGAATTTCTCCACAAAATTTCTTGAAATTGAATTTTATGGAAAACTCCTGCAAAATTGGCGACATTGTATTGTTTTAGAAATTATTTTTCTAAATCTTAAATTTTTGATCCCTATATTTCTAATTCTAAGAGGCTACTTTTGGTAATTATTTCAAGAAGAACTAAAAATTTTAAAAACAACTGCCAATCTTATTCAACAAATATGTTTCCCGATAATTTTCTTGAAAATTCCCGAAAATTTAATTTTTCTGCAAAATTTCATTGTAATTGCGTTATTTAGAAAATTTGATCGAAATTGCATTTCTCTAAAAAATGTTGTTGAAATCAAATTTTTCTAGAAAATTTAATGAAAATTGTAATTATACAGAAAATATAATCATAAATTTGTGGAAAAAAATTCTAGACATTTTTTAAAAATTCCTTCAAATTTGTATTTTTCTAAAAAATGTTCTTCAAATTTTCCTTTATTTTTTTGGAAAATTTTGTGCAAATTGTATTTTGTAATGTTTTCTAGAAAATTTTGTTGACATTTCAATGGTCGATGAGAGGGATAAGGTCCACTGAACGAATTAAAGGCCAAGGGCCACTGAACGGTAAAGATCAATTAACGGATTATGGGCCACAGAACGGATTAAAGATCGATGTGTCGTTTGAAGATGGCTTCTGAATATTGGTCATTGCCCGGATTAAAGGTCGTTGACTTTATAATAATTTTCTAGAAATGAAATTTTCAACAAAAATTCATTTTGGACTATATTTTCATAAAAACATTCATCAAATTTATAAAAAATAGAATTTTCAACAAAATTTTTTTAAAAATGCTAATTTTGACAAAATTTGCTATAACATTTTGATTTATATTTGATTAATTTTCTATAAAAATGCAACTTCCACTAAATTTGCAATAAATACCACTTTTAATGAATTTGCAAAAAAAATCAATTTATATGAAATTCTCAATAAAATTATTTTTATAAACTATGAAATTTTCAATAAAATTGAAATTTCTATGAAATGTTCAATAAAATTGAAATTTCTATGAAATTTTCAATAAAAATTTCTATGAAATTATCAATAAAAATTTCTATGAAATTTTCAATAAAAATTGTCTATGAAACTTTCAATAAAAAGTTCTATGAAATTTTCAATTAAAATTTTCTATGAAATTTTCAATAAAAATTTCGATGAAATTTTCAATAAAAATTTCGATGAAATTTTCAATAAAAATTTCGATGAAATTTTCAATAAAAATTTCGATGAAATTTTCCACAAAAATTTCGATGAAATTTTCCACAAAAATTTCGATGAAATTTTCCACAAAAATTTCGATGAAATTTTCCACAAAAATTTCGATGAAATTTTCCACAAAAATTTCGATGAAATTTTCCACAAAAATTTCGATGAAATTTTCCACAAAAATTTCGATGAAATTTTCCACAAAAATTTCGATGAAATCTTCCACAAAAATTTCGATGAAATTTTCCACAACAATTTCGATGAAATTTTCCACAAAAATTTCGATGAAATGTTCAATAAAAATTTCTATGAAATGTTCAATAAAAATTTCTATGAAATGTTCAATAAAAATTTCTATGAAATGTTCAATAAAAATTTCTATGAAATGTTCAATAAAAATTTCTATGAAATGTTCAATAAAAATTTCTATGAAATGTTCAATAAAAATTTGTATGAAATGTTCAATAAAAATGTCTATGAAATGTTCAATAAAAATTTCTATGAAATTTTCAATAAAAATTTCTATGTAATTTTCAATAAAATTTAAATTTCTATGAAATTTTCAATAAAAATTTCTATGAAATTTTCAATAAAAATTTCTATGAAATTTTCAATAAAAAATTTCAATAAAGTTAAATTTTTTTTAAAATTTTTATTAAAATTAAATTTTTTTTAAAATTTTCAACAAAATTTAAATTTCTATGAAATTTTCAATAAAATTTAAATTTCAATGAAATTTTCAATAAAACTGAAATTTCTATGAAATTTTCAATAAAATTGAAATTTCTATGAAATTTTCATTAAAATTTAAATTTCTATGAAATTTTCAATAAAATTGAAATATCTATGAAATTTTCAATAAAATTGGAATTTCTATGAAATTTTTAATAAAATTGGAATTTCTATGAAATTTTCAATAAAATTGAAATTTCTATGAAATTTTCAATAAACTTGAAATTTCTATGAAATTTTCAACAAAATTTAAATTTCTTTGAAATTTTCAATAAAATTTAAATTTCTATGAAATTTTCAAAAAATTTAATTTAATTTCTATGAAATTTTCAATAAAATTGAATTTTCTATGAAATTTTCTATAAAATTGCAATTTCTATGAAATTTTCTATAAAATTGCAATTTCTATGAAACTCAATAAAATTGAAATTTTCAATAGAATTGAAATATCTATGAAATTTTCAATAAAATTGAAAATTCTATTTCTACATGCGAGACAAGGTAATCATATTAAACATCTGAAGGGCAAATACATGAAAACTAATTATTTTTTGGATTTGAAATAAAAAACTTAAATGAAGATTGTAGAATATTTAAAAAATGTTTAAAAACAATTTTGAAAATTAAAGCCTTTTGTTGTCTAAAAATTGCTAAACTTCCATTAGAAACGATTAATTTGTTACTTTTTGATAAGACCAGCTCAACGGTCCCCCGAGCTAGTTGACTGTTATTAATTTTGGCTTCCAAAGCAGGGCAAATTATAAGCATTCAAATATAAAATTATTAATTTTTATAATGTTCTTATTTTTCTAAACAGCAATACAGACGTGTAAAGCAGAATGTTTTTCTTTTGCAAAAGATTTAGGAACATGAGTTTGTCATTTCTAATTTTATGATAAATTATATTTTTTGCCAATATAAAAACACGAGAATGCCCTACATTTTGCACCCCTCATGTGCCTTGCGCCCCGGGGCTGCAGCCCAATTAGCGCCCCTCGTGTGCCTTGCGCGCCGGGATTCAGCCCAATTAGCCAATATGGTAGATCAGGTACTACCTGAACGTATAAGTAATATAATTAGTTTTTCTCGAATAATATACCTCATACACAATGATGTACAGATGTTTAACCACCCGAACAAATTGACAAATTCATACGAAATTAATTTCCCCATAATTTCTGTACTAATTATCTCAATGTATTTAAATATTCTCTGACAAAAAATACCAAACTCTAAATAACATTTCTTTAAAAAATAAGCTATGCTTCAGTCGTTTTATTCCACCAAAATGTTTCAGCGTGTTTATTAGGTTAGGTTAGGTTAGGTTGAGAAGAGGAGGCGGTGAAATTCCACCTCATGTCCTTGGACATACACGTAAGCCAGTATTCGGCCTGTTGTGCGCTCTAATTGTTATTATTTAGAAAGGTCGGTAAGCTATTTTAGGAACTCTGTACTGTCGACATAGTCCTTAATTTTCTTCCAGTCTACGCCCCTAAGTTGGGTCAAGTCTGGTATAGCATCATTTCCTAAGAAACGTGATCCATTGTTGGCGAACGCTGGGCAGTGGCAGAGGAAATGCTCCAACGTTTCGTCATCCTCCCCGCATGCCCTACATATGCTGTCATCTACAACTCCTATCCTATGTAGGTGTGCTTGTAAGCATGTGTGTCCTGTAAGGACGCCCATGATCTTACTAATTTCTACCTTGCTCAATCTCAGTAAGGTCTTGGCCTTGTCCTCGTTTGGGTCACCCCACAAGACCTTCGTTGTCTTCCCAACGTTTTCACTATTCCATAGCGTGATATGGGCGTTCTTCGCCCATATTTGTAGTTCAGAACGCATAACTCTGAAGGGTATTGCGTTCTCTAATGTTGTTGTTTGCAAGTCTCTGGCTCTAGATGCCAAGGCGTTTGCTTTCTCGTTACCCCTTACTCCGCAATGGCCAGGCACCCATATGATGCATATAGTGCCGTATTCGGAGTAGGCGTTAATCGCCATTTTACAATCTAAAACGGTCCTCGACCTCACCGTTCTAGACGTTATCGCCCTAATAGCCATTTGGCTATCTGTGAAAATATTCACTTTTGTTGGTCTTGTGTTAGTCCCAAGCCAGCTCACACATTCTGTAATTGCTCGGACTTCCGCCTGCAGGACTGTGTTATGGTCTGGCAGACGGAATAAGAGTTCGGTTTCCGGTTCTTCGATGTAAAGTCCTAGCCCCGTTCTCTCCCCTAGTTTCGATCCATCTGTATAACAGCAATTTCCAGATGTTGTCTGTACTACGGTTCCATCAATCCAGGATTGTCTGTCTGGTATCATGGTCTCACACTCAGCAACCATTGATCTTTCAGGTATTCTGTCGGATACTAATGATATGTCAGTTAAATCCACCGTCACTACCTCAGCTATCTTTTGATGATATGACACGTGATCGCTTTCGATCCATTCGCCCATCACTTTGAGCCTCGTCGCCGTGAGGGCAGCTTCATATCTAATCTGTATTTCTATTGGTTGGATATTCAAGATCGTCTCCAATGCCCTACTGGATGTGGTCCTCATTGTCCCGCTTATGCCGAGACAACACATTCGTTGGACCTTTTGTAATATCATTATGTTGCACTTATTCTTCATTGATGTCCACCACACTACTGATGCGTAAGTCAAAATAGGTCTGATTACGCTCTTGTAGAGCCATTGTGTCATACTTGGATTAAGGCCCCATTTTGAGCTAATGGCTCTTCTACATAGTGCCCAGCATATGTGAGCCTTGTTTGCTCGTTCTTCTATGTGGCACTTCCAATTTAGTTTCCTGTCCAGGATAACACCTAAGTATTTAACCCTGTTGGAAACTGGAATTGTTTTGTTTAGGAAATGTGGGTCATCATACTGACCAATCTTCGTTTTCCTTGTGAACAGACATATCTCTGTCTTTTCTGGGTTTACATTTAGGCCTCTCGGTCGAGCCCAGTCATATGCAATTTTTAGAGCCGTTCCGGCCCTTCTACAAAGTTGATTAGGATTCTTCCCCCTCAGAAGTATTATAACGTCATCTGCGTAACAGACTGGTTTAAGTCCTTCATCCGTTAGTATCCTTAGGAGACTATTTATAGTAGTGACCCACAGGAGTGGTGATAATATACCGCCCTGTGGTGTTCCCTGTGCTACTCTGTCTCTTATTTTTATGTCGACCCACAATTTATCCATCTATTCCTTAGCATGTGGCTTATCCAGTCTCGGAGAGCCCGGTCCACCCGAAACTGGTCTAAGGATTGGATGAGTGTGTCGGTCCGTACATTGTTGAACGCCCCTTCAATGTCTATACATACCGCAAGTGTATACATCTTTCCATTGAAGGATTCTTCTATGTTGTGTACTACATCGTGTAGGGCGGTATCCACCGATCGCCCTTTAACATAGGCATGTTGTCTAAATTTTAGCATTTCGCCTGGTATCTTACTTTTAATCATGGTATCCACTATACGCTCCATGGTTTTGAGTAAGAACGATGTTAGGCTTATTGGTCTATAAGCCTTAGGTGTTGCATAACTTGCCTTGCCGGGTTTAGGTATGAAAACTACCCTTGCCTCCTGCCAGGCTTTCGGTGTGTATGCGAATTTTAGACATGCTGTGAAAATGGCGGCTAGATGAGTTGATATGTAATCCACCTCCATCTGTAGTAGTGCCGGAAATATTCCATCAGGTCCTGGTGCCTTAAATGGTGAAAAGCTTCTTACGGCTTCTTTGACCATATGGTCTGTAATGATATGACTTAGTTGTTCCTCATTTTCACTGTAGTTCGGTATCTCAGTCTGGCCCGTCGTACCTTGCGGAAAATGGGTGTTCATCAAAAGTCTTACCATCTCTTCGGTTGAGTCCACTCTTCTGCCCATATCGTCTACCATTGTTTCGGTTTGGGTATGGGTTTTTGAGAGGAACTTTTTAATTTTAGAAACATCGTTAACGCTATCGACCTGTTCGCAGAATAGCTTCCAGGAGTTTCGTTTTGCTGTTCTTGTGATTTTGTTATATTCTCTGAGTCTTCTATGGTAGTCGTCCCAGTATACTGGAGATTTTTTACGGCGTGCCCTATTGTAAAGTCTACGGACCTCTTTCCCAATGTTGCGAATCTCCCCGGTCATCCAAGGCTTCTCTTGGGCTGATTTCCTTTCTCGAAGCGGACAGCTGTCTTCGAAAGACCTTACTAATACATCCGTAATGTAATCAACATTAGTGTCAATATCCTCAACACTTAGGCACTCAAAAAGTCCATGCCCTAGTCTTTCTCTAATTAGCTTCCCGAATTTTGTCCATTTAGTTTTGGCCTTATTTCTGAAACTTATTGGGTTCGGCGGTGGCCGTGCTATCTTAAACCTTATGTAACGATGATCAGAGAAAGAATGTTCTTTAGAGACCCTCCATTCCTGTATCACGTCTATTAGATTTTCTGAACATATTGTTATATCTAATACTTCTTCCCTTATTCTATTAACGAAGGTAGCCGTGTTACCTATGTTAAGTGTTATTAGGTCGTTAGTATTCAAGAATTCTACTAGGGCCTGGCCCCGTTTATTAATGTTAGTACTACCCCACGCGACGTGGTGAGAGTTAGCATCGCAACCTACTAGTACTTCGTTACCTGTTTGTTTGACTTTCCTCACCAAGCGTTGTAGTTTCGGCGTAGGTGGTAATGTCGGTGAATCGAAAGGCATATATACTGATGCTAGGTATACACTTCCATTCCCTTGTTTCAGTACTGTAGCATCCAATGTTGCCAACTCTGGAGAAAAAAGATAACATAAATTTTTGTGACATATAATACAAGTCCTTGGTCTAGTTCCTGTATTTGCATAAAACAGTTGGTAATTAACGTGGTTTAAGCCAGTAACCTTGTTTCGAATCGTCCATGGTTCTTGGATTAAAGCAATATTAGTCTTACCTTTATTTATTATTTCCATCAAAGCGTTGGTTGCCGCCTCGCTCCGATGGAGGTTTATCTGGATGACTTCAATCATTGGTCCTCCAGTAACCGGTCTTCTTGGGAGTCAGTGATTGTAGATTCGGCTCCCTCATCATTTTTTGGCTGCAGTGGGCGCTTATCTTCATCGCTGCCTTTATTATTTATTGGCTCATTTTTCCGGTTTTCAGCGCCAACCAAAGCCTTACCAATTTTCGTCTTGACCAGGCTGGCCATGGAGAGCCGATCCAAACCCACCACAAGGAGAGTGCCATCACGATCATTCTCTCTGTGGAAGACTTCCCACCTCTTCACGTCCAGTCCCTTGTTTTGCTGGCCAAAGAGTTTGAGCATGCGTTCTGATGTGAAATTGCTGCCCCATCCTTTGACGTGTACTGTTGCTTTTATGAGCTGAGGGATGTCCTTCCTCCTCACCAGTTTCAGCTTAGCGCCTTCCCAGGGAGAGGGGATACTATCCACAAGCTCTTTGAGGGTCTCTATACATTCTGGTGACGCGAAATTCATCCTCAATGTGTCCCCTTTGAACTCGCTGCTCATTATTTGAATTGGGGGCCCGTCGTCGGAGTTGAGAGCGTGCTCCACAATTTTATTATTCACCAAGTCTTCAACGTTGTTGTGTTGGTCAGTGGGGATTTTGCCAGATGCTCTGTTGATGTCGATCACTGCGTAGCAGAGCTCGTCTCTATATTGCTTTCTGGCTACTTTGGCATAAGATGGTGGCTTCTTACCTTTTTCGTCAACCAACTTCCTCTTCCGTAAAGATCGTGACATCTTTTTAGATGTACTAAGCTTTCCGGAGGATTCCGTGGTTGCGCTCGCTTCCTTTGTAGTTGGATCGACTTTGTCGCCGCCCTCTCCACCAGGATACAGACTGGAGTCTCCTTCGTGAGGGGCTTGACTTACTCTCTCCAATTTACTTGAAAGCGGGGAGCTCTTTTTCTTTTTCGGCGGTTTCGCAGTGTTCTGCTCTTCTGGAGATCTGATCCTCTTTCCTGCTTCCGCAGAGGTGGATGGAGTTTCAGATAGCTCCTTTGGAGCATCCTGTACTGTGGCCTGTTTGCTGCTTCGGTTCAACTTCTTCAACTTTCGTCGTTGTGCCCCTGATAGCTTCTTCTTTTTTGTCGTGAGCTGTGCCATGCACGCGTTGACTTCTTCTACCATCTTGCTGACCTCGATGTCTTTGGAGTTAGCTAAAACAGTAATGTTAACGTGTTCGTTTGAGTCGGAGTCGGAATCGGATTCCCTACCTGTACTAGAAGGCTGGGCCCAGTTTATACTCTCCCGTGGTTCCTCCTCTTCCTTCTCCGTATTTTTGCCAATGGCTATATGTGCGCTTGTTGCATTGTCTGCGACTACAGGCGCCAAGGCACCCACACCTGTAGGAGGATTGGTTGCGCTTGTTACACTTACTACGACTACAGGTGCCAAGGCAGCCACACCTGTAGGAGACTTTGAAAATGTTTTTGGCTCGCTATTTTGGGATAACGACGACACGTGACTAGGGAGCACATCAACAATTGCCGCCGGTACTGGGGTTATTACTCCCTGCACCGTAACTTTATTTCCACTTTTCCTACTTTCCATAGTTGTTTTTTTGTTTTAGGGGAAACACCCCCATAGTCAGTTTTGGTCCGCGGGGAATGCAATATTCCCTAAGGTGGTGTACACACTGTTCCATCCCCCCAGGGTCGCCTCAGTAAGGATAGAGAAATCCATCCTCCCTGAGGCATCCCTAGTTGAGATGAAACAGTGTGTCCATCCCCCTCCCCCTATCCGCCACCTGGGGACGCGCCCGTTAGGAGACTGACAAACTCCAGCGGGAGCGTGTTTATTAGATATTTAATATAATTGTTTTTCTTTATTTCACACTTTATGTCTTTTAACATATTGTTGATATAATCAAAATAACTCCTGCTACTGTCATCCATTTATGGGCTAGGTATTTATATTTGATACCCTTCTAGGAGTATGATTGTCTTAACTCAGCTTGACATAATACTATTCCGCTTAGCTAAAACAATGTTTTGATTTGAAAAACTGAAATGTTTTCTTCAAATTTCTAAGATCTAAGAACTATTGCCATTCACACACCGGAACGTATGCGTAATATAATTAGGCTCACACTAATAATATACCTCATACGCCACTAGGTACCAATATATAACAGGTGTTTCTAGTATACATAATTTCAATTTCGACATTTCTCTCATTTCTTTTGCTCTCTCTCATAAAAACAATATTGTATTGTATTGCATAAATTTTTTTTTGTTACGTTGCGTTGCACATTACGTTTATTGGCATAATATGCTGAGCGTGCACAAATTATGCATTCACACATCCACTGACATGGAAAGCAATTAATTTCAACTTGTTTGCACACAACACATATTTTCCCACTTAAAATTACAATTGAATGAACGAAGGCTTTATTCGTTTGTTTTTTTTTAATTTTTTATTTTATATTTTCATTTTTTCCTGTTTGTATATGTGCTGACCTTTTGGTTCATATTTAATTTTAATTAAAAACAACTCACCTAATTGTTTATATGGTAAATTTATGTATTATAATTACTTTAATGTGACCCAGTTGTGGACGGTGTGTCCAGGACTGTGGGCATGGGCATCTATGACTGTGCATCTGGAAGAGAGCACGAGAATGGCTGCATTACCACTGACCCCAACTAACGCTTTAATATTAACCCAATGTTAATTTATTTATAATTATTTCCGTGAGGCTTTTGCGGAGTTCGGTCGTCCTCATGATGATGATTGTGCTGATGATGACGTTGACTGACTGTCGTATTATTTTATTGACTTTTTAAGTTGTTTGTTATTGAATTAATATTTATTAATGTTAATGAAACCAGTCAAGCGGTTACAGCTGTTTCTGGTGCAAATATTTTTATTTTATATTTAATTACGTGATTTTAATATATGTATGTACGAGTATGTTCGTTTCTTTTTTGCTTTGAATGCTCAATAAATGCTCTTAGTTCTATTTGATTGGAAAAAGTTTAGCAAATGTTTAATTAAAACATAAGCGGTTATTATTTACAACCATTAATAGTGATATGTTGTGAGAGTAATGATTGCTAAGGTTATTTTTTTATTGTAATGGATGGATAATTTTTGAGAAAAAAAATATTTTTCTCTAAATACGAGGATGTACTTCATTCGTTTTACTTTACTGAGGTTTTTCTCGACTGATATTTTCCTACTTATTTTGCATGTAAAAACCTACTACAATGCATCAGGTCTCTGGAAATATAGATAATATGTGGCGTATGATTTATATTATTAGGCTACACTGGTCATGTTCATCATACGTTTATCGGTCCTTTTAGGTATTTCACAATATGTATATATAAAAATAAAAAGATATGTGTGACGTATGAACAATATTATTACAGATCTTCTAATAAAATAAATCATACGTTCAGGGGTAAATAAGTATAATATAAATAAATAAAATAATATTAAATAATATATTATAAATTTGTTATAGGACGCAATTTGAAGCTCTTAGGTATTAAAAGGGCGGTTAGATCAACCCAAAATCCACCTCTTATTTGCTACAATATCTGAGCTGATATGAAATTTAATTGCTCGTGTATATACGCCAATGTTCTACAAATACAATCATTATCAAGAATAATGCAGACCAAGGCTTCCCAAACCTTTCCAGACAGCTTTTTAAAATTGTCCCCCTTATCACAAAAAAATAGTAACTTTTATTTATTTTTAATATGACTAATAAAATACAATTGTGTGTATATTTTAGTTTTTCTTGAAAATTTTCTCTAAATTGCAGGTTTGCATTTCTCTAGAAAATTTGTTAAAATTAAATTTTTCTAAAAAAAAATGTTGAAATTTAATTTTTTGTATATTGACATTTTTGGAAATGTCAAGGCTCGATGAGCGGATAAAAGCCCATTGAACGGATTAAAAGTCGATGATTTGTTTAAAGGACAATGAATCCTGATAAGAAAATTTCATCATAATTAAATTTTCTACAAGAATTCTTGAATTTAATTTTTTCTTCGAACTTCGCTCAAATTTGCATTTATTCTAGAAAAATCCTTGAAAATTCAAAAATTTCTTCGATATTGTTTTTTTTCCAATATTTGGTTAAAATTAAATTTTTCTAGCAAAAATCGTCGAATTGAATTTATCTAGACAACTTTGTTAAAATATATTTTTCTCCACAAAATTTCTTGAAATTAAGTTGTTTCTAGAAAGTTTGAAATTTGCATTTTTCTACAAAATTTCGTAGAAATTAAAATTTTCTAGAACACATTTACAATTTCAATAAAAAAATTATCATAAATACATTTTTCTACAAAAAATTTTTAACTTTTTTTTTTTGCGAAAATTCCTTCAAATTTGCATTTTTTCTAAAAAACCCTTCAAAGGCCTCTCACTGGTTTAAACATCGATGAGTCGTTTAAAGGACAAAGCCTCGTTATATGTGGCCACCGCCCGGAATAAAGTCCTTTAATTTTAAGGCCTATATGACTTTTTTTTTTAGAAAAAATTCAACTTCGAAGAAATTTTCCAAAAAAAATAATTTTCTAGACAAGTGTAATTTTGAAGAGATTTTATAGAAAGTTAAAAACATGTTATTTTTACGAAATTTTTTAAACTTGTAGAAATTAAAATTTCTAGAACACAGTTGCAATTTTAATGAAAACTTGTTCATAATTACATATTTCTACTAAAAATTTTGAACTTCATGAAATCCTTCAAATTTCTACAAAATTTAAAAAATCTTGAATTTAAATTTTTCTTAGAAAATTCGTACAGATTAAATCCTTGATATTTCAAAAATTTAGTCGAAATTGTTTTTATCCCAATATTTTGTTAAAACTAAATTTTTTCTAGCAAAAATCGTCGAATTGAAATTTTCTAGACATTTTTGTTAAAATTTACGTTTGTCCACAAAATTTGTTGAAATTAAATAGTTTCTAGAAAGTTTGAAATTTGCATTGTTCTACAAAATTTCGTAGAAATTAAAATTTTCTAGAACATTTATGACAATCTTAATGAAAACTTGATCATAATTAAATTTTTCTGCAAAAAAATGTTAACTTCATTTTTTTAGAAAATTCCTTTAAATTTGCATTTTTTTCTAGAAAATTCCTTCAAATTTCTACAAAATTTAAAAAAAATCTTGAGATTCATTTTTTTTGAAAATTCCTTCAAATTTACATACATATATATTTTTCTAGAAAAATCCTTGAAATCTCAAAAATTTCGTCGAAGTTGTTTTTTTTGCAATATTTGGTTAAAATTAATTTGTTTTTTAGCAAAAATTGTCGAATTGAAATTATCTATAGAATTTCTTGAAATTAAATTGTTTCTGGAAAGTTTAAAATTTGCATTTTTCTTAAAATTTCAATTAAAATTTTCTAGAAAATTTATGACAATTGCAATTTTAATGAAAATTTGAAATTTTTTTTAAAATTCCTTCAAATTTGCATTTTTTTTTTTCTAAAAAAAATCCTTAAAATTTCTACAAAATTTAAAAAAAAATTAATTCATTTTCTTAGAAAATTCCTTCAAATTTGCTAGGAAATTCAATTTTAATGAAAATTTGATCATAATTGAATTTTTCTACAAAAAAATTTAACTTAATTTTTTTTTAGAAAATTCCTTCGGAATTCTACAAAATTTCGTTTAATTACATTTTTCTCTACAAAATGTTGTTAAACTGCATTTCTTTACAAACTTTATTGAAATAAATTTTTTTTTCTAGAAAATTTGACGACATTTTCAAGAAAAATACAATTATGAATTCAATTTTAAGATTTTTTTAGAAAAACTAAATTTTTTAAGAAAATTGAATTTCAACGAAATTTTCTAGATGAATGAAATTTGGAAAAAAATGTGTAGACATATGCAATTTCAACAAAGTTTTCTAGAAAAATTTGATTTCAACACCAAGTTTTAAAAAATAATAATAATTTTATAGGAATAAAAATTTCACGAATGTTTGTAGAAAATTGTAATTACAATGAAATTTTTTATAATATGTTCAGTGTTAAATTTATTGTCTAGAAGCGAAATTTTGAAGAAAAAGTGCAATTCCAACGAAATTTTGACATAATTTAAAAAAATCAATGAAAATGTATATTCGACAAAATTGTCAATAATACAATTTTGAAGAAATTTTCAAAGAAAACTCCATTTTTATGAAATTTTATAGAAAAATTAAATTTTTAAGGATTTTTCAAAAAAAATAAATTTTGACGAATTCTTCTACAAAACACAATTTTTTAGAAAAAAAAAAACAAAGAAATTTTCTAGGAAAAAAAAGAATTTTTGTGGAAAAGTTGTAACAATTCCAACACATTTTCTATAAAATTGCAATTTTCATAAAATTTTCTTAAAACAAAGTCGAAATTTTTAAATAAAAATTCAATTTTGAAGAAACTTTTTAGAAATACCAAATTTGACAAAGTTTTCTATAAAAAAATCAATATTTGTTAGATTTTGTTGAAATTTGCTGTAAAAATAGCTAAATTTACAATAAATTGTCGAAAATGAAATTTGAAAAAAAATTCTTTAAAATACTTAATTTTGAAGATATTTTTTAAAATTACAAATTTAGCAATTAATCGAATTTTTCTAGAAAAATAGATTTCAACACCATTTTTTTAAAAAAATACATATTTAACGAAGTGCAATTTCAAGAATTTTGTAGAAAAAAAGTAATAAATTACAATAGCATTTTATATTAACATGCAATTTTCATAAAATTTTCTAGCAACGAAAACGAAATTTTTATATAAAAATGTGATTTTGAGAAAACTTTTTAAAAATACTAAATGTGACAAAATTTTCTATAAAAATATAATTTCTATTAGATTTTGTTAAAATTTGCTTTAAAAATTGCTAAATTTACAAAAAAACTTGCAATGTTGATAAAACTTAGATTAATTTCTAGACAATTTTGAAGGGCCAATTAATTATAAAAGTGCAACTAGATGCAATTTTCTATAAAATTGTCAATATCACTTAAATTTCTATGAAATTTGCAATAAAATTGAAATTTCTCTGAAATTTTCAATAAAATCATATTTCGTCGAAGTTTTCTAGAGCTGGACTTAGCCCAGCAAAATGTGAGACATAGTAAATTTGAAAGGTCAATGAGCGGATTAAACGCCACTGAACCGATTAAAGATGACAATGACTGAGCGGCCATTGCCCGGATTAAAGGCATATCGGAAATTTTCAGAAAAAAATCAATTTCGAAGAAATTTTCAAAAATTCAGTTTTGACGAAATTTTCTAGGAAAATGCAATTTTGAAGAAATTGTATATTTAAATACAATTATCAGGGATTTTTTTTTTAATTTAATTTTGGTAAAATATTCTAAAATACCAAATTTGACTGTGTTTTCTATAAAAATTCATTTTCTATTAGGTTTTTTTAAATTTGCTGTAAAAATGGCTAAATTTACAATAAATATGAAATCTATGAAATCAATTTCTGTGAAATTTTCAATAACATCATATTTCGTCGAACTTTTTTAGAGTGGGACTTAGTTTAGCAAAATGTCAGACAAAGTAATCAAATTAAATATCATATCTAAAGTGCAAATCCATGGAAAAATAAAGAAGAAATTTGTTTTTAAATAAATATAGAAATATTTTTTATTCCAGAGAAAACCAATTTTGTATTTTTTACTTTCTTCGCCTATCGCCACTTTCTATAAAGATTATATGCACATGATAATCGGAAAATTATCCCATTTGATTTTGTTCTCAATGATAAATTTCACTTCTTATTAACATAGATTTATTTTTTCGTTCTCTCCGTTGTACTCCTTATAAATCTCTGAGATTTATGCAACCAATAATGCAATTTCCCTTTTTGCCATAAAACTCGGCATAAATCATTTCGACTCTGCCAAGAATATGTGTGTCATATAGACACCCTCCGCTTTTATTCCTGCTGAAGTGGCCCTGCATTATCCTTCAGTGACTCCAGTCCCTTTAACCAATTTCGAAAAAATAAAAAAATTATTTATGTTTTCACTTATTCACCGGATTGCAAAGTCTTTACTTTCAATGATTTCAAAGCGAAAGGATGAAGTGTTGCCGCGAAATAAATATTGCTCCTGTTTATTGTTGGTTGTTCTCCGTTGTACTCCTTTTTATTATACCCGTATATTTGGTAATGGTTGGTGTTGTGGTGCATATTTCGAACTTTGGCCAGTAGCTCATATTTTCATTTAATTTCCTGAGTTTTACAGTTTCCTATGGTAGGTAGTCCCCGAATGGAATATGGCGCGGGCAGCAATAAACTCGGAGTGGATTGGTTTTTCTGTAATATTTTCCCTTTTTCGTCTTTTTTTATCATTGCTGTCGATAGCGTTTGTTGGTTAGCGGTGGCCCATAAATAATTGATTGTAAATTACATTCATTTTATTAAGGCAAAGATTTAAGGGAAATGTTGAGCCGTCGTTTATGGGAAAATGAATTGGGAAAGGAATTTTTCCTTCCAGGATGCATCGCTAGGGAAAGAACGAGGGCAAAGTTAAAGTTGTTTTTGTAGCTACATATATATATTATGTTCATACAGAACTATAAAATTAAAATAAATAAAATTAAAGACCGACTTCCAAGGAAAACATAAAATAAATATAAAAGTATAAAAATTTAAAAATATAATATAAAATATAAGTATGTATTATAAAAAAAATTTAAAATTTAAAATTTCAAAATTAGAAACTATAAGAACATAAAAATGTAAAAATATAGAAATATAAAATATTAAAAATATAAATACATATAAAAAATATAATAATGTACAAATATAATAATATAAAAATATAATATAAAATTATAAAAACATAATAATATAAAAACATAAAAATATAAAAGTATAAAAACGTAAAAATATGAGAACATAAAAAAATAAAAAAATGGAAATAGATATGTAAAAGTATACAAATATATAAAACGTATATAAAAATATAAAATTCTAAAAATATAAAACTACAAAAAAATTAAAAAAAAATATATATTTGTTTTTATTACTTTTTTGCAATAGACTGAAAGTAAATGGAACATATGGTCTCAAACCAAAAATAAATTTTGACTGAATAATATAAAAAATATTAGAAGATAATTATGTAAAAAAATAAAATTATAAAACTATAAAAATAACAAAGTAAATATATATATATATATATATATATATATATATATATATATAAATATTGTTTAAAAAATAAATTTCTAAGAAAAATATAAAATTAATTTAAATTTAATAAAGAATAGAAAAATACAAATATGTAAAAATGTAACATTATAAAAATGTAGAAATACAAAAATATAAATATACGAAAAATATAAATATACGAAAAATAAAAATATAAATATATAAAAATATAGAAAAATAAAAATAGCAAAAATAACAGGAAATGAAAAATTAGAAAGATAGACAAATATGAAAATTTTAAAATATTAAAAATACATATATAAAATAAACAAAAAACTTAAAAATTTAAAATATAAAACTTAAAGGACAAAAAATATAAAAAATGTAATAATATTAAAAAATATCAGAACGTAAAATAATAAAAAATATTAAAAACATAAAAATAATAAAATAACTATATATAAATAAATAAAATAGAATAACTATAAAAATAAAAAAATGTAATAATATAAAAACATGAAAATATAAAAACTTATATATATATAAATAACAGTAAAATATTAAAAAAAATATAAAAAGTATAAATGAACGATAATTTAAAAATATGAAATTAAAAAATTTATAAATATGAAAACGATAGTATAAAAAATATAATTACATAAAAATATGAAAAAAGACATTTATAAAAATTTAAAAGTTAAAAAATATGAAAATGTAAAAAAATGTAATATATAAAAATGTAAAAATATTGAAACATAAAAAATATTTAAATATATAATTATAATAATGTAAAACTACAAAAAAATATATAAATATAAAATTATAAAATTATAAAATTATAAAATTATAAAATTATAAAATTATAAAATTATAAAATTATAAAATTATAAAATTATAAAATTATAAAATTATAAAATTATAAAATTATAAAATTATAAAATTATAAAATTATAAAATTATAAAATTATAAAATTATAAAATTATAAAATTATAAAATTATAAAATTATAAAATTATAAAATTATAAAATTATAAAATTATAAAATTATAAAATTATAAAATTATAAAATTATAAAATTATAAAATTATAAAATTATAAAATTATAAAATTATAAAATTATAAAATTATAAAATTATAAAATTATAAAATTATAAAATTATAAAATTATAAAATTATAAAATTATAAAATTATAAAATTATAAAATTATAAAATTATAAAATTATAAAATTATAAAATTATAAAATTATAAAATTATAAAATTATAAAATTATAAAATTATAAAATTATAAAATTATAAAATTATAAAATTATAAAATTATAAAATTATAAAATTATAAAATTATAAAATTATAAAATTATAAAATTATAAAATTATAAAATTATAAAATTATAAAATTATAAAATTATAAAATTATAAAATTATAAAATTATAAAATTATAAAATTATAAAATTATAAAATTATAAAATTATAAAATTATAAAATTATAAAATTATAAAATTATAAAATTATAAAATTATAAAATTATAAAATTATAAAATTATAAAATTATAAAATTATAAAATTATAAAATTATAAAATTATAAAATTATAAAATTATAAAATTATAAAATTATAAAATTATAAAATTATAAAATTATAAAATTATAAAATTATAAAATTATAAAATTATAAAATTATAAAATTATAAAATTATAAAATTATAAAATTATAAAATTATAAAATTATAAAATTATAAAATTATAAAATTATAAAATTATAAAATTATAAAATTATAAAATTATAAAATTATAAAATTATAAAATTATAAAATTATAAAATTATAAAATTATAAAATTATAAAATTATAAAATTATAAAATTATAAAATTATAAAATTATAAAATTATAAAATTATAAAATTATAAAATTATAAAATTATAAAATTATAAAATTATAAAATTATAAAATTATAAAATTATAAAATTATAAAATTATAAAATTATAAAATTATAAAATTATATAATTATAAAATTATAAAATTATAAAATTATAAAATTATAAAATTATAAAATTATAAAATTATAAAATTATAAAATTACAAAATTATAAAATTGTAGAGTTAAAAAATTATAGAAATTTAAAAAAATATCAAAATATTTATGAAAATATAAATATGAACAAATTCAATTTCCCAGATACAGTTTGGGTATTTCTGAATGGTGTTACTTGAGAAGGTCGGTATACCCAGTTAGCCCCAAGGTAGCACTATTTCCAACTATTTAAAAAATTTTCCATAATCGGCTTAATTTGAACATGTGGCAGAAATCGTAGACAGCCAGAATCGTTGGTACATTCTGGAAAGCTACTATACTTTATACTTTTTTCCCATTCTTTTTGGGTATCTTTAAACCCTATAATTAAAAAAGATAATAAATACTTAAACTAATTTTTCCTTTTCCGTCCCGTAAGTTTTCCTTTATAACATTTTCAATTTCCATTCCCGTCACTTGTCATTCCTGCTCCTAAAATTTCACTTATTTACAACATTTTAATTTCGTGCATGTCACCAAAAAAAACTGGTAATTTTTTCTTCTCAAAAGCCATCATTGCCAGAGAATTTCTTATGCACCCCTTTTTGGGAATGGAGTATTTATTTAAAGTGTTATTACTTAACATCTTTTCCACTTTGTATGTTGCTCTCATTCCTTCCTCTTCGTCATTTTTTCTTACAATGCCTTAGAGTTGGGAGGGCAGAAGAAAACATGAAATAGGGACTAAACCGTCTTATATTTCCATTTAAACTTTAGTCAAGCCATGAACCAGGCAACAGTCAGCCAACCAGCCAACCAATGCATAAATAGTTAATGAAGCTACCATTAGCTGGAAGCTATTTTTGTGTGCAGAAAAAGGCTTTATTCTTTGACAAAACCAGAGCCTCTTCTTTGCCATAGTTGTAAGTAAATAGGAGGGGGAAATACATTTGGGACCTTATAAAAGTCAAGCAGAATGGCTTTGTTGATGGAAGTTTCTGTGTATACGAGTATGTATGCGAAACAAACTGTATTCGTCATATTAAAATTTATATTATATTTATAAAGTAAAACTTGATATAAAATGACAACAGGGCAAATGCGGAAAAAGGAAAAAAATACATTTAACTCAAATCATAGAGATTTACTATGAAGTTGATATAATGGCAGAGGGGGTAGGTATGATAAGTTGAGTGAAAATCGAATAAGTAATGATTTCCTGTCTTTAGAGAGGAAACAAGATAGATGAGAGGGTAGTTAAGCCCAAGACGAAGGGACTGATACCTATTCACTTTGGATGGGAGGATAAGTGTGCGGAGAGATGAATGGGTAGAATCCAATTTTTTTGGATCTCAAATAGTGACATTTATTTTAAGGCTTGGGACAAGAATTTAATCCCTTTTGGAAATTCCTACATTTCCTACATTTTGAAGCTTAAATTTGGCTCACTGGATACAAATAGGAGTAGATATGGTGCCGATGCTAAATCCAAATGGCTAGAATAAGAATCATGACATTTTGTTGCTAGAGTACCCCTTTCTGACATAAGCTCGGAACAAGAAGCGATTTTTAGAAATGCTTACATTTCGATGAATAAATACGTCACAATGGAAGAGAATAACACCGCAGCATCGTTAAATTTGATGTGAAGGTACCTCTTGGAACGTACCTGGATAAAAATTGATAAATTTATCTAGATATGGGATTTAGGAAGTTAAATAAAGCGCAGTGCGTTGATGCGGCGGTAGTCCTTGATTAATAGGATTCGGGCAAGTTAAAAAAGTAAATAAATATGTCTAAATTGGGTCTATTTTACGACTCCTTTAAAATTATATTTCTGCTGCACCTTATTATACCTCCCCCTAACGAATCTACTCGAAAACTCACAAGAATGATAAACTTATGTAGAAAAGAAAACACAATTAGTTTATTTAATATACATAGGATACAATGAGAAAAAGAGGTATACGACGACAAGTATACGTAACTGTATGCCAAGAAATGAGATTTTACTCGGAAAAAGGAGTTTGTGTGTCCCTTAAGCGTATGAATAATATTAATTTCAAAAATATTAATCATACGCCATAGGGGATTACAGAATATAATCTCTGTTGTTACAATCTCAATTTTGTAGGAGAATGAACATAAGAGTTAATTCAATGCAACATTGAATGAAGGGACATATGTACAAATGTAAAGAATATCAGATGAGATTAAATGAACGAGTAGAACATACTTATATAATAATGTTATGGAATTTGAAAGTTCTTTAACAAATATCTTAAGGGCATAATGTGAGTAACATTTATAAAAGGAGAGGATTATTTAAACATTTTAAAGGGATTTATTGTTTATCCATCAATTTCACCATCTCTAGTGTTGGAGTTCAGATATAGTTAAAAAAATTAAATCCTACATGATTTGATAGCTACAACTAACCCTACACGATTTGGCAGCTACAACTGATCCTACACAATTTGACAGCTATGACTGTAAGGTAACACTAATTCCATTATGCAACAAAATTTTTGTCCAAGGGATGTGGATAACAGTTTCTGGTGCAATTAGGAGTCAAAAAAATGTTTCTTTTAATTTTTTCCAGCTTTCATGGAAAGTACATTCAGTATTTGGACCATGTTATGTCTCAAATTAAAGGGAATTATGAGGGCTACATATGCTGCAAATACCGCTTTCACGTAGAATCTTTGGTTTAGTAACAGTCGTCAAAAATATGAGAAAAAAAAGATTTTTTTAAAAAACACTTTTTTATTTTATCACATTTTTAAAAAGCCAGCATGCTAACGTAGAAAACACTGTCTATTTGAAAGAAATCTATGGATAGATGTAAAAGTTATGAGCCATTTTGTAAATTTTAGGGAAATTCAAAAAAATCTTGCTTCATATTTTTTCGTTTTTAAATGATGTTTTTACTTGTATTGAATTCGTGAGAGAGCGACATATAAGAAACATTGAACTTGCATTTTATTTTATGAAGATTGAGTCAGACATTATAAAATTATAGAGAGGACGAGGTTTTATGGCCGTTCGTAACCCTCCCTAAAACATGATATGCAATGTAAGAGCTATATTGGATGAGATCTGCTCAGATAAGAGGGTCATTTAACATTTGTGTTTTTTTTAACTCAGTTTCAATTCATTGATCTCGTGAGATATTTGGAACTGACCAAAGATAAGGCAGAACTACTTGCATCTGGGATGAAACGGTACAATATTTTGTCCCCAGATGTTAACATATCGTATTATAGAGTCCGCGATATACCTTACAAACAATTTTATACAACTGTGGACAATAGATGCTTTTGCAAGGACATTCCCGGATTGTTCTAGGAACTTAATCAAACATACAATTCAAAGGAATGGCGGTTACTTGTTGACAGCAGTAAAGAAAGTTTGAAAGCATTACTTTTACACAACGGAAATCAGAAACAGTCGATTCCCATTGCTCATGCTATCAACACTAAGGAATCACACCAAACAATGGCTAAATTGATAAAATACATAAAATATGAACATGACTGGAAAATTTGTTGCGATTTAAAAGTAGTTGGTATGTTATGCTTCTGGGATAGCCGATATTTTGCCACCACTGCGTATTAAGCTGGGGCTCTTTAAAATTTGTTTAAAGCCTTAAGGAAAGATGGCAATTCAGTCTCATATTTAAAAAGTTTATTTAAAAGTCTTTCTTTTCAAAAAATCGAAGAAGGAGTTTTTGATGGGCCTAAAATAAGGAAACTGATGAAAGATGTGAATTTCGAATCATATTCAAAATTCAAATTTTCAAATTTCCTTGGATCCAATAAAAGCCCGCAATAAGAAACAATGATTAATGATTTGTTAAAGAATTATGAAAAAATGGTTAGAAATGTATTTTTTTTTATATTTATGTATATAACACATATGTATGTATTCTCCCAACTTATTTTTCGCTTTATGTATTCCAACAGGTGTACATATGTCCCTCAAAATTCATTTCTTGCATTCCCATTTAAACTTTTCTCCCGAGAATCTTGGCGACGTAAGTGACGAACATGGCGAAAGGTTTCACCAAGAATTGAAGTCCATCGAGCGGCGTTACCAAGGGCACTGGGATGAAAGATTGATGAGAGATTATATTTGGCTCCTCGTTAGAGAAACCGATTCCGAAATCTACAAACGTCAACAAAGAACTCACAAATACTTCTAATGAAACTTGTTCATGTAAATAAACTCAAATGTACATAATATAAACAAAAGTAATAAATAAAATCGCTATTTAAACAGAAATTAAAAAAAAAAGATTTTTTGAACTACTCTCACCTCTACCAAAAGGGCTATAATTTATACATTTATCCATAGAATAGGCATTATTTTCTTCGCTAGGATGCAAAATTTTAAAAAATAAAATAAAATATTTTTTTCGATTTCTTTTCTATTTTTATACCCTACACCACACTGTGGTACAGGGTATTATAACTTTGTGCATTTGTTTGTAACACCCAAAAGGAGAAGAAATAGACCCATCGTTTATTATACCGATCGACTTAGAATCACTTTCTGAGTTGATTTAGCTATGTCCGTCTGTCCGTCTGTCTGTCTGTCCGTCTGTCTGGGCATGTATTCTTGTAATCAAAGTACAGGTCGCAATTATGGTCCGATCTGGACGAAACTTTACACATATCTTTTTTTTTGGCCCAAGGACGATCCCTATTGAATTTGGTTAAAATCGGTTCAGAGTTAGATATAGCCCCCATATATATGTTAGCCCCGGTTTGACATGTAAGCGCTGTAAAAACGTTATTTTATATCCGATCAGTATGAAATTCGGCAGAAAGAGGTTTCTTATTATATGACTGAACACTGTAAAATTTGGAAGAAATCGGTTCAGATTTTGATATAGCCCCCATATATACGTTACCCCCGATTTGACATGTAAGCGCTGTAAAAATGTTATTTCTTATCCGATAAGTGCGAAATTCGGCAAAAAGAGATTTCTTATTACATGAAGGAATACTGCTAAATTCGGAGAAAATCGGTTCAGATTTAGATATAGCCCCCATATATATGTAACCCCCGATTTGACCTGTAAGCGATGTAGAAATTGTATTTTATATCCGATCATTGCAAAATTCGATAGAAAGAGGTTTCTTATTACTCGAAGGAATACTGCCAAATTTGGAGAAAATCGGTTTAGATTTGGATATAGCCCCCATATATATGTTACCCCCGATTTGACATCTAAGCGCTGTAGAGACTGTATTTTATATCCGATCAGTACGAAATTCCACTAAAGAGGTTTCTATTTTACATGAATGAGTATTCAGGGAAAATCAATTGAGATTTATATATAACCTCCATATATATGTTCCTCCGGATTTTGTTACAAAGTGCTATAGAAGTTGTACTTTACTTCCGATCATTACAAAAGTCTCCAGAAAGATGTTTCTCAATTTAGGAACGAATATTGCTTAATTTAGCGATTATCGGTTCAGATTTAGGTATATCCACATATATATGTTCCTACCCATTTAACAATTATTCCAAATTATTATCGCGATCACCCTTATCGCATTGTAAGGGGGTGTAGGGTATTATATAGTCGGCCCCGCCCGACTTTCTGCCTTTCCTTACTGGTTTTTTTTTTTTGTAAATCTACTTTTTCCAATTTGTTTAATGATTGTTACTAAACCACTGTTTCTAAGTGAAAGAGATATTTCCAACATTGGTAGCCCACATTAATAGCTTCAATTTAACGTATAAGTCGACCTGATCGAGCATATACTCCAAAAATTGTAGTGCAAATACTAGGGGTACCTTCGACGATAATAGCATTTTTAATAAAAAATTTTTTAAAAAAAAATGTATCCATTAAAAAATTTTGGTTTTGATTTTATATAACAGTATACCACAATCTATACAAAAAAATAATTTTTAGGTCTAGGACACAAAAAAAAGTTTTTTTTGTTGCATAGTGTTATAGGAAAAACGGACCAGGAGGTAATGACAGTAAGGCTATATAAAATTATTGTTGTTTATTTTAAAAATGTACCAATAAATATTAAGAAATATTCTTTTAATTAAAACAGTATATCGATGGCTTATATCCAAAAGTTATATATATATTAAAAAGCTATATTAAAAATCCAATTTTTCAGGAAAGCAAAAAAAACTTTTGAATTTTATTATTTCGCGATAATTTTTATATGATATGAAATATGTATACGAAAGTATATAATATATTCCTGCGAATTCCTAATTCATATCATATCAAACTTTTCGCGAAATAATAAAATTCAGCAGTTTTTTTGCTCTTCTGAAAAATTAGGTTTTTCAATAAAGCCACTTTTGGATATAAGCCATCGTTATGTGTTTTTAATTGTCCACATAAAAGTTATAAGATTTTATATCTTTTGTTGTTTGTTTTGATTTTTTATTTATTTCAAAAATTCCCATAAATATATCGAATTCCTTATTCATATCATATCAAACTTTTAGCGAAATAATAAAATTCAGCAGTTTTTTTGCTCTTCTGAAAAATTAGGTTTTTCAATATAGCCACTTTTGGTTATAAGCCATCGTTATGTTTTTTTAATTGTCCACATAAAAGTTGTAAGATTTTATATCTTTTGTTGTTTGTTTTATTTTTTTATTTATTTTAAAAATTCCCTTAAATTTAAAATATTGTTTATATCTTATCAACTTTATCTCCGCCTATTTTTGTGTTTTTAATTACAGTACTTATCCCTTGAACCTTTTGTCTTTTTCAATTGCTTTTCCAAACCACAATTTATTTATACTCGTTTTTCCATATAATTTCCAATTCAATCAATCGTTTAACTTTTCACCAAATACAATATGTATAAATAGTGAATTTTACCCTTGGATAATTACTTATATATGTATATCGGTTTTTGGAAATGACATGCTATCATTGAACTTATACAATATCCATATAATTGTTATAATTATTATTCCAGTCCGGCCCTAGCATAATGAGTTTTAATGTTCATGTGTTAGTAATTGTAACTATAGATGTCGTTATCGTTGTCCTTGTTGTTGTTGTTAGTATTATTATGACTATTATTATTATGTGACATTTTATTCAAATGACATTTTAATATGAAATTTGAACAATAAATTTTTGCCAATGATGAAATTATGATGTGGTTTTTCATTTAGTTATAACAATATTATCGATTGAAAACCCCCACCCAACAAAACCAAATTAATGTGTTATGCGAGAGGAAAGCTAGAGGAGTTCAGAATGATTCTCGGGCTAAAAACGATTAACTACGTTTGTGTGATATTTCAAAATTATTTATTTCCCATGAATGAAAGGAAGAATACCAAAAATATAAGACATTGAAGGTGGAAATCCTTTTCAGAAATATTTTAAGCTACATATGTCCGTCTGTCTGTCTGAATGGTGTGGACGATAATTCTTGAAAGGAATGACCGAATTACTTGAAATTTTGTTTTAAGGTAACATTTTCTTCCAATGTACTATAAATTTGAATATGTGTCACATTGACCCACTTTTTCTGGGACGTCCCCCACAAAGGATTACAATTTAGCGAAAAATTTAAAATTTATAACTTTTGCATTACTTAGGTGAATGTTATCGAATATCAACTCGAGAGGAATGAGCACAATTGTCAAACCACTTTTGATAAACCCTATACAACGTATATTTAGGGAGATATTGCCATTTTAAGTTTTGCTAAGGAATATCAAATTTTGGCGGACAAAAAAGTTGTGCCAAAATTTCATCATTTTCGCACTACGACGTGTATTTAAGGAGATATTGCCACTTTAAGTTTTGATAAAGAATATATTGTATTTTAAAAGTTTTGTTGAGGAAATTCAAAACATTGGACATCGAAAACATTAAAAATCTATATTTGTGCAAATATAGTCATTTTAAGTTTTGCTAACGATAATGCTGCCATTAAGGAGATATTGACATTTTAAGTTTTGCTAAGAAAATTCCAAATGTTGGCCGAAAAATAGGTTATAACAAAACTTCGTCCTTTCCGCGCTACGACATATATTTAAGGACATATTGCCATTAAGAAGATATTGACAATTAAAGTTTTGCTAAGGAAATATAAAGTTGGTCGAAATATTATTCAGAACAAATTCACGCCCTTTACGCACTATGGCGTATATTTAAACAGATATTGGCATTTTAAATTTTTGTAAGGAAGACATTGTAATTAAGGAGATATTGTCATTAAAAGTTTTGCTAAGGAAACTTAAAATTTGTGCCAAACAATAAGTGAGAACAAAATATTGACCTTTTCGCTCTACGACGTATATTTAAGGAGATATTGCGATTTTAAGTTAAGTTAATCACATTTTCATTAAGAACATTTTAAGCAAATTCAAAAAGATTGTAAAAAATTAGAGGCAACAAAATTTCGTCCTTTTTGCTATACAATGTATATTTTAGGATATACAAGGTGGCGCAAAAGTAACCTTTCGATGTTTTTGTGCCAAAGTCACCGACCGATTATTGGTCAAATAAATAGTCAGCAATATTCCGCGTTCTGGAGCAGTGTAGCGTAACATTGTTTATTAACGTGTATTTCGCATGTGTTTACTACACAAATGTCAACATTAGGCATTAGGGGCCAATAGCAAAATTTATAGCATTTTCTGATAGGAGGATTACTTTTGCGCCACCTTGTACTTTCATTGCTTATGATGACATTGCCATTAAGAAGATATTGCTATTATAAGGTTTGCTAAGAATGATATTGACATTTTAAGTTTTGCCAAATGTTGACCCAAAAATAGGTTAGGTTGAGAAAAAAAGGCAGATTGTTCCGCCCCATGTCCTTGTACATACACATAAGCCAGTTGTCGGCCTGTTGTGTGCTCTAATTGTTTGTTTCATGGACTAGTCTTGAGAAAGTTATTTTAGGAACTCTGTGCTATCGACATATTCCCTAATTCTTCTCCAGTCTACGACGCTAAGCTGGGTCAAGTCTGCTAAAGAGTCATTTCCCAAGAAACGGGATCTATTGTTTGCGAACGCTGGGCATTGGCAGATGAAGTGGCCCAATGTTTCGTCATACTCCCCGTATGCCCTACGGACGATGCTGTCCGCATGTCCTATTTTATGCAGATACGCCAGTAAGCCTGTTTGCGCTGTAAGGATACCCATGATCTTACTGGTTTCTATTTTGCTCAGTTTGAGCCCTGTTTTGGTTTTGTCCCCGTTTGGGTCACACCACAAGATTCTTGTCGTTTCCCCAATGGTTTTACTATTCCATAGTGTTATATGGGCGCTATTCGCCCATGTTTCCAGTTCAAAACGCGTAGCTCCGAAAGGTTTTGCATTCTCTAGATGCCAAGGCATTTGCTTTCTCAATTCCTCTTGCTTCGTGATGACTTGGCACCTCAGTATTCAGTGTAATCGTTGTCGCCATTTTAGCATTTGAAACTGTCCTTGATTTAACGGTGCTAGACGTTATTGCCTTGATAGTCAATTGGCTATCTGTAAAAATATTGACATTTGTTTTTCTTGTGTTAGAGCTAAGCCAGTTCATACACTCTGTAATTGCTCTGACTTCTGCTTGTAAGGCCATGTTATGGTTTCGATTGTTTCGAAACATCTGTAATGGCAAGTTCAGGCGGGTGTCCCCGCTACGGTTCCATCAATCCAAGATTGTCTGTCTGGTATCAACAACTATAGATGTTTCAGGTATTCTGTCGGATAATGATGCTATGTCAGTTAAATGCCCTTCCACTACCTACATTATTTTCTGATGATATGACCTGTGATTGCTTTCGAACCATTTGCCCATCACATTAAGTCTCACTGTCGTGAGGGCGGCTTCATATCTAATCTGTATCTCTATTGGTTAGACATTTAAAATTGTCTCCAATGCCCTATTAGGTGTGGTCCTCATTGCTCCGCTTACGCCGAGACAACACATTCGTTGAACCTTTTGTAATATTTTTATGTTGCACTTCTTTTCCATCGATGTCCACCATACTGCGGATGTGTAGGTTAGAAAGGATCTGATACGTTTTTGTTGAGCCACTGTGTCATCTTTGAAATGAGGCCCCCTTTTTAAGCCTATTGCTCTTCTACATAGTGACCAGCATCTGTGAGCTTTGCTTGCTCGTTCTTTTATGTCGTACTCCCAAATTAGTTTCCTGTCCAAGATTACTCCTAAGTATTTGACCTTGCGGGATACTGAAATTGTCTTGTGTAGGAAAAGTGGGTCAACGTATTGACCTAACTTCGTTTTCCTTGTAAACGGACATATCTCTATTTTGTCTGGTTTTACATTTAGATATCTCGGTCGATCCCAGTCATATGTATGCAATTTTTAGAGCCGTTTCGGCCCTTCTACAAAAATGATTTGAATTTCTTCCCCTTAGCAGTATTATAACGTCATCTGCATAGCTGACTGCCCGTTTCGCACTACGACATATATTTAGGGAGATATTGTCCATTTTATGTTTTGATAAAGTAGATATTGTCATTCAGGCGTTATTGCCATTTCTAGTTTTGCTAAAGAAATTTAAAATGTTGGCCAAACAATTAGTGATAACAAAATGTTTCCTTTTCACTCTACGTACGACAGATATTACCATTCTAATTTTTGATAAAAAAAGATATTGTCATTTTTGAGAAATTGTCTATTAAAGTGTTGCTAAGGAAATTCCAAATGCTTGCCAAAAAGTTAGTGACAACAAAATGTCATCCTTATCGTTTTGCGACGCATATTTAAGAAAATGATGTCATCCTAAATTATGACATTTCCATTAAGGAAATATTGCCATATTACGTGTTGCAAGGGATGATATTGTCATTAAGAAGTTATTGCCATATTAAATTTTGCTAAGGAGATTCCAAAAGATTGCCAAAAAAAATTATAACAAAAATGGTGAAAACAAAATGTCGTCATTTTTGTCATATATTTAAGGAGGTATTGCCATATTAAGTTTTGCAAATATTGCCATTTTAAGTTTTACACAGGATGGTATTGCCATTAAGGAGATATTGCCATTTTAAGTTATTAAAGAAGATATTTTCTTTTAGGAGATATTGCCATTTAAAGTTAAGCTAAGGAAACTTAAATTTTTGAAATCAATAAGTTTTAATAAAATCCATTAAGGAGCTATTGCCATTTTAAGTTTTTCTAAGGATGATATTATCAATGAGGAGTTATTGCCATTTGAAGTTTTGCTAACGAGATTCCAAGTGTTTGCTCAAAAAAAAGTTAAAATAAAAATAGTGAGAACAAAATGTCGTCCTTTTTGTCCTATTTGTCGTATATTTATGGAGGTATAGCCATTTTAAGTTTTGCAAATGATGGCATTGCAATTAAGGAGATATTGCCATTTTAAGTTGTTCTAAGGGAATGGAAATTCCAAATGTTGCCTAAAGCATAAGTTATAACTAAATTTCGACCTTTTCGCTCTACAACGTATATTTAACGAGAAATTTCTAGTTTCAATTTTATCTAAAGAAGGTATTGCCATTAAGAGGCTACTGTCATTTTAAGTTTTGCTAAGAAAATTCAATATTTTGGCGAAAAAATAAGTGATAAGATACGAGTAATAACCTCTCGAACTTTTCGATCTACGACGTTTATTTAAGAGGATATTGCCATTCTAAGTTGCGATATAGAAGATATTTTCTTTAAGCAGATATTGCCACTAAGAGTTTAGCTAAGGAAACTTACATTTTTTGTAAAACAATAAGTGGTAACAAAATCCATTAAGGAGCTATTGCCATTTTAAGTTTTGGAAAGGATGATCTTGTCAATAAGGAGATATTGTCAATTTAAGTTTTGGCAAGGAAAATCCAAATGTTTGCCAAAAAATAAGTTATAACAAACATAGTGAGAACAAAATGTCGTCCTTTTTATCCTTTTTGTCGTATATTTAAGGAGGTATAGCTATTTTAAGTTTTGCAAATGATGACATTGCAATTAAGGAGATATTGCCATTTTAAGTTTTTCTAAGGGAATGGAAATTCCAAAATGTTGCCCAAAGCATAAGTTATAACTAAATTTCGAGTTATTCGCTCTACAACGTATATTTAACGAGAAATTTCCAGTTTCCATTTTATCTAAAGAAGGTATTGCCATTAAGAGGCTATTGCCATTTTGAGTTGTGCTAAGAAAATTCCATATTTTGGAGAAAAAATAGTGATAAGATACGAGTAATTACTTTTTGAACTTTTCGATCTTCGACGTATATTTAAGAGGATAGTGCCATTCTAAATTGTGATAAAGAAGATATTTTCTTTAAGGAGATATTGCCATTTAAAGTTTAGGCAAGGAAACTCAAAATTTTTGTAAAACAATAAATGGTAACAAAATCCATTAAGGAGATATTGCCATTTAAGTTTCGCAAGGGATGATATTGCGGTTAAGGAGTTATTGCCATTTCAAGTTTTGCAAAGGATGATACTGTCAATACGGAGTCATTGTCAATTTAAGTTTTGCTAAGGAAATCTAATTTTATTGTCATTTTAAGATATTATCATTTTAAGTTTTGCAAATATTAAATTGCCATTAAGGAGTTTTTAAATTTTAGGCTTTACCAAAGCAATTCAAAATATATACCAAAAAATAAGTACTAATTAAATTTCGTCTTTTTGCCCTATTAAGCTTATTTAACACTCGGTATTACACGTGGGTCTAGCCAGACCTTTTCCGATTTTGTAATTTAAATACATAATAATTCATGTAGAAACTTCGGCTATCTTCCTAAATTGTATTGCCTTCCGATGTGAGAAAAAAACAAGACGAAAAAATATTACAAGAACCGTTATAAGTAAATGTTGATGTACACATCATATTCGTGGGTCTGACCATACCCACATATATTTTGTTTGATGAATAACTTGACTAAACTGAAAAAACTAAACTAAATTTACACAATATGGACAGACCCATGTTTTACTAATGTGACTATCGAAACATGTGTATGACGAATGGTTAAGGAGGTACTGGCATTTTAAGATTTTCTAGGGAATATATTGACATCAATGAAATGTTGGTATTTTGATTTTTGCAAAGGAATTTCATAAAGGACCATTACAGATTAAAATCAATTATCTCAAATATTTTGTGCAATGTAATGTATTCAGAGTGCCTACAAATCAGTGAAAAATTTACATAACTGCCGTCACAGTCCTTTTAGTTCAACCCACACGGAGATGAAAACGTACCAAAATGTAATACATCAGAACATTAAGGCCAGTTAACAAAAACACTTGCGATGTTTGCCACTTCTGTAACCCCCACAAAAATGGGAAATTTCATATGGAAATCATATCCCCCATAACTTCAATCGCAATCATACCAATGTCTTAAAATATTGGAATTTAAAATGACTTTAATAGGATTAAAGTCTGATAAAGAATCACCTACTGTTCAGCACAAAATTGTTTTTTTTTTGCCATCTCTTCTCCATAACTTCTATGGCTATCATCTGAATGTTTTCAATTTTAAAATATTTAACTTACTTTAGCAAGAACTAAAGTCTGACAAATAATGAGGAAAAAATTTCCACTTTTCTGGTGTCTGCCACACAAAGTACCAAACTTCAATCGGATTACTCAACTGAAATTTTCTAATTATTTTGGATTGCGTTATTAATTTTAACTTTACCAAAAATTATAACAAAATTTTAAGAAATTCTTCGTTTCATACTTTCAAGTTTATAATTTTTGCAATAAATTTTTATTACATTTAAAGAAGTTCTCCGAACATCGAGATTTAACCAATTTACCCTAAGATGCACTCAATCACACATATTCTGGTATTTGAAACCACTCCTTATATATGCATTTGTACAATTCACACACAGACCAGAGTATGTTTGCAAATGTATTGCATATAATTTTCAAAATAATTGTTATCAAAGTGAACATTTCTGGTTTTGTGTTTGTGGATATTTTGAATTGTGTTTTAATGAAAATCAAACTAATTATATTAAACTGGTCCATGCATAGATATATATTTTATTTATTTCTGTATAATTGAAATATATATAAAGTATGTAAATCTACTACAGTAGAATAATATACAACAAATATATGTATATATATACAAATATTTTTAAAAGTGAAAAATTAAATATTTGGAAATATTTAGAATATTACAATACCTGAAAGAATATGACCATATGTTTGTTTAGAAGTTAAATTTTTATAGGAAAATTCTGAAAGATACGTTTTATTGTTTTCTTTTTCAGAAATCCGTTGGAGGGATAACATTGGAATTTTCGAATACTCACACAATCTGTAAATATGACTTAGACAGAACAGATTGGTGTTGACTGGACAGTAATGGATTTTTCTTAAAAATTTGATTTATAAAGTATAAAAAAAATATTTTTATTATATTTAATGTGATTTTTACTCGTATAAGTACTTATAAAGTCATGAACTAACTAGAAAATTTACGATTTCCTTTCAATACTCATATTTGTAATCTTAGAAAGCACATCTTACCAAGCACGTCCTAAAGATATGTTGTCAGATACCAGGGGCCAAATCGCGGCATTCGATATCGAGTTATATAAAATCGAAATGACTTTTTTATTTTCGCTTAAAGAGCACAAACTTCTCCCGAATTCAAGTAGAAGTTTTCGTAAATTCTAATGGAGCTTGTCCGGTTAATTTTTAATTAGTTCCAATGTAATAAAGCAAAATTATATAGAAACCGTATTTGACAATCGAAAAGTTGTCTGAGAACGCCTTTAATATGGAAGACCACATTTTCATAGGGAAAAGTTGCCAGAGACGCTTTTTTCTCTAATGAAAAGTTTTCAGAAACCATCTTTTGGTATGAAAAACAGTGAGGGACCAGACATCTTAATTCAGACATAATTTTAGTAAGGAAAACTTGTCAGAGGTAAAAAATTTGACTTTTCCTAAGAAGGTTAAATTTTCTTAAGGTTGTCACAGACATCCTTTTCCTAAAGATATTTTGCCAGATACCAGCTTTTCTATGGAAATTAACTTTTTCTAAGGAGACTGCCTTTTCCTAAGGTTGTCACACAACACCCCTAAGGAAAAGTGCCAGAGACCACATTTTCCTATCGAAAAGTTGTAAGAGGCTACCTTTTCATAGGGAAAAGATGTCAGATATCATATTTTCCTAAGGAAACCTCCTTTTCGTAAGGAGACAACCAAGGAAAATATCGTTGCTTTGATGACCAACTGACGGAACAAACATTTTCAAAATTGTTAAGGAGAGCAGATTTTCTGTTTTTGAATATTGCTTCTTCCCCATGGCGAAATATTTATTATAAAATTTCCAGTTTCTTTTTGTAATTATGCAAAAAAAAAGGTTCTTTCTCAATATTCTTAAAAAAGATTTAAGTTTATTTCTGAAAAAATTCAATTTTAAGTATCATATTTCCAGATACGTCGAAAATATTCTACCGTTTTTTGATATAACGGTACGGATAGCTACATTCTCAAAATGTACACACACGTTGAACTATGACTTGGCAAGTCCAATGGTGGCCTTAACTCAATTTCTGAAAAATTGTCAGTTCCGTCAGTTGGTCATCCAAGCGACGATATGTCAAAGACGAACTATTCCTAAGGAAATCTTAATATCGTAAGGGAACGACTTTTTCCTAATGAGACAACCTTTTCGTAGGAACAAATTATTTTCATAATGAGGCTTCCATTTCCTAAGAACACATTTTCTCCTATGGATACCACCTATTCCCAAGGAGACCACCTCTTCCTCAGAAGACCCAGCTACAAGGAGACCACCTTTTCCAAAGGAGGCCACCATTCCCAAAGGAGGCCACCTTTTCCAAAGGAGACCACATTTTCCACAGCAGACCAACTTTTTCCAAATGAGACCACATTTTCCTAAGAGAATAACATTTTTCTAGGGACAAAATCGTTTTCATATACCACTTTTCCTATAAATACCGCTTCTTCCTAAGGAAATCGCTTATTCATACGGACCACCGTTTCCTAAGGACACCACCTTTCGCAGTGGAGACCAACTTTTGCAAAGAGACCACCTTTTCCTAACTAGATCACCTTTTTCTAAATAGACTATGTTTTCTTTAGGAGTTCACCTTTTCCTAGGGAGACCATATTTTCCTAGGAATACCACCTTTTTCTAAGGATGCCTTATTTTCCTAACGATATCAACTTTTCCTTGAAGACCATCTTTTGCTAAGGAGACCAACTTTGGCTAAGGATACCACCTTTTGCTATGGAGACCACCTTTTCCTAAGTGTCGACTTTTTCCTAAGGATACAATATTTTCTTTATGAGTCCAGCTATTCCTGAGGATATCACCTTGTCCTAAAAGCGACCAACATATCCATAGGTGTCTGGCTTTTCCAAAGGAGACCACGTTTTCCAAAGGAGATCATCTTTTCCTAAGGAGACCACCTTTTCGTAAGGATACCACCTTGTCCTAAGGAGATCGGCTTTTACTAAGTGATTACTTTATGCTAAGAATACCATATTTTCCTAATGATATTTTCCTAATGAGACCTTTTCTTAAGGAGATCTTTTCTTAAGAGTACCGACATTTAGAAAGGATAAGTCTCGTAGTCTACTACGAAGACCAGATTTTCTCAAGGAGACCACCTTTTCCTATATTTTCTTTAGGATTTCACCTTTTCCTTAAAAGTTCACCTTTTCCTAGGGAGACCATATTTTCCTAAGAATACCAACTTTTTCTAAAGATACCATATCTTCCTTAGGATACCACCTATTCCTTGGAGACCACCTTTCGCTAAGGAGACAACCTTTTGCTAACGAGACCAAATTTTTCTTAGGAGACAACCTTGTCGTAAGGAGACCACCTTTTCCTAAGGAGACCACCTTTCCCAAAGGACACCACGATTTCCTACGGAGACCACATTATCCTAAGCAAACCGCCATGTACTAAGCGATTTCCTTATCCTATGGATACCATATTTTTCTAGTGAGTCCAGCTCTTTCTAAGAATACCATTTTTTCCTAAGGAGACATTTTCCTAAGGATATATTATCCTAAGGAGACCTTTTCTTAAGGCGACATTTTCTTAAGGAGAGCTTTTCCTAAGAAGACTACCATTTCCAAAGGAGAGGACTCGTAGTCCCTTAAGGAGCCAACTTTTGCCTACGAAGTCACGTTTTTGCAAAAGAGACCACCTCTTGCTTAGGAGGCCACCTTTTGCTAAAGAGGCCACCATTTGCTAGGGAGACCAGCTTGTCCTAAGGTAACAACCTTGTCATAAGGAGACCTCCTTGTCCTTAGGAGACCATGTTTTCCTGATGAATCCAGCTTTTCCTAAGGATAATTTTTCCTAATGAGAACACCCTGTCCCTAGAAGACCACCATATCCTTAGGTGACCACCTTTTCCAAAGGAGACAACCGTTTTCAAACGAGACCACTATTTCCTACGAAGACCACCTTGACCTAAGCAGACCGCCGTTTACTAAGTGATTCCGTTTTCCTAAGAATAACATATTTTCCTAGTGAATCCAGCTTTTACTAAGAATACCATCTTTTCCTAAGGATACATTTTCCTAAGGATACCTTTTCTTAAGAAGACTACCATTTCCAAAGAATAAGTCTCACACTAGTCCCCTACGAAGACCAGATTTCTTATGGAGACGACATTTTCCTACGGAGTCAATTTTTTTTGCTAAAGAGACCATATTTTGCTAAGTAAACCTCCTTTTGCTAAGTAGAACACCTTGTCCTAAGGATACAACATTTTCCTAAGTGGTGGCTTTTTCCTAAGGATACCACCTAGTCCTGAGAAACCACTTTATCCTAAGGAGACCTTTTCCTAAGTGACGGTTTTTTCCTAAGGATACCATATTTTCCTTTTGAGTCCAAATTTTCTTAAGAACACCACCCTTCCCTAAGGAAACCACAATTTCTTAGGAGACCACCATTTTATAGGAGAACACCATTTCATAGGAGACCACCATTTCATAGGAGACCAGCATTTTCTATGGAAACCACTTTTTTCTATGGAGATCATTTTTCCTAATGATCTGGAGATCATTTTTCCAATGGGGATCATTTTTTTAGAAAGTAGTCGTAAAAGGAGATAATTTTTTCTAATTATCTCCAGATTTTCCTAAGGATACCACCTTTGAAAAGGAGACTCCCTTTTGTTAATTAGCTCAACTTTTTCTAAGGAGACCACATTTTTCTAAAGAGTCCATGTTTTCCCAAGTAGTTTACCTTTTCCTATTTAAATTATCTCTTGCTAAAGAGACCATGTTTTCCTGAGGAGTTCGCCTTTTCTTTAGGAGGCCACCTAATTCTAGGGATATCACCTTTTCGTGACAAATCAAATTTTGCTAAAGAGGCCACATTTTTATATGGAAACCACAGTGTCCTATGGAGATCTTCTGTAATTTTTTTTCTTGCAGAAAATTTTCAATTAACTAAGGAAAAAAATTATTGTGTTGAAAAATCTCCTTAAGAGACTATCATCAATAATAAATGCAATTATTATGGGAATTTGTCGCAAGGATTTTTTTTAGAAAATAGTCGTTCAGGTTATCGGAATCCCGTTTTTGTAAAGTAAAGATGTGAAAGACCACTTTTTCTAATTGTACACATTATCTAAGGAGACCACCCTTTTAAAGGATATAAAGAAACTAACTTTTCATAAGGATGACTTCTTTTCCTAAATATACTTCCATTCGGTCAGGAGACCACCATTTCCTAAGAATACCATATTTTGCTCAGGAGACCACATTTTGCTAAGGAGACCCCTTTTCCCATGAAGACAACCATTTCTAATGTGATTTCCAAAAAAAAATTAAGGGCCTAAGCAAAAAATTATAGCATTGCATATCGGGCGTCAGGTGGATCGTATGAGTATTTATAATTAAATAATATAACGTATAGCGCACAGTGTACCGCAAACATTTTTTCCATTGCAGATTATTATTATTATTACTATTATATCATATGATCCCTATAAGGATGAAGCGATTAATGGGGCCTACATAACATTTCATTTCAAAAGAGAATAATAATTCTGCAAGGTCCCATATTAAAAATAATTGTTAGGGAAGCGGTAAAAAGTAATTGCCTTAGTTAGCATTGTTATCATAAAATTTGGATTAATTATTTGTTCATGTCTCTGTTAAATTATATTAAAGTTACTGATGGATTATTATATCGTTGTTGGCAACACATGTGTAAAATTTCATGGCGATTAATTCGCCGTCCCCTCTGCACTCTCCGCACCACACCCCCGGTTTCCGGGGCCCAATAAATCGTCCACACTTTACAGATATTTCGCACCAAAGGACAACAATTTATGCCACAAATGAAAGTCATTAAATGGGCATATCTGGCCTCGGCGACGATTGCCGCAAACACAAATGATTTTTGTGGCAACGTAATCATGTTTGAACATGCAACATAAATACATACAGAGATGTATGTATGCGTATGTAGTAGTGGTGTTGTAAAAACATAAGTTGCCAGCAAAGGCCGCAGGAAATCTATAGTTTATGTTTATGGCACACACAAGGTCCTTTTATAGTCGCCAACCCCCCTTCTCCTACCTCATATATTCCTCATTATTTAGCTTTCTTTCGACTGCTCTAAACGAGGCGTTAGTTTATTATTTTTCACAAAATGGGGGTTTTCTTTTGTTTGTGATTGTTTTTATTTGGTTATTATTATTTCATGTTTTTGTTTTAGCACAAAAAAAAGAGAAAATAAAATAAATAAAATAATACTGCAAAAATTTCCTCCATTACAATTATTATTGCCAAAGCTCCGGATGTTTGATGGAGTGGAGGAGGAGCAGCAGCAGCCGGAGTAGAGTAACCCATAAAATCAACACCCAACTTCATTTTTATGGCTGCTATGCATGTTGTGGCCCCGAATCTATGGATTGTCGGGGTTATGATTGTGTTTTTATTTATTGGGTATTTATTGCGAAAGGGCACAAAAAGGTTAAGGGCTACAATCGCATTAAATACATAATACCCGGGCAACAATACATCGATAACAACTACAACTTTCTTTTCATCCTCTTCGCGTTTTGCGGGCATGAGATGGGCCATAATATTGTGTGACCCCTTCGTCGATATAATCGTTCCGGTGGGAATTGCAAAATGTGTTTGAAAGGATATGAAGTAGTTTTTATCGTACGGCTTGTCAGTCCATAAATATTTCGCATTAACAAGTTTTTGTTTCAGCTTAATGTTGAATAAATTTGTTATCAAAGATCATTGGAGAGTTGTTTGATTGAAATGGGGAGTGTTTAATCTTTTTTCAAAAAATTTGAAGGAAAAAGGAAGTATTAGGAATAATGATTTTGGTAGAAGAATGGTGTATCCTCAAAAAAATTATTCTGTTCTTCTTACACTTTGTTGATTTTCTTTGCGTGGCAAAGAACACCATTTTTGTGGACAAATTTTGAGAGAAAATTATTGTAATAGAGAGAAAATTATTTCCTAAGGCCACCTCCCTTTCCTAAGGAAACCACCTTTTCCTAAGGAAACCACCTTTTTCTAAGGAAACCATCTTTTCCTAAGGAAACCACCTTTTACTAAGGACACCACCTTTTCCTAAGGAAAGCACCTTTTCTAATAAAAAAAACATTTTCCTAAGGAAACCATCTTTTCCAAAGGAAACCACCTTTTCCTAAGGAGACCACCTTTTCTTAAGGAAACCACCTTTTCCTAAGGAAACCACCTTTTCCTAAGGAAACCACCTTTTCGTAGGAAAACCACATTTTGCTAAGGAATACACCTTTTATTAAGTAAACCATCTTTTAATAAGGAAACCACCTCTACCTAAGAAAACCACATTTTGCTAAGGAAAACACCTTTTATTAAGCAAACCATCTTTTAATAAGGAAACCACCTCTACCTACGGAAACCACCTTTTCCTAAGGAAACCACCTTTTCATAAGGAAACCACCTTTTCCTAAGGAAACCAACTTTTCCTATGGAAACCACCTTTTTCTAAGGAAACCCCCTTTATAGTCGTCTCCTATAGACGACTTTCTGGTAGTCTCCTATAGACAACTTTATAGTCGTCTCCTTTGGACGACTTTATAGTAGACTCTTTTGGACGACTTTATAGTCGTCTCCTGTAGCCGACTTTATAGTCATCATAGTCGGCTATAACCACCTTTTACTAAGGCACCAATTTTTCCTAAGGAAACCACCTTTTCTAAGAAAAACACATTTTCCTAAGGAAACCATCTTTTCCAAAGGAAACCATCCTTTCCTAAGGAAACCACCTTTTCAGCTTAATGTTGAATAAATTTGTTATCAAAGATCATTAGAGAGTTGTTTGATTGAAAGGGGGAGTGTTTAATCTTTTTTCAAAAAATTTGAAGGGAAAAGGAAGTATTAGGAATAATGATTTTGGTAGAAGAATGGTGTATCCTCAAAAAAATTATTCTGTTCTTCTTACACTTTGTTGATTTTCTTTGCGTGGCAAAGAACACCTTTTTTGTGGACAAATTTTGAGAGAAAATTATTGTAATAGAGAGAAAATTATTTCCTAAGGCCACCTCCTTTTCTTAAGGAAACAATCTTTTCCTAAAGAAACCATTTTTTCCTAAGGAAACAACCTTTTCCTAATGAAACAACCTTTTCCAAAGAAATCCACCTTTTATGTGAAACCACCTTTCCTAAGGAAACCACCTTTTCCTAAGTCAACCACCTTTTTCTAAGGAAACCGCCTTTTTCTAAGGAAACCATATTTTCCTAAGGAAACCACCTTTTACTAAGGACACCACCTTTTCCTAAGGAAAGCACCTTTTCTAATAAAAACCACATTTTCCTAAGGAAACCACCTTTTCCTAAGGAAACCATCTTCTCAAAAGGAAACCACCTTTTCCTAAGGAAACCACATTTTCCCAATGAAACCACCTCTACCTAAGGAAACAACATTTTGCTAAGGAAAACACCTTTTATTAAGCAAACCATCTTTTAATAAGGAAACCAACTCTACCTAATGAAACCACCTTTTCCTAAGGAAACCCCCTTTATAGTCGTCTCCTATAGAAGACTTTCTGGACGTCTCCTATAGACGACTTTATAGTCGTCTCCTTTGGACGACTTTATAGTAGACTCTTTTGGACGACTTTATAGTCGTCTCCTGTAGCCGACTTTATAGTCATCATAGTCGGCTATAACCACCTTTTACTAAGGCACCAATTTTTCCTAAGGAAACCACCTTTTCTAAGAAAAACACATTTTCCTAAGGAAACCACCTTTTCCTAAGGAAACCATCTTTTCCAAAGGAAACCATCCTTTCCTAAGGAAACCACCTTTTCCCAAAGAAACCACCTTTTCCTAAGGAAACCACCTTTTCGTAAGGAAACCACCTTTTCCTAAGGAAACCAACTTTTCCTAAGGAAACCAATACATTTTTCTAAGGAAACCACCTTTTGCTACGGAAGCCATCTCCTACAGACGACTTTATAGCCGTCTCCTATAGACGTCTTTATAGTCGTCTCCTATAGACGTCTTTATAGTCGTCTCCTATAGACGACTTTATAGTCGTCTCCTATAGACGTCTTTATAGTCGTCTTCTATAGACGACTTTATAGTCGTCTCCTATAGACGACGTTATAGTCGTCTCCTATAGACGACTTTATAGTCGTCTCCTATAGACGACTTTATAGTCGTCTCCTATAGACGACTTTATAGTCGTCTCCTATAGACGACGTTATAGTCGTCTCCTATAGACGACGTTATAGTCGTCTCCTATAGACGACTACACAGCCGTCCCCTATAGACGACGTTATAGTCGTCTCCTATAGACGACTACACAGTCGTCCCCTATAGACGACTTCACAGTCGTCCCCTATAGACGACTTCACAGTCGTCCCCTATAGACGACTTCACAGTCGTCCCCTATAGACGACTTCACAGTCGTCCCCTATAGACGACTTCACAGTAGGGTTGCCAGACACCGTATTCGAAAAGTGGGATAACCGAGTCTTAAAAGCGGGATTTGTCGGGACAAATAAAAAGATAATATTTTATTGGTTTTGGCATTTAAAAAAAAACTCATTACAGTTTCAATAAAAGTCTAACATAAGAATATTCAAAATAACTTATATACACTATAGGTCAATATTATGTTTGCCACAAATACTTTCTTTGTGTTATTCTTCACGAAATTCGCATTTACTTTAAAACGGTTGGATGTAAACTATATACGTTGAAAAATATCGCTTCTGTAGCATATTGTCCCAAACATATTCGGCTTGAAACATATATATGTTTATGGTACACTCTAAACATATAATATTTGGTACACACAAAAATTGTGTATTTGGGAAGATTTTATTCTAAACAAATATTTGTTTGCATCCCAATGTGACTGTTATTTCCGAAACAAATATTTATTTGCATTAAGTATTCATAAAATACATAAATTGTTTTAAATTTTTCAGTAATTCAAATTTAATTTTTTAGAAATGTTTAATGTTCGTAAAAATAATAATTGAAATCGTAAAATCTTAGATCAATATAAAGTACTTAGAGGATGGACAACTAATGATGGCTTGGAATACTCAGAAATTTGAAATGATTGATTTAAAAAGGAGTTATTGCTGCATGTGGTATCATAACTGGGAGGTACAATTCGAAACCAAGAAGAAATTAAAACTGAAATTCGAAATAGGCAGCAAAAGTTTTGGAAATATTTTTTAAATAAAATATATTCGGAAAAATTCTTAAATAATAATTTTATTTGTACTTAAACACATATTTTATTTGAGAAATTTAGTTTGCAAATATTATTTGTTGAAAAATAATAATATATGCGATCCAAATATATTATATTGATTTTCAAATAAAATTTATTTGCAAAGAAATATAAAATATTTAAAAATTGGCGTTCCAAATATTTTTTGTTTCGATTCAAACATATCAAAAAAGCCGATTTTTCCCCGTGTAGCTTCTATAGGGCTTAAAGGCCAATTAGGACGAAACATATATATGGGATATAAATCTGTATCGATTTTCGTCAAATTGAGCAAAGTTGTTCTCTGGATAAAAATCTCTACCATTTTTTATAACTAATGAGCTATATATTACTAAATCTGATTCTTAGTCGATCGGTATACTTTAAGGTGGTAGCTGTAGCATTTCTATGTACGACAAACATCTGCCATGAAATAAGGGTATAAATATCCGTGGCAATTCTTTACAAATAGCTCGAAGATTGCAGTAGTCGATGCACAACATGTCATAGGACACTGCATCTAAAATTTGTATAACTTTTGAAATTTCTACCAAATTCGCCCATAATTAAAAGCTATTCTTTTAGATAAGTTGCTGAATTCGTTCAAAATTTACATTTCTTGAAAGATGAAAGATTAGTGACGGAAAAATTACAAATGTACATAAAAAGTACATATGAAAATAGCATTTTCTTGTACTTTCTTTATTATTTTTTTTTTACTGCGCTTTTATTTTCCATAGTGTAGAGAGTAAATGGAAAAAAGTCGGGATTTCCCCCCTAAATTACTTCAATAATCGGGACTCTCTAAATATTCGAAAAGTCGGGAAAATCCCGACGAATCCCGACCGTCTGGCAACCCTACTTCACAGTCGTCCCCTATAGACGACTTCACAGTCGTCCCCTATAGATGACTTCACAGTCGTCCCCTATAGACGACTTCACAGTCGTCCCCTATAGACGACTTCACAGTCGTCCCCTATAGACGACTTCACAGTCGTCCCCTATAGACGACTTCATAGTCGTCCCCTAAAGACGACTTCACAGTCGTCCCCTATAGACGACTTCACAGTCGTCCCCTATAGACGTCTCCTATAGACGACTTTATAGTCGTCTCCTATAGACGATTTCACAGTCGTCCCCTATAGACGATTTCACAGTCGTCCCCTATAGACGACTTCACAGTCGTCCCTATAGACGACTTCACAGTCGTCCCCTATAGACGACTTCTTCTCCTATAGACGACTTCGTCTCCTATAGACGACTTTATAGTCGTCTCCTATAGACGACTTTATAGTCGTCTCCTATAGACGACTTTATAGTCGTCTCCTATAGACGACTTTATAGTCGTCTCCTATAGACGACTTTATAGTCGTCTCCTATAGATGACATTATAGTCGGAATTTTACGATATTACTCGTTTTTTAAAATAAAAATTTCATTAAAACATGTTTTATTTTCTACCCTTTTATTTATTTGTCTCTTGGCATTGCAATTTCTTATATTTTGGATTTTCTTTACAAAAAGAAAGCCAGCATTTATGAACAATTCAATTTTTCTCAGGAAAATGCAATTTACCAATTCCCAAAGGCTATGTCTGCTGCAGATGAGCATCTAACTGAATTTTCTTCAAAAGGAATCCTTGCACATTTTTATTGAAAACATAATCATGTCGATTTATACTCGTAACTCAACAGCTTTTTTTGCCAAAGACTTAAGAATCATGTCTCGTTGATTTTGTTTTTCATGACTCGGTCTCCTAAGAAAACGATTCATTTCCTTTTTTGAGATTTGAGTTTGTTTTTTTTTAGTCGTTTTGCTTTTCAATGTGTGGAAAATATTTCTTTATTTCATTTAAAACCAAAAACTGCTGTTTGATCAAATCAATAGGAAAGCAAAAAATAAAATAAAATACAAATCGAATTCCAAGAAAAATATCCTGACGCTCACGCAATTCTCCAATGAAATGTCGGAGCATATTTATTTCCTTTGCCTTTTGTTCTTCTTTGTCATTTGTGATTTGGGGCCTTTGTTGCGTTATTCCGACAGAGAACGAAGGAATGACATCGATTTCCGTTTCCTGTTTTCTTTTTAGCTATCAATGATTGCTAAAGAATTGTTTTTTTCGTTCATTGGTTGCGGTGGCATTTTGTGGTTAAAATGTATTGCACATTTTGTTTATTATATTTTTCTTGTGGTGTTCCTGATTGGATATTGAAAGGATATACGAAACGAGATTTTAAACGTTTGAGCCTTCGTCTGCTCGTTTGGTAGCTCATAGTCTCTGTGGGAGATGATTTAATTTTGTCGGGGACAAATAATATTGTGCTGAGTCTTTTGGTTGTTTTTTTGGAGAATCCAAAAAGAAATGAATGACATTCAATTTAAGAAAATAGTTTTCGGAGACTTTGTTAAATGTTTGATATTAAGATTGATATTGAACGAGAATTTAAATTGTAATGAATTGGAAAAAAAAATAAAAAAAAAATCTCAATCGAGTAAACTTATCATTCGAGACATATAATAAGGAATTTGGCATTCTGGGGGGGAAGATGCCAGAACGGGATGCCAGATTATAGTCACTGCTAAACTAACCGATTTGAAGACTTAGGTATGATTGGTACATAAGTTATGTGGTATTTATTTTTCCCATTTTGTGGGCAGTTACGCCTATTATTCTGGAGATGATAGCGACAAAGGAACTATTACTACACCTGACACTGCAGAATAGTCGGATTAGAATTGCAGTAGTTATACGAGATTAATACATAAAATTCAGTATCTGTCTTGTTTGGATTAGGTCCCAAACCACTGCTTCTGGCCCATTTAGCCAATGTGTTCAGAGCCACCTGTAGGATATGGTCTTTTAATGTTTTGCTAGTTTTAACACCTTTTACGCAAAAGATGTAAATGTATTGTATTTCTTATTGAGTTAAATGCTAGTAGTTTTCATTTATTTTCCAACTCTGGATTACTTTTCGAGTGCTTAAAAAAAATCCCAGAGATTTTATCCTTCTGATATTAAAGGAGTTTAACCCTTTTTGGATTAAGAATAGTAATTAAAATGAGAAATTTCCATTATCATAATTTTTTTATAATCGTTTGTCGTAATCGCAGCATTAATGAAATCTTCTGAATGTATATGCATTCGTGTAATTGGGAGTGTGTATACATATGTACATATGTGTTACAAGTATGTGTTAAAATTTTAATAATTATAATCACATTTATAATGTTATTTATTTTTCAACGCCATCATTTGTTTGCTTGTAGTCAATATTATTTCCTTCGCTGTTATGCATCTATCACTGACAGCATAAACCCTATAATGTTGTTATAATTACCCACACACATACATTGTTACATTAACTCTTTCACACACATGTAGAGATTCAATTATATGCCATTGTTGTTGTTCTTATTGCGT